>JAHWFO010026864.1:79187-270375 GCA_023313115.1 Rhysida immarginata | reverse complement strand
TCTCTCTCTCTCTCTCTCTCTCTCTCTCTCTCTCTCTCTCTCTCTCTCTCTCCTTCCTAGAAGCGAATGGAATAAATTTGTTCCTCAAAAATTCTCGGTAGACGTCAGCCTTCGAGGAACCTCATTTTTACCCCCATCCTCCTCCACACTTCCCTGGTTCCCACTTATATTCCACATTCGACGCTGTCCAACCACACGAAAATGGACTCATAAGGGAAAGGCAGGAATAAAATAAGAAGCGTGGGGGTTGGGAAGAAAGATAAAAAACAAGAAGCTCTTGAAAAAGAGCGCTTCGAGTGTAGGACGTACTTGAGCAGGGGTATATTGTTGTTCGAATCGAGATGGATGGCAACGACGACGACATCATGAGAAAAGACGATAAAAGAGAGAAATGCTCACAAATTCATTAGAGTCGCCAACGCATGCGCATAAATTAGCATCCCGCTTCCGAAATCCCGACCGCAAAAGCAGCAATGAGTTGGGTCGTCAAAAACGGGATTAAAACAAGCATGCGCACGACATTGGACGAAAACCACCTGAAATATTATACATTCCACTAAACGAGTCAGATTTCTTGTTTTAAATTTACCTAAAATATTTTTTCCAAAAAAAAAAAAAAAAAAAGCATAGCTTGTCGAGTTTTTACAGAGAAATTTGGTCAATAGAAGAAAGAGATGAGAGGCGGCAGAAAGTCCTTCATCTTCACTTTTGAGCTGTTCACGGAGGATTTTCAGCAAAGTACAATATTTATGATATCACCTCTTTAATCCACGCTCTCCTCTCCTATACATTACACCCACCCTACTTTATATCAGTGAAATTACGACCCCGCCTCAGATTTCACTGCACTGCAATTGCTTAACACTTCACTGCAACACTCCTACGAAATTTTAGGCCCTAAAGTACATAGGATCAAAAGTTTCCGGATACCCCTCCAAAACAATGTGTCCTAATTTACATGTCTACGATAATATAAATACAAATGTACTTTGCTTAATTCATTGGTGATTCGTATTGGTGCAGTATGGATCACTCAATAGAGCTCAGTCAGTTCCAACACGGTACAATCCATCACAGGAGCAGCATCAGTGACATAAAGAGGAAGCCTTCAAGTACACCAGGATAATCACGATTCGTCGGAAACTGAGGACCCAAGCTATCGACTGTGCTGCTACTATAGCCTAGAAACAATGCGAAGCGATGTTTAGAATGGTGTTTAGGTCACCGAAACTGGACCACGCAACAATGGAAACCTATGGAGCGACGAATCACGGTACATACTCAGGTAATCAAATGATGTGGCGGATGTCCGGAGGATGCTTCTCTGTGGTGTCCACTGTGAAGTTCGGAGGAGGTACTGTCATGGTATATGGGGGTTCATTTTCATTGTTTGGATGAGGGACATATGCAACAGTTTCTTTTCGATTTTTTAAATAATACGTTTGAGAAAGTCAATCTTTAGCCACTAAGTTCTTTGAACTCAGAGCTATACTTACCTTAGTTGGGACTAATTTCTTCAATGTCCGCAGTCCAGCTATACCTTCCAACAGAACCTCAGAAATAGGCCTAAATAGGTTAGGTTAGGTTAGTTTAAATGCGAAGCGTGTTGATAAAATAATTTACTTTTTGAATTTTTAACCTTACTTAAACTCAAAAAGAATGAAGAAGAAAACCTTAGTGAATACAATGAGTATTTACATTGCCTTTTTTTTTTTTTTGCTGTTACCTTTTAGCGACATCTATTGGTAATCGAGAAATTGCTCAAATATCACTCAGGAATGAGTAGAAATAAATTTTAATTGTAAACTATTTGAATCTTCTAAATTAACACGCTACTCAAATCTATCAAAGTGGTAATCGTGTGCTAAAGTAGTTCGTCGTGCGCAGTCGGGGGTGGGGGGGGGGGGTGAATCAGTGAATTTTACGACGTTAGTAGAGTATATTCTAATAGGTTATGAAGCAACTTCTATTTCCACTTATCTTTCTCTTTAAAGTTCTCAAAAACCTAAGCTCTTCACCTACTAATTCTCAGCAATAACTTAATTTCCTGCTTTCCCCGTTCTAGCATTAACGCCGTACTCCCACCTTTTTTTTTGGTTAATCGTTCATTCCACTCATGGCTCTAGATCTTACGGTTTAACTATACAGTCAGCCCTCCTATAACGCAGTATTTTCACAATGCAGTTTCCTTATAACGCGGAACAGAAATTGCGACAGCCCTCCTATAGCAATAATCTTATAACTTGTGTTATTTCGAAATGGTTATTTTTTAACACATATTCTTGTTAACATTATCACTTTAGTATCGTTAGCATTTAGCGAGCGGTTAGCTCACTAACGACACCAGCTCCAGAAGCAGAGGAACACACGAACTACGAGAGTCATCACTAGGGTCCGTACTTACATGCTCTAAAAAAGTTAAAAATATGCATGCAAATATGCAATCAAAATATCAAAAACATGCACTGAAAATGTCAAAATATGCCCTGAAAATGCCAAAAAGCATACTCCAAAATATGCAGACAAATTTGTAATTGGTACATTTTTATTAGAACATTTTTGCATTTGCGTATACAACAAAATATTGAGAAATATTTTCATTTGTAAATTTTTGTCTGTTGTCACGTATGACAGCTTTGTAGTGTGAGAACGAGCGCTCCACATCACAAGACTGGATTGGAGCATACTTAAATGATGCAATTTCAAGGGGAGAGTAATCTAGGGAACCAAGTAACTCTCCGTTTGTGAACACATTTGAGAAAGACTTCAGTTCCCCAAATCCCTCACTTTTTGCATCACTTTTTGCCATTCTTTTTTTTTTTTGTTTTTACTTTTTCCCCAATTTTTCCATTCACATTATATAGCTTAATTTCTATGTTATCTATCACTGCAGTTGTAGTTGGAAGATCAACCTTTTGCGTCTCAAGTTCTGTGATCGCATCGCTTAAGATTTCAAGTTCAGACTCTTCTAACAAAACTCGTGCAGTTTTGATGGATTTAGCATCTTCTGGATTCAGAGCATTAACAACCGCAGTTATCTCGGGTGGATGCTGTGCATAATAGAAAGCTGCAGTTAGCCAAGTACCCCATATGTCCTGGTGGCAAAGGCAAATTTGGATACATTTGTTTGAACAGCTGAATCCTCGTGGAAGATTTTAAGAAAATTTTCTTGACTGTAGAAATTAAAAGATCAGTCTGTGTATTTAATTTGCGCACTTATTCGCATACTCGATGAATTCCATGGACCAGACATGTCATATACACCAGGGTGAATAGCAACTTTAAACTCATATACGGTGCTGTATCCATAACACCAACAGAAGTCTATTGAATTTGGAACAAAAATGCATTTTTATTCTCTAAACCCAAAAATATGCATTATATGCTCTTATTGTTGTAATATGCATGCTGCATATAAATGCATGAACATACGGACTTAGTAATCACACTTAATAAGTAGCGAAAGAACGGAGCTAAAATTGATTTTACATATTTCTGTCTGTCCCATTCATATTTTCTACATTTTTTTTGGCTTATCGAAAAATCGGAAAAAAAATCGGGGCTCTAAGGATATGTGTTACTTCATAATTTACAATCTCTGACAATTAAGTTCGGTGAATGACGTCACACCCTAATCTGTGCGAACTTTACGCGAGTAACAATGCATGTGAATACAAGCCCAGTCATTGTTTAAGCAAGCTCAGAGAGGTCACGTTTGTGCGCGCAATAGTTTAGCAGATGCTCGTTTCTTCAGTTGAAGGTGTAGCGTGCGCACGTAACTGTGGATAATGGATCATAGAGGAACACTGTCGTAATCGTGCAACAGTTTCTGGCCAACAAAGGGGTCGTATCCATAGCTCATCCACCTTATTCACCAGACTAGGCACCGGCAGACTTTTTCTTGTTCCCACGCCTGAAACGGGCCTTAAAGGGACACAGATTTGCGGACATTCCAGACATTCAAGCAAATGTGACACGTGAACTTAAAGCCATCCCTAAGGAGCTTCCAGGACTTATACACCCGATCCCAAAAGTGTATTGCCTTCCAGGGTGATTATTTCGAAGGACAAGAAAGTAAATGTGGCTCTATCTGTTTTGCATTTTGTTGTGTGAACTCATTCACTGAACTTAATTGTCAGAGGTTGTAGTTTGGTTTCGATTAGCCTACTGGGGTCGTAGTTACAAGGATATGAGTTAAAGGGGTCCATCTGTTAATACGCTACGGAGATATGTACGTACATGAGTGAAATTTGGTAGCATTATTAGCAAAATCTGCGTTATTATGAAATTTGGACCAAATTGTTTCAATGGGAATCGGAGTTATGGGGTGGCGGTCACGTTGTGATATGTCATTTGATCGGAAATGAAGAGAAACGAAATTAAGCTCTTTTCCATTTTCTAAATCCTACGTTCGAGAAAATTAAATTTTTGCTTTGAAACTTGGGGTAAATAGTGTAGATTAAAGACGTAAAAAATAGATGAAATCGGGGCTTCCGCTATTCTCCGATACCCTCCGCGCGGGGGGGGGGGGGATTAATTTCTTGTTATTTGTGTACATTATGATTCAACTATAAACGCGTTTTTAACCTGTCAAATGAAAATGTTTTACCATTATGCTGAATACTTACATCTTTTAGTGCCGAATATTTCGTTGAAGAGAACTAAATTCGTTTCGGTGCCAGTGTTCGCCGTGAACAACAATGCTGGGAACGTGAAGAAAAATATTCGATACCACTTATCAATTCGATTTTTACGAGTATATAATACTTTTATAATACATATTTTCATTTGAGGACGCTGTAACGGTGACGTTTAACAAAAAATTTTTTTCCTTTAGAACGAAAGAAAAAACCCTTCAAGAATAAACGCAATAACGCTCTATAATCTAAGAAGACAAAAACGGAAGAGCACGAGTACCCCCTAATGCATATGCTTTTCACTTCTCATTCATATTTCCGTTTCCGCCGATTTGACACTCCTCGTCATAAGAAATTTAAACGTTTACAAAGGGAAAGCAAAGCAAACGATGAAGTATTAGAGAAGGTAGGAGGGGAAAAAAAAAGTCTTCTCCATGTTGTTGTCATTGGAGATACGGGGCTGGAGCAATGCACCTCTGGATATTTAATGCTTTCTCCCCTCTTCACCCATTCCTTCCTGGGGACCAAAGTGATTGCGCTTAAAATCTCAGCCGCGTCCAGAGAGGAGGAAACGGAAGATGATAAACTTACACCAAATGCGTGTTGTAGGGGGAAAGAAAAAAAAAAACTACTTACACTCTGGGAACCTTTGTCACCGATTTTTTCTATTTTAAGAAAATTTTTTTTATCTAATATCAGAATCGATTGCAAAATATGCATATATCCAAAAAAGCCGGAATAAGACAACAGAACTGAGAAAAGGCACAAGGATCGGATGCAAAATAAACAATTCCCCCTTTTCAAGTCTCCATCTTGAGACTGTTTGTTGTCTTAAAACCTCCTCCTGCCTACGATTACGTTTTTTAATTTCTCCTTTTCTTACTCTATGTCCAGAGAAACAAATGCGCGGAAACGACTTTGCTTATATTGTGCATTCCAGAAGAGGGGAAAATACAAAAAAAAGGGAAGGATGTCTGTCTACCCATAGGTGGACGGATTCCTGCCAGATGCTACTAACCTACAACCCGAAAGAAGAACTCCTACAAGTCCGCCATGAAATATTCATGAGAGCCAAGAGAAACAGAATGGGGGTGAGGAAGAAAAAAAGAGAGAGAGAGAGATAGTGATATGGAAGTAGGAAAAAGAAAGAAAGGAAAAAAATCTCTTCTGAATGGATGGTACAACGAACTGCTTTCCAACCCATTCTATTTGTACGGTACGTTTATGTACATCAATATTTAAACAAGGTTTTGGATTTGTGCTTTCGGCGTTGTAGGAGGAAATACATTGTTCTTTTCACAGGTGAATTTTATTATTTTTGAAGATTCCCCCATTATATATCATGAGGACAGTATGTTATTATTATAAAAATTTAATTTATACTTCCTTTAATAAAACATATAAGATTGGCTTTATGATCCCAGCTGTGCATAATTGCTACAATTCTAAAGATTATACGATATGCCCTACACATGATATTTATGTTCTAACACTGAATTATCAGTTTAATAATAAATGAAGTATATATGTAGTGGAATGACGTTCCAAGTTTCAATGACAACATCACAAAACGGTCCACCGGGGTTGTTTGAGCGATTCCAAACGAAGAATGATTGTGGTGCTGGAATTATTCAATTAAGAATTTTCCAAATAGCCATCCTATTTATTACAGCAGCATTTAATGTGTACAAAGGAAAACTTGCAGCTTGAAACCACACTGTGGGCGAAAAAGGCTGGAGCCAGAGAAAGCTTCCAGAATTTTAATAGCCAACCGAAGAGCCATAGTGAAGCAATGGTGCAGAGACGAGTATTTTAGGATAAAGAGTGTGGCAATGCCTCATTAGACATGACTAGGGTAGCTTTCACTCAGCTCGAGTACCGCTCTGGATTTGGCGAAACCAGCATGTGGCAATGATGGCATTCCTTAACCCTAGTGCCGATCAGAATACCAGGGCTCATCGTTACACCAGAAAGCATGCAGTTGAGGGCAAAAGCATAGAGGGGAGGTCAAGGAAAAGCGTGACTTTTTTTTGACATCAACTTACATCAATGCACCAGGCTACAATATTGCCTATTGCCAATTCACAGAACGTAACTTTCACAACGCTACGATTCTTTAACAATGGTTAACAATCTCGGGTTGCGAAGCGTAGTTCAGGAAGCGCTCAACAGCTGGCACTAGTATCGCGAAACTCTACATTAACAATGCTTTGAGAGACAGTCCTAACATCATACCTTCTATTGACTCTGATAACAGTAAGTAAACTTGCTACAATGGCCTGTACAATCACCACATTTGAAGCCTATAGATTATTTATGAGATATATTCTAGTGACCTGTTTGCAACTTTTTCTTCACCACCGTCGAATCAACAGAAGTTGCATGATGCAGTTGTCCTACCATGGTGTCGACCTTCAGCAGGATTTCCCACACCTTTGTGGAGACAATGCGATAGCGCAATTAACGCATGGTGGATACAAACGAGGAACTATAATAAAACTAAGAAGTACCTCTTGTCCACAACAAATTGTATATTAATTTCGAATGCGCATTTCGACCACACAGTGATCATTATTCAGCTAATGCAGATTTGTTGTGGACAAGAGGTACTTCTTAGTTTTAACGTTCTTATCCACAGTTCGTTGGTTCTTCAAACCAACCAGAGGATCTACAAATTGATACGTCAGTGTATGCTGAGATTTGTAATGGATACGAAAATGAGGATCTACATGTTCCTATTAAAATATTTTTAGGTTAATACTAAATTTTTATCTTTAAATAAATTCAAAACATAATTATTAACTAACTTACTTTAAAAATAACTTAAGCTAAAATAAAAGCAAAAAATATATTTAAAAAAACAACAAGATAAAGCAAAAAATCTAGAATTGATAATACAATAAACTTTTTTTTTTTATCTAAAACCCCCCACAACAACGAAACAATAGTTCCAAGAAAATTAAAAAAGATAGAAACACATTTAAAACTGTCATAAAAACGAGAACTGACAAAAGGTTTCACAAGAGAGCCACCGTGTTTTTTGTTTCCAGAATTTATTTCAACACACACATGCACACACTCCTCCACCTTTTCCCTCTTTTCTTCATTCATTTGCCTTCTTTTGGGGGATAAAAAAAATGAAGAGAAATTAAAGCGAAAAAGAGGAAAGAGGAGGGGGTAGTAGAGTGGGAACTTGCAGAAAAAAAAAAAGGACGGCGCCGAAAACGCTTTTTGCGAGTGTGCAATAATAAACTGCAATGCAGGCAGCAAGGGAGAAAAGCAATTGCAATCTCCTCCCAAGATTAGAAGCTCTTCGCCATTCTAAGTACGCACACGTTTTAAACGGAGGGCGTGGGTTCGGTTCCCGATCAAGAAAAATATAAGATGGCAATAAAGCGTTCAGAAAAAATAATTAATTAGCCTGTTTATTATTTTTTTTATAATTCCTGAACACAACAATTTTTTGAGAAAATAAATTTTTATATTATTTTTTATAAACTTTATAAATTATTTTTGTAAAGGAAAAAAATTAATTCTGGAGAAGGTATAATTTTCGATTATTTTCATTTTTACCCCTATGAAAAAAAAAAAAAATCTCAAGTATGCACAAAAAACCATTTACCTATAAAATATTGAATGGCTCTTTTAAATTTCAAAAAGATGAACTCCATAGCTTAAAAAATGATTAAATTATACAAGAATAAGTTATTACCTTTTTGAAAAAAAAAAAAGTAATGTTTTCCGCCTTCTCTCGCCATCTTCCTCTCCTTTCGAGTTTACACCTTTTGACAGGTTCGTCGAAAAGATTAAAAGGAATTTCACTTACCTACGAAATGAAAAAAGGAAAGAAAAAAAATTTAACCAAAAATTTTTTCCCCACAACTTCAATGTAATTAACTTCAAAAATTGGTTTTCATATTAATGAGAAATGATTCGCGCTTTCTCAGTATTTTTTATGAATTTATTAAAAACCATCAACGCAATTGTAACAAGCCATAAACGTTTCTTTTTCCTTCTAAATTTAAGGGACTAAAAAAGAATCAAAAAATCTGAACTAGCAAGCATAATGAAATAAATATAAAATGCTCAAAATAAGCTTAAAAAATGTCAGGATTTTCAAATGGAAAAGCAATTTAATTACAATTTTCTGCTCTTTAATTACAATTTAAAGCTGTAAGTTAAAGAGAATACAAATTATTAAACTCAGAAAGTTCTCCTTTATATAAATTATAATAGGTGAACAGAAATTGGCAAAAAAAAGCAATAAAACTTACAAAAAAGAATTATAAAAGAAACTACACATCATGTTAGAAAAGTTAATTATCCCTCAACTTTAAATTGAAATGAAAATTAATATTATTTAAAAAAGACTACTAACGTATAAACATAGTCTTTTAATCCCCTGGTCTGTGCACGGCTATTGTTCTCTAGGTTAAAAGTTTGGTCCGTAGCCGATATGGTACGCTAGATGGCGTTAACTACGACTTTTCGGTAGGCTCTTAAGTAATTCTCCTTTACATACCGTGTAAGGATTGAAATTAAACGAAATAAATTTAAAGTAATATAGGTTTGATGAGTTCACAAATTTTAGTAAATATGTAAATAATGATTGAAATTTGAAATGTTGTGCAGTTATTAGAAGAAAGGCTGGTTTTCATTTGTAGATCTTCAATTCATATAATAACTGGTCAACATCTCACATTTCTTTTCTTCTTTTCAGCCTAAACGAATTTAATCGTGTGACTGATAAGTGGATAAAGAAAGTAAGCTTTTATTAATAACGGAAAAATACAAATGTCCATCCCCTAGGCGGGACTAGAACACGCGACCAAGCGACTCAGAAGTCAGCATGCTAACCTCTTCGCCACCTAAGCAGTCTACATTTCACATTTCAACCACTTGGTGAATTCTTAAACAGATGCATTTTTTAAAGTTTATTTTATTTACTTTCCATCATTATAAATTATGTAAAGGAGTATTACCTCAATAAAACCTCAAAAAATAAAATGTAAATAAAAATTAATTGATAATAAATTTAATCAATGCTACAAAACTCTAATAATGTTATTACCATTAAATAATTAATTATTTAAAAAATTAAAATTTTTTTATCAATTTAATGTTAATATATTTATAGTTACTGAATTATACTATTGTTTCTAAAAATTATTAATGTGTTTAAGGAAGAAAAAATTATTTTTTCCATAGTTCCTGTGCTATTCCTCGGTAAAAGTCGTTTTTAACGCCATTTATAGTGTGTCCTTGACAATAGCCCAACTGAATAGGACCTGTGCACAGACCAGGGATAGAAAGACCATGGTATAAAGCAGAATTAAAGAGTTTTTACTTTTACCAACAAAATTCATACAGGGTGAGGAATTTATCTTGAGACAACTGAATATCTCGGGAACTAAGCATTGTACGAAAAAATGTCCAAAATCAAAATTCATTAGTTAAAAAATTACCCTCCCCCATTGTGAGAGGGGCTGGGGGTAGGGGGTAACTTTGAAATCTTAAATAGGAACCCCTATTTTTAATAGTATATTCAGATTGTACACAATATTCGAGAAATGTTTTATTCTTGGTGTTTTTTCAATTGATCCAACCGTTTAGGAGATAGAGGCCCTGAAAATGTAGAACTTTTAAAGTTTTGAACCCAATTTTATCGATAAAGAGATAGAGAGTGGGTCTTACAGACATTCCTATTCTACTTTTTAATGGTCTTTAAGAATTCGAAGTCAGAATTTCAAAAATTCAAAATTTTTTAGTACACAAGTAAACTTTTAGGGGCAGCAGTCCTATGGAGACAGAGTCTATGCGTGTGTGTGTGTATTGAAAAATATCTTGGAAATTTTAAAAGTTCCACACTTTCGGGGCCTCTATATCCTGAACGGTTGGATCAATTGAAAAAACATCAAGAATAAAACATTTCTCGAATATTGTGTACAATCTGAATATACCATTAAAAGTAGGGGTTCCAATTTAAGATTTCAAAGTTACCCTTTCCCCCAGACCCCCCTCACAATGGAGGGGGGGGGGGGTAATTTTTTAACTAATGAATTTCCCCGGCGAAATAATTCACTTTTGATTTTGGACATTTTTTCGTACAATGCTTAGTTTCCGAGATATTCAGTTGTCTCAAGATAAATGCCTCACCTGGTATACTTAATTTTCATAAGAGTAATTTCATAATTTTCAAGATTCTTGAATAATTAAGAGTACCGGGAAGGCCCGAAATTCTCTACTGAATGTTTGACAAGAATGAATTTTGATATTTCTCCAAAATATTTCTGCTTATCTACATGAACTTAAACCTACTAGTATTCATGTTAAATCTTATTTTCTTATATCTTATTGGATAATTGGTGTATAAGCAAGAAGCAAAATTACAGCCTGATACTAGACAACAAAATAGTTCATCACTTGATTGGACAGAAACAGAAATTCATAAGTTTTATGATTTCCGTTATGATTTGTGCAGCAATGTTATTTGGTTTGTTGTGAGGCCTATTGATCCCCTTGAAAGACAGAATGACTTTGAAAAACCAGATCAATAATATACGAAAGCAGTAAGCTGAAGTGCTTGTTGATAAAAAAAATATTGTTGACAAGAAGTCATTTTTTTCCTTTCTTGTTTAACCGATTTCTGACATTGTTTTACGCTGGAGATTGTATTTTCCATGATGTCCTTATCCATGCCGATGCCAATGCCCCATCTTAGCTTGATAAGCATGAAGACACTGAGATTAAGCATTTTCCCTAGACAACTTTTTTATGTATAAAAGAAAACCTACTTCGTGCCTATCCAAGGGATATCATTTCATTAATCTCTGTCCAGGAATTGTATGCTTCCATTCCGCACTGGTTCAGTTTACATTATACTACAGCACTAGTCTACACCACCTTAATAAGTGCTATCGTTATCTAACAAGACGTTTCCATTATTTTGACCAATTCTCGTATGTAGCTTTGGTGAACTACGAGGCTTGTCCGTAAAGTAAGTACCGTTTCTTTCTACTGCCACCGCAGCGCTAGTGTCACAGTTCCGAGAATGCACACACTCGTCTCTCTGGTTCATTATCTTTGCACTGACGCCATTACAGCCGGATTGTGCTGCGTTTACATTGTTAGTGATAGTTGAAAATGTTTAAGATAATTTCTGAGCCCGCGGACTGTGAAGTCCGTTCTGTAATACGGCTTTTGAACGCAAAGAATGTTCTGAACAACGGTGGCAATTATGTAGAAAAATAGTTTAAGAAATGCTCTTTCATGTAAAAATATATATTGTTTTGAAAAAGTGTTTTTATGCGCTTTTTCCAAAACGGTATTTACTTTCCGGACACGCCTCGTAAGTTTTTAAACTTTGTACATTCAAATATAAAGAAAAAAAGAACTTCGGTTTTTTTCTAGAAACGACAGGGACAACAACATGAACAAAAATATCAAAATATGAAAGAGGGTTTTATTTTCCGTTAACGGCTTCATTCCATGCCTTTTCTGATTTTTCTCCTCTGCCTCTTATAACAATTCCAGAACCATCTTGTAAAAAGAAAAAAATACAGCTTCCACCCCCGCTGAAACCCCTTACCCCTACAAAAATAACCCCTCCAAATCTGTCGTCACTTTTTCTCGCCACCCATGACAAGGTGTTTTCCATTTGAGATGACAGAGATCAAAACATTTCCTTTCTCACCCACACCCATCTCCACCTCCAAACATTCTCATTGGGAGGGTATGGGCAACCCCCAACATCTTATCATCCTCCTCCTTCTCGACAAAACGACGACGTAACGTGTCAAATGAGAAAACCATTTGTTGCCACGATGACACCCCCAAAAATGGAAGGAAACAAGTGTATTTCGCTAAGAAAAAAAAAGTCACGCAAACAATGTTCGGGGGATTGTATTTCGTGATCTTAAAATAAAAGAGATATTAGATAAATAAATAAACAAAATGCGTGTTGAAAGGAATGAATTTCTCTATTTTTGACTCTGTTTTTCCTTAAGAAGGAGAAATAAAGAACTTCGAGGAATTAACTCAATTTTCGGTTGTTGTTGAATTTCAAATCGAAATCCATCGACAAAAATTTATTAAAAAGAAAAAGAGAGAAAACAGAAAGGGATTTTCAGTTTAAAATGGAAAAAATAATAATAAGATTCGAGAAAATCGTTTTTCATTTTTTTTTTCTCCCCAGCTCTTTGCCGCTAATAGAATTTTCTTTTCGCATTTCTTGATCGACCCCCGCCCTCAAAATTTATTTAAAAAAAAATCTTCAAAAAAAATTTTTTTTAGTTCAATTTCCAATCGCATTGGAGGAACGACGGCATTTCCCTATCAAACACGAATATAAACATTCTCCGATAAATTTCCCTCAACAGAGCTCTGTTCCTTCTCTTCCTTATGCCTATTTGCTACTACAGATGCCTTCAAAAAACGAACACAAGCACGCAGATACACAATTCGAAATCTTTACCAATGGTTTGGTTTGGTTTGGTTTGTTTGGTATTAACGTCCTTTTCAACTGCCATGGTCATTTCAGGACGGCGTTATAGGGGCCGCAAATTTTGCCTCGCAAGGGTTCTTTAACGTGCAGTCGGCAAACGACTACACGGGACCAACGGCTTTACTTCCCTTCCGAAGGAAGTGCGTGATCTCAGGATTTCCCCCTGAAAAATCCTCGTCGTCCTCGGCCGGGATCGAACCCGCGTACTCGGGCATCAGAGGCGATCACGCAACCTGCTGAGCCACCGAGGCCGATCTTTACCAATGGGAATTTCTAAAGCCTTCATCTCTTTATGACCAAAGCTCGAAAACGGCGTACAAGTCGTCAAAATTCACCGAAGTTGCTTTTCTTTTATTTTTACGAGACAATGACGGCTGTTATCAGGTTTTTTTTCCCCTACTTCTTCATCCTGTCTTTATTCTTATTCTGCGGATATAATATGTTAAAGGAGACGTCCGAAGCCACGGGGAATCAAACCCGCATAAACCGAAAAGTGGCCGTTCACTTTTATCGATTCAAAGAAATCGTGAATATTTGCCTTCATTGTGGACATTAAACAGACCGTGTAGTAGAAAATTCCCTAAACATACGAGTTACCTACGTAAAGTTTAATATGGTATTTGCACGACTGTACATTTCGAATCGCGTCGACAAGAGAACGTTTCGAATCGTGTCGCAAAATCGGAATTGCATTCGGTAGAGAATTAAAAATAAATAAATATATAAATAAATAAAAATAAAAAAGAATATGCATTAAATAATATGTGGAATGAGCCAGACGCAAAGGAGATATTTAATTTCTGACCAGAATGTGCTGATTCTCGGGATCTAAACTAGAATTTAACATTGCGGCAGCCCACAAACGAATGCTCTTATCATGAATACTGTCTCCTCGCCTTTTGCTTCCCGTATTTCACCTTCCAATGATAAAAGGAAACATAAATGTTTTATATCATAACCATTTTGTATACGACGGGAAGGTTATTCTATCAATAATGTAGTCCTCCTCTCACATGATTGGAACATTCTACGACCAATCTTTGAAGGAGGAAGGACCCCCTCCTTCTCATAAATTACGGCATAAGGTCCGCTAATTAGACAAATGAATAAAAAAATTGTAATTCTAAAAGATTTTCAATAGTTTATTTTACAAGACTTCAATATTTATCAATTTAATTTTTAAACAGTTTTTGAAAGCTAGAAAAAGACCGTCTCGGAGC
Organism: Rhysida immarginata; assembly: GCA_023313115.1. Lineage (NCBI taxonomy): Eukaryota > Metazoa > Arthropoda > Chilopoda > Scolopendromorpha > Scolopendridae > Rhysida > Rhysida immarginata. The sequence continues at coordinate 256,015 of JAHWFO010026864.1, read as the reverse complement.
AATATCCTCTACTGGATAATGGGCTTTACTTAGATGAAGTTGAATATTCCCATTGCAATTTTTAATGATGTTTTAAACAATTTTTAATGTTTTAAAATAGTTTTGATATAATTTTCATTTTCTTGGTTTATACAGTATATTTATTTGTTGGCCCTAGGTTATTAAACTATTTTAATATTTAATAGAAATAGATGGCCTCTATTATGAAATTTAATGCGAGTTCCATTTTAATAATATGAATAATAAATAAATAAATAAATTGTTCATAATAATCATTCCAATAAAATTAACAAAGTTCGTGCAGTCTAATTATTTATTTATTACTCATATTATTAAAGTGGAATTCATATTAAATATTATAATAGAGGCCTTCTATTTCTATTAAACTTTAAACCAAATTGAATTCACATTGGATATTAAACTAAACTATACCATTTTTCATTTAACTTTGCACCCCGTCAAAACTAACCTTTGAATTGTTGCAACTAATGACTGCTGTGTGAATCTCACGAGCCTGCTGATCGAGTGAAATCAACAAGGCTGCCATCGATCTTCACTACTATGCATGCGCAAAAACCTAAAAAGTTCACTTTTTTTTTTTTTTGTAATAATACATCAGGAAGTTTCGAAAACAATTTAATCGGCTTTACATTTTATAAACCCTTTCGTATACCGTTTTCCTTTATGGTAATTTTAGAAACATCCTTCGAAGCTGAGCTATTAACATTCAAAATAAGAACTATTTCATCGGAGCAGAAGAGTGTTCACATGCATTTGTTTTGCCGAATGAAAAATGGTATAATTATTTTATTTATTAATATTTTATTTATTTTGCGTACTGCTTGGGTCAAACACCACAAAGGGTTACTTGAAATGGTTTCATGACAAGTTAGCGTAGTGTGTAATAACTCTTCTGATAATGATTATTACTAGTCATTTTGATGACTCGCAACATTAAAATCGCTGTCATACATTCAGAGTCTTAAAGGTATTAAACAGAAATGTTTTTGCACGTAAAGTCGAGAAATTAGGAGAGCTTTGAGTATTTAATAGAATATCTGGATATGAAGGGAAAACCTCTTACCACAAGAAAATATCCGAGATATGAAATACGTATCTGGCGTTTCGTATTTCGGGTGTTTTCTTGTGGTAAGAGGCATTGCCTTCATATACAGACCATTCTATACCACAGTTCCTTCTTATTTTTTTGATTTTAATAGAATGTAAGATCAATAAGCTCAGTTCATTATATACTTGCATGATCGAATCGTCTTTTCCTAAGGCAAATGTTGAACTAAGAATGATATTAGATATAATTTTTAGCTTTTCCTATATAAATTCCAACGCAGAAAATAGAAGTGTTTTAGTAGAGACCTGAGCTGGCCATAGTTCGATTTCGGCACCACCTTTGGTATTAGTATAGTAATTTAGTTGGCATATTAATTTGAGGAGTAAAATCCAATTCATTTTCAAAAGTGACTCCTAGGATATGAATGTCGTGGACACTTTAAAAATAACAGTTTTATTATCATTAATAATCATCCCTTTATGGTAGAACCACTCATGAAGCTTGTTAATATCAAATTTGTTAATATCAGACTTTAATGCTCTAACTTTTTATTAATGTGTCGTCAACGAATGCTTGCATATGTTAATCTACAAATGAGTAGTATTCACGATGACGTCTAGCTTTTTAAATCGAAACAGAATCTCTAATAGGCACAAATTTCTTAAATTTATAAACAGCTAGCTATAGGAATTACGCAAACGACGCACTGCTTCTTCTCTACAACGCACACAGGATTTCGGCCAACCTTATGAAAATAAAAATTCCTCATGCCCAATAACTTCTTCCCAGTAAACAGTATAAACATCGCATTAAGGGAACGAGAGGAATAACCGAGTCGAACGAGACAATTAGAAAAAAAAGGGAGGGCGCTCGACGATCTTTTCCCGACTTGCGAATTCGAGCGACCGAATGGTGACGACACATTGCAACGGCCTCGGGTCGGTCGGCAACCAACGATCGCCCTGCGACAACGAAGGCAGCGGCGTTGGGCCATACATCACGGACCGTAAGAGGCGCGCTGGGGGAAAAGGCAGCCGAGGGCTCCGGAATGGCTTAGGCAACGGAGGAGGACCCAGGTCGTTTATCTCCCCACCCCTACCCACCTCTTCTTCCGCTGCGCTTGCATCCCATGGGTCGGCAGATGGCGGAGCATGCAGATGTTCTCTTCCCATACCCTCTTTCTCTCTCTCTCTCTCTCTCTCTTCTAACAAGAATGAATCTCCCTGACTACCCCCCTGCCTCATCTCCACAACCCTTGGGAAGGAGAAATGCTCAGGTAACGGTCTCCCTTCCCTCTCTCTTTCTCTCTCTATCACCTCCTCCCCCTACACGTATGAAGAAGACGTTCCACTTCGACCGATTAAAGTGGGTAGCTTCATCCAGCACGCATACACGCAAAATATTGAGGCCCCCAGGCCCTAAGACGAACACGATAGCCCCACAAACACTTAGAAATGAAGTTTCCAAGAAACAATGAAAATTTTCTTTCAGCTGCGACCTCATGATAAAACGTCAATGTGATAAAATCTGACGAGAAGACATAATGAGGTCGCACATATGTCATTAGTTAATTAATTAATTATTATTAATGAAATTACCAATTCCATAGTAATAAAAGTTGAGACCATGTTACAAAGCAATTAACAAATATTCTCTTCACTAATGTCACTTTGATGTGTTAATGTTTATGTTATGCGCTGATAAATTCTAAACTATATAGGATATAGCCTATGGCTTCACTCGCTTACTCACTTATTAATTCTAGCATTTATTGCTATATATTAAAATGTAAACTGCCAAACTATATTAACCCAAAGATCCATGTTCCCAAATTACTTAACCAATATGTAAAAGACAATTAATTGAAATTGGGTTTTCTGTTCCTAGTACCCAATACCCCTAAAGTGCTAAATTTTCAAATAAATAAATAAAGCACAAGAAAGCCTAAGCAGTGCAATTACGTCTTCAAATCTTCATCACTTTAAACAGTCAAATCAGGTATATTAGATAATAATTAGTAAAATTAGATGATGATAAATTAGGAGTCCCTCTAGTTTAAAAAAACTGAATTATACAAAAAACTCAATTACAATTAACTGTCTTTTACATGTTGGAAGGAATTAAATGAATTTTCGTTAGGAACTTTAGCTAGACTTTACGAGTTTTTATTAGTCTTTGAACAAAAACGTGAGTTCTAACCAAACGAGCACTCAAGGTTTTTAGGACTTCGCTCTTTTGGTGAAACTTCCTTTATTTGATCAAAAACTACCAAAAACACGTTTTGGTGAAAAAATTCTAATTCTAATTCGCTCGTTTTGGTGAAAAAATTCAGAAAATTATTTAATAATATACATTTACATACATTGCTTAGCCATCCCGTTGAATTGGAAGGAGGTTAATAGCCAGAATGGAATAATATCTCTTCATCGTTAAAAATAAAATTGAGGAGTCTTATAAAATTAGAGACGCATAAAGTTTTTGTACAGGTGAGCTCTGTTCACAACTTTCTTCGATGAGTGATATTTCATATGTTATTAGGCCAATTTACAGGATTATATCTCTATACTCTGAATTGTTGAAGGTAATTGAACAAATCACGACAGAGGATTCCCAATCATTGAACTTCGAGATATCATCAAATTACTCTTCTTTCATAAGAACCTGAAGAAATATTATTTGGAATTGAGAATTACTTCTACGTCACAGCTAAAGCTCCTTCTTGGAATGTTTGCAAGAGTTTATTAGGAGCTTTAGCATAAAAGCTACTTATAAGAATGCGCCCTTGATCTGTACGTTTATCCGTCCGTCGGGACGTCCGCCGTTTCCACGATAATTTGAAAGCGGATTAACTTTTTCAAATTCTGTTTTCAGAAATATGACTATCAGAGTCTTAGCTCGACCGTATCAACTTTTCAGAATTTTTCGTGGACCCCTTCAAGTCGAATTCACATGCTAAATCAGTGAGTGTAAAGAATACCAAGATAATAGCATGTCATATAACAATCAACTTATCAAGAAGGAATACATTGTTGCTTTCTGTTCATTTTTTAAGCAGTACTGACATCGGCGCGCGAACGTGAAATCGCTTTGTCGACGCACGATTGCTCAAGTGCTCATAATCTATATTATTAAGAATGGAGCTACTTATTGGTTTTATAATGTCTTAACTGTGTACCCCTTCATAATTTCTACATTTTTTGAGGTAAAAGGTTGAAATTCGGAATGTAGCTCCCTACGGGCATGTCCCTCTGCACTACTTAGTTTGGTTTTGATTGGTACACTGGGGTCGGAATTACGGGGGCGGGATTCAGAGAGGACAACATATCTATGTGCTATTTAGGTACGTAAAGGCGTGAAATTCGGTATCCAGATTCCTCTAGGCAAGATCTACATTACTATGAAGTTTAGGCCCAGGTGTTCCATTGGGGCCGGATTTGCAGGGGTGGTAGTCACGTGGTCTTTAGAACTATGCCAACATATGGCTTGTGATATATCATACGTTCGGAAGTGATGAGAAAGGAAAGAAAATACGAGCTTTTTTACATTTTCTGCATATTACGTTCGAGAAAATTAATTTTTGATTAAAAAACTTGGGGAGAGGTAAAAAGTGTAGATAAAGGGATAAAAATAGATGACTTCAGGATCTGCTACTTGTCTTACCCTACTCGGGGGGGAGGGGGAGGGGGATTAATTTTTTTAATAAATGTATAAATGTATTTCTCCTTCACTGCTAAAGTTCCTCCTTGGAGTGTTTACAAGAGTTTATTCTTTTTTGACTCGTCTCTACGAATCGATTATTACATGACATGCCATGTCTTGGTATTCTTAACGGCCAAGAAACCACCTGAAAAGTTAATACTGCCGAGCTAAGAACTTGATGATCATATTGCCAAAAACAAAATTTGAAAAAGTCGACGATCCTTTTCAAATTATCGTGCAAACTGCGGACGGACGGATGGGTAAACGTACAAACCAAGCGGGCATTCTTATAAGTAGATTTTAGCTAATAAAGCTCCTAATAAATTGACATAGCTCTTGAATGATTGCAAATGAGGGCTTGCCATAGATTTTCGGGTGAATTAGATAAATGCGTTTAATATTTTACTGGACCTCCATTTGGCCCGAATTGCAGAATGCATGCGTGTTGGCTTTCAGTAGATAAGATGCTGAAGGACTTGCGCGATGATACAGCATCACACTAGAACAGAGTTCTAAAAGAGTAAATTAGAAAAACCTCGGATTTTCACCGTTGCCACTTGGAACGAAGTTTTCTCAAAATTATGTGATGTTCAACCAGACATGAGTAAATGATCAACACCAAAAACTGAGCGATTATAATTGTCTGGTCTCCAGCTATTTTAAACTCCAGATTTGTTTTTATTCCAAGTATTAAAGAAGGCCTTTTTCTCTGCCCTCCCCTCCCCAACCACGTTAGCAACTTGTTGGCAGCCAAATTTTCTCGAGGAACACTAGAATAGGAATTGCGGAATTGAAGGAAAAGGCAAGGGATGGGACTTGGAGTTGTGACATCATGCTGATGTCAAGTTGTCGAAAAGTCACAATCTTGGTTCGAATTATAGAAACCTCGTGAAACGCATCCGACCTTCTGCAAATATCAGTGTGTCAGTTTCTTACCAGCTCCATACCATGACACCACCACCAGAACCTTGAGTTGTATCTACTGTTTCGTGGGGCTTCCGCCAAACACTCTGGCTACCATCAGTGCAAATCAACGTGTATCGTGATTGATCAGACGACAAACCTTTCTAGTCTAGTCTTCACGTGTCCAGCCACCACATTCTAGACATCACCATAGATAAACTTTCTTGTCTTTGCAGAAATCAAGGATTTTCGTATAGCATGCGAATGCCACTGGATCCGCTTCAAGTCCCGATGCATGGTTCTGCCAGATTTAGATCAGGAACAGCCTTTTTGCACAGTGATTCCACTTGAAAACAAAGACTTGATCATTTGTTCAAAAAGTTGAATTCTCTTGATTCGCACCTTTCGAGAATCTAGTCAGCTGTTCGTTGCTTCAATCGTGGTCCCAGCGAGACGAGCTTCGAAAATGAGCCCCATTTCGAAGTCAGTTAGCTCTTCTTAAATAAGTAGACGGTTGAATCACATGATCTGAAACTATTTTGCATAAAAACGGAGTAAAACAATTTTCTTCTACTTTTTTTTCTAATTCATGGGCCAGTGTTTAAATCGAAGGTTCTTTCTTACTGAACACGGAATTCCCCAAAGGCCCAAAGTGAGTTACAACAGGGCGATGACGTCGGATTTAAAAGGCTTATAAAATTTAATTACAGAAATGCCGATACATCGATTTCCAATATATAGAGCTTTAACAACATTTACAGCTTTCGATCTGGAAAGAACGAACAAGCGATTTTTTTTTTGTTGCTTTATTATTATTTTTTTTAAAGGTACAGTTCTTTCAAACTTCCTTCATTTAATCAGATCACGGCACTTAAACCGAAATCATTAGCTTCAACACACACATTTCAAACACAATTCGAATAACGTACAAATACCAGTTTACATCCCAACATGACGAGATGACAACCCATTCTCAAGTCCATAATCTCCCAATAAAATTTCTTTTTAAAAATTCGAAAATTTTTATGTCCGACCACAAAAGATGACAAATCTCAACAAAGACATTTAAACGCATTAACAGCTCAACGAAATCGGAAACACTTTTTTTTTCTTACCCCCTTTATTTAATCCCCCAACGAAAATAGTAAAAATTTTTAACGACAAACATAAAATCGCCAGGACCTCGACCAAAGGATTTTCATCGCCAGGAATTCGACCAATCCCCAGCGGCCAAATAAACCATTTTCCAAATAAAGAGATTAGAAACACCACCACCACCGGCAGCAGCAGCAACAACAACTGTTATTTGACGGATGATCTAGTTAAATCTTAACGAGTGGGCATCGTTTTAATGGGAGTAAATTATTCCTCCATTAACCAGTTGGCCCACCCACTCTTATTAAACGCCTCCCATTTAGCGCAATGGGCGCTGGAAAAATATAAAATTCTTCTCGAGCCAGATTTACTCCGGCTAAACTGGAAACGAATTAACAGGCAATTCGCAATAATAAACGTTTTTCCAGGGACTTTAGCGTTAATTCCTTTTTCCAGGTTTGAGAAGCCATTGCGGGACATATAATTGACCAACTGTTAATAGGATTTAAATGGGATGAGGAACGAGATGAAATTCGCATTACTTTTTTCTTTTTTTTGCTAGGAATGTATTAGAACGTGACAAACGTGTCGGAAGTTTGGCAATGTCTTCTTTAAAGTAGTGGCGAAACGCACTTGACCGCAGCTGGCGTCTTGCGACCCCGCAAACGAAGAGAAGAAACCGCCGTCCACACTAAAGCAGTACCATTCAGTTTAACAGTAAGAAACGAACTCGTGCGGGATCACTGGTTGTTATATCAGGTCGTTGCATATCAAATGTCGGATTGCAGAGGTCATCTTTAATAGCCCTCTAGAAAGGACACCTTCACACGTGCTATTCGAAAGAACCCCCATTGCAATCCAAACATTGTTGCCAACGATTTGGCAGCTTCTCGAGCCCTCTCCGATAGAATCCATGGTCACGGGACTCAATAAACTCCCGAAAAGCGTTTTCGACGTCTGCTTGGGTTAGGAATATTTTCCTCCGGAGAAAATTGTCCAGGCTGCGGAGAAAATGGTAGTCGGTAGGGCAGAGGTCCGAAGAGACGGGGGATGTGGAAGTACCTCGTAGCCCAGAGCCTGTAGCGCCTGCACGGTCGTTCGTGCAACGTGCGGACGCGCGTTGTCATGCAGCAGAAGGACCCCTTTGCGATGGACAAGTGCAGGTTGTTGTTGACACAGTTTTGTGCGCAAACGATAGTAGCTCGCAGCGGTGATCGTCTTCCCCTGCTGCAGGAAGCTGTAATGCACTACGCCACGGATGTTCCACCAAACTGTAACCATGAGCTTCCTGGGATGCAACGGGGGTTTAGGGAACTGTCGCAGGTATTCATCATCATCCAGCCACTGTGCTGACTGTTTTCTATTGGCGTATAGGAGCCACTTCTCGTCGCAGGTGACAATGCAATCTAGAATCCCCGGTTCTTCATGGCGCAAAAGCAATTCTGTACACACTACCAACCAACGCTCTTTTTGGTTTTCCGTAAGTTCATGTGGGACCCATTTGTCCTACTTTTTCACCTTGCCGACAGTCCTAAGGTGTCTACTGACAGTCGATGCTGATACAGCATGATCCCCTGCAAGGTCCCGAACAGTTTTTTGACGGGTCCTCTTCCACAGATCGCTTCAAATCAGCGTCATTCAACACTTTGGGCGGTCTGCCGCGTGGCTCATTTGCCAGGTCCGTCACTCCCGCCCGGAATTTTCGGAACCAACGTTGGACAGTATGTTCGTTTATGGTGCCTACACCGAATACCTTATTGATGTTTCGAGAGGCGTTGGATGCAGTGTGATTCAACCTGTACTCGTAATGCATTATCACACGTAATTCGTATGAAGTCATGACTATCTTCGCTTGGGTTCAAACGCTATTAAATATCATCGCAGACATGCAAATTTCAGGCAGCTGGTCGGTGATAGGTTTATCTCTGGGAATGTACCACTTTGTTATGGGTACTTGCTACTAAACGTGGAAAATGTGCTGAAGCGCGGAACCCACCTCGAAATCCGACATTTGTTATACAACGACCTGATAAAAGATAGAGAAAACGAGCGATCTATCACATGCCCTGAGCCAAACGCTCACATAGCAGTAGATCTGTCATAAACGCCTGGAAGGTATGCGCGGAGATTTTAGCACCTGGTATTTACATCAAGGAGTATTAAAGGCAAAACATGGTCGCATAGCGAATCGGTGTTAGCCATATTATTAACCATTAACTGACGTTAAACTTATATTTTGTCAAGATCGAATCGCTGTAAGACGATCATTGGTTTTCGGGCCAAGTATGGTAGCATTTCCGAAACTGCGAGTACATTAATGTGACAGTGAGCAACTCTCCGTCCAATAAACCAGGAATTGCAAGACATACCTCAACAAGGACAGTACAGCAAACCCTGTTGCCTTGGGGCTCCAAAGCAAACGGATGATCATTGCACCGATGCTGGCAAAAGGTACCATCAGCAGACATAGCCATAAATTGGCAATGCAATATATGAATTGGACCTCAAAGTGTTGCCAATGAGTCACGATTACTGCTTCACGTTGTCGTATTCGGCGGGAAACTTCCTAAAAGAATCACCCTACAACCAATGTTTAAGAACACGCACTGATGGTGGCCTGGGGTATGTCTTCTTGGCTTAGTAGAGATCCACAAATACCCCTGAAATTTTCACAAGAAACTTCATGTGCCTGCAACGGAACGAGGTACCCAATGGAGACGGACCAGTTGGCCAAACCATTGGATCTCCAAGGCCAATCCATCGATGTAGAATCTCCAGTGTTGTAGTCTGGGTTACGTTTTTGCATATTATAGACCCACCTACATCCCTGAAAAACCCTAGATTGGTTATTTATCAATCAGGTACACCCATACATGTTGACTGTCTTCCTTGGAGTGGATTGAATGTCCTAGCAAGACAATGCAACTAATTGTCCGGGAATGGTTGGAAGAGCACGACCAAGACCTCCAAGTACTTCTCTGGAATCCTAATTCCCAGCCCTAAATCCAAGGGAGCACCTTTGGCATCATCTCCACTGCCATGCTCCTTCAATGTATACAATACGGCAGCAGCCAAACGCATTGCTGTCTGCATGAATCCACATACGAATGGATACACTGTGAGCATCTTATTTTGATTACTATTACAGGACAATGCGACACGTAATATCGTCAAAATATTTCTGGGATAGTTGGAGGACCACGAACAAGACTTATAAGTACTTTCCTTGCCCCAATTTCACTAACCACAATCCAAAAGATTCCCATAAGCACAACTTTGGAACATGCACATTGTGTAGACCCATCTTTTCCGCTTCTTCACCGGTTCATTTTATCCTCTTTGCGCGAGAGGTTCAACTGTAGCATTAGTTGAAACTGGCCGCTTAACGTCCATCAGAAGGAAAGGACTGTAATTGAATTCCTTCTGAGCGAGAATGAGACGGTAGGAAGCAACAAGCACCCTAATGACATCAATGGGGCAATATGCACCATGCTGTCCCATCCTCCAAAATTCCCTGGTATGAGTCCGTTCGAAGGTGATCTCATCGCCAAACTAAAAATGCCATTTAGAATGAACCATTACAACACAGAAACCGCTATTATCCATGCCATAAGGCGGTCACTTCAGGATATCAATAGAAATGGACGCGCTGACAGTGTACGACGCCTTCTATAAGTGTGGAAGAATATGGTAAACATGGGGGGGGGTGTCCAGCTCTTGTATGCTGGCTAGCTTGTTGGCGCTGTGAACAAGTGCTAATAATGACTTCACCAAGGAAGATACATGCTACAGGTCAAAGATGGCTTTTAGATGATTGAGATTATGTGGGCATGCATCTAGGCATTGTGTCAGTAGCAAAGATATGAATTAAATGAAAGATGGCTATGTTATAATGAGGTTCATTTTTGGAGACCCTCATATATAATGCATATACAGCACAGTGAATATCCTCTCCTAGCCTAAAATCGACTTTGAATATATCAAAATACCCAGGAAAGAACTATCGATGAGACCCATTCTTTAATAGGCTTAAAGGGAGGCGAGGAAGAGGGGGGGTGCCTTTCAACACAAGCTTAAAAGGCGAAAAGGCTTTAATTCTCACTCAATTTTAAAACCTCTCCGTAGCCTTTAATCTTTCACGTTTCCATTAACTGTCAATTTGTGGCGAGTATTTCACATCCCGGGGAAAAATCGGTCGTTTTACAACCCCGAGCGCCACCTATCGGTCGTCGTCGTCATAACCGAACTGCACACACGATCGCGCACCTTGAAACGCTCATTAATTTCGGCAATACGAGGTCGTGGCTCCTTCCCGATTAAGATTTCCCTTTTAAGGAGACAAAAAGAATCTGTAGCGAAATTCAAGCCCAGCCTACCATGCAATTCCTCTACACACACACCCACACCCACACGCACATGCTCTTTGGTTTGCGATCTACGCCGGGAACCCCAGAGTCCCACCGGGATCCTCTATCAATCCATAACAGGGTTCGGGAGCAGGGAAATCTAAATGCACACAGTAGGGGGAACGTGGAAATGGAAAAAAAAGGGGTAGCGAGAGAGGGGTAGGTAACAAAAATCGGTGCGATGGTTTGGAGCGACAACGCGTACGCCCTTCTTCACACAGAGAGCGACAAGCACAACGAAGCCACAGGATAAAAAAGCAGAAAAGGTGAAAATGGAAGGGAGCGAGAGCAAAGGCAAGAGCACCATTGATTTTTCCGTGGTGGAAGTAGAGGATACAGAGCCAGAAATGCCGAGGAAAGTGAAAAGAGGATTGGTTGGATGGTAGTTTGGTAAGTAGGTGGAGCCATCAAAGAGCAGATGGGTCGGGGTTAACCGCACTTCCATCAATTAGCATCACTGTCGAGCCAAGGACAAATCAACCTAAGAAGGACGACGTCAAATTCCAATAGTTTCAAACAGCAACACAATTGGAAAAATAACAAAACTTCGAACAACATTTACACAACTCGAACGCGTTCGTGTTTTAAAGAGTAACCTTCCAAGGGTCAGCGGCTTCTATCTATAAAGTTGTATTCTTAACAAATATTTGTTAAAATTAAAATAGATCTAATCTATCCCTAATTCATGCTTTGTTTTATGGCATTCTTGAATAAAACCGCTTGTTGCCTAAATCTTTGGCTACTTAGATTTCAGAACCACTATGCCCTTGGTACCACTCTGTCTCTCAGCGTCGATCTTATTCGGAATATGACAGCCTAGAATGACAGTGCTTTTATGCACTGAATCTCTAGGTAGATCGTTTTTAAGTGCTTGTGAATGGTTGTGATGGATCTCATTTTCCGTCAGAAGAAACTGAATTGTTTGTCACTGACAGACTCCATTTTGAAAGCAAACTGCTATTTCGCTGCCATCTAGTGTAAGGCAATGAAACCTAACGCAAGTCGATTCGCGCATAAGTGCCCTCATATCAGTTCAAAATTCAGTGACATTTCAAAGCTTATCAGTGATACTCCTATTAAGGATGGACTTCGTCGGCAACATAATTCAGGTAATTACAAAGTAGAAAAGGGAAGGAAAAAGTAGACCACCAACAGAGACCAGACTTTCGCCGTCGTTGCTCTAATCGCCAAGATGTTATAACATATCCATATGTTCTATGAAATTCCAAATCAGCTCAACTCGGACTCCTCCTTACTCTTGCCCCATCGGGGGGTCTGCTCGGCTTCTTGAGAGACACTATAATTTTCATGCAGCATCTTTCAGCAAGGTAACGCCCCAACTCACACATTACGCTCCAATAAGAACGGGTTACAGGAACGGAATATTCACACTATGGCCTGGCCTCCTATCTTCCCAGATCTGAAGCCCATAGATAATCTACGGAAAATCATGAAACGCAAACTGGCAAACGATAAACCATTCACAATTCAAGAACTGAAACAGAAGGTAGGTCAAGTATGGTCGAACATTGATGTCCACCTTTGCCGATTCATTCTCTTCCAAAACGAAATCGCTCTATCATTGATGTCAATGGTGGCCCTACCATGTATTAGTGTTAGTTTGATGGTTTTGCTCTTTGTTACATTGTTTTTTATTACGCGGGTTAGGTTAGGTTAGGTAAAGTAAGTGTTTTATTACGAGGGTTCAGTTATTCGTAAAGTAAGGTCCGTTTTGCAATAAAAACAAAACTACTATATATATTCTCAAAATTTTTTCTTTATCAGATTCTATGTACCTTTAACTATTTTTCCACACAGTTTCCAAGTTTATTTAAGCACTTGTCATAGCGCTCAATGTACTTCCGCATGATCACTTCATAGAAGCTGCCGCCGGTGAAGAAAGTCACGCAGTTTTCGCTTGTTCATCGTCGCTGAAATGCAGGCTGCCGATGATCTCCTTTAGCTCCCAGAACAGGTGGGTAGTGAGCGCACGAGTAGACTAAGACTGACTAGGGAACATCACGAAGTGATAATAAAATTCTGAATAGAAACTAATATAGGTAACACTATATCCAATTTAATGATTATAAAAAAAATTACGTCCCAAGATTCATATTCAAAGATTTTATAGGCGCATTAAATACCCACAGTGAGGGTGTAGAAGGCATTCCCGAAACAGTTGAATAACTTTAGAACAAAAGGTGCTAGAGCCATAAAAGTCATGTCTATCTATAGGTAAGTGGTCGTGCCTGATTGAAGAAAAGTATTCCCAGCGCCCCTATTGTAATCGCTGAGAAGTTACGAAAACTAACTTTTGAGCCATGATAGATAGAGAAAAAGTTGCAATCACAAAGTTGTAGAGCATCACTGATTTAGTACAAATCCACTCTTCATAGAGAAAACAAAGGATAAGCCTCATGAAACGGTAGAGAATAGTCCATGAATAGAATGCTTTATAGACACCATACGTTGGAATATTCACGCGTAGAATAACAGACGTACAGAATCGCTCATATTTAATTACTTCCTACATAAGTGCTAATGAAGATAAAAAAAATTAAGTCCAAAAGTCCAAAAGTTTTGAGGTCGAAAAATATTCAAAATGAAAACTCTAATTTAGAAAAAGTGACCAAGAAAATTATCAAAAATTGGTTCACCGGTACATAACTTTCGCAAATGGGAAATGAAACAGCCCTCCTCCTTGATTCTTATTCAAGCCAAAACGACAATAAACTCATCGCATTCGTTACGCAGATGAAAAAAAATCAGTTGAATTCTCACAATCCCCCTTGGAAAAACTTTTAGATGTTTTTGCATTCCTTCTTTGGGAAAATTTTTACAAAATTACTTCAGATTATATGCTGGGCGGAGCAATTTAGCGGCGAATTATATTAGAGGGAAAAAATATTTATTCCACTCACTTATACACAATGAATTTTCATCTTCAAGATTCAAGACCACGTTTTCATATGCACGTTTTAAGAGCGACTATTTCGAAAAAACGACCAACTTTCGTGTGAGTTCTTCAATTTTGCTTTGATAGAGATTTAAGACTTTGTAATTTTTGTCAAAAATACAAATTTATTAGATATGCATGGTGTAAAAGTGACTTACGTTTTGGCCATTTCTACTCTTTTTACCATTATTGTAAGCATTTCAAAGAATAAATTGAGTACCAGAAGTGACCAAAAAAAAATCGATATATAGACTGGAGGGAATGTTCGGAGTTGTTTTTAGTGATTGTTTTGTTTAATTTTATTCAATCTTCCATTGTGGAAAATATTAAATAGGAGCGATTTCGTGCTTTTGTTGTTCTACAAGTGATAAATCCAACGCATTTTATGAAAAGAGTGTGGATTTCTACGAGGGCGATTCAAAAAATAACCTTAAAATTTCTTTATTTCAACAAGGAACACATGGCATCTCTTTTAGACATAGTCTCCCTGGCGTTCAATACACGTGTACCATCGTTTTGGTAGTGCTTCAATACCTGAAGAAGTTCTTGGGACGTGTGCGAAGCCACTCACGCACCGCCTCATCAGACCGGAATTTGTAGCCGCCAAGCATTTGGGTTCCGCCTCCCGGAACCCGATTGCCGAGCATTACATGGCCAAAGGCACCACCATCAACAGTGACCCGTATTCGGACCTTCTGAGATCCAAACTGAAACCTTCCATCCGCACCAATTGTCGTGGACTTCTCACAAAGGAAGTCCTGCTCCAACACGACAACGCCAGGGCCCATACCTGCCAAAGCTGCCACCATAAAAGACCTGCAATTTGAATGGCTGGTCCATCCTCCGTACTCCCCCGAAGTTCAGGAGCCGATGCGTGAGTGGCTGCGAACACGTCCCAAGAACTGTTTTTCTCCAGGCACTACCAAAACGATGGCGAACGTGGATTGAACGCCAGGGAGACTATGTCGAAAAGTGACGCCATTTGTTCCCTGTTGACATGTGTTTTGTGCGAAATAAAAAAATTTAAGGTTACTTTTTGAATCGCCCTCGTACTAAATCGGTGACGCTCTATAACTTCATAATTGGAACTTATTCTCTATCTACCATGGTTCAAAAGTTAGTTTTCGTAACTTCTCATCGATTACACCAGAGGCTCAGGGAATACTTTTATTCGATCTGGAATGGCCATTTACCTTTACAGGGTGTCCCGTAATTCGTGGTCGTAAATTTAATGGAATGCATATTCAATAGCAAGGAACAAAAAACTCCCTATGAACATAAGTCGAACAACGCACCGTTTCCGAGAAATAATGATGATGATACGTAAAGAAACTAAACCTCTTCCCCTTGCCATGTAAACGGAAGGAAGCAGACCTGGCTGATTAGTTGCCTGGACTGTGTTTGAGTGAGGCTACATGGTTGCAGCAGGTTAGAGCAATGCCGAGTTGGCGGATATGCATTTCACGTACGGTCAAGAAAATGGGAATGCAGCAGACGCGGCGCATCTTTACAGAGACATGTACCCAAACCGACGACACCCTGATCGTCGCATGTTCATCCGTCTTCACCAGCGTTTACGTGACACTGGTACATTTAATATCACCCCCCGCGAAGGACGTCCGCGAACCGTTGGGGCTGCTGAACGCCTTTGAGAACATGCGAGAGAATGCTGGTCTTTGCGAACGTTTGCGTGCCTCTTTGAGAAGAGCTGAAGCATGCTGCTGTGTTCATGGTGGACATTTTGAGCATTTGCTATGGGTTCAAAGTACACGAGACACTACTAAAGGAACACCTGCACGGGTTGTTGCTCCATTTGTCAATAAAGTCATTCTTTCTCGGAAACGGTGCGTTGTTCGACCTATGTCCATAGGGAGTTTTTTGTTCCTTGCTATTGAATATGCACGCCATTAAATTTACGACCACGACTTACGTGACACACTATATATACACTGCTTTGCAATGAAATTGCCCCACCAACAAGGAGTTACTCGACCTTATCCATATTTAGTGGGGGGGGGGTTCGTCTATCTCCGACTAGTAAACTATTAGATGCATGCTCACGGGACATGGCCACTTGGGTTGATATAGGGTGTCCGGGTGCCTGTATAGGCTCATCAGTTGACACCTGTGCGAGACGTTCCATGCAGTAGGGAGGAAGCAACTGCCTCCTGGACGTACAGTACTGTAATCCGCACAACGGTCTCAATGCCGCGACGACGACAACGACAA
Source organism: Rhysida immarginata (assembly GCA_023313115.1). Lineage (NCBI taxonomy): Eukaryota > Metazoa > Arthropoda > Chilopoda > Scolopendromorpha > Scolopendridae > Rhysida > Rhysida immarginata. The sequence continues at coordinate 239,658 of JAHWFO010026864.1, read as the reverse complement.
AGCGTTCACGCAATTAACGGACTTTGAACGAGATCGGTTTATTGGCCTCTCCGAGGCTGGATAGTCAACCAGACGGATTGCTGTCCATGTGTCACGAGACGCACGGACGATAGGCCGATGTTGGAGGCAATGGCGAGAGGAAGGCACACATACCAGAAGACCAGGCTCTGGGGCCCGGAGAAGCATGTTAGCTCGTACCGATAGGCGAATACTGCGAACAGCGCTAGCGGACAGAACCATCACCCTGTGGCAACTGCGCGACAACATGACTATTCCCGTTACTGCTCCAGTGTCAATAGCGACAATAGTAGCGCTGGTTACACGCCGTGACAATGTCTGCCAGGCGTCCACTGTTGTGTCTTCCTTTGACACCTGAGCACCGCGCGATACGACTGCAATGGTGGTGTCGTGAACGAGTGGGCTGGCGAATGGAATGGCGCCCAGTAGTCTCCAGCGATGAATCCCGCTTTTGTTTGGACACCGGCGACAGAGGCGGACGGGTGTGACGCATACCATTGAAACGTGCCAATGAACAATGCATCCGGTATCGCCAACATGGACCAACACCCGGGATCATGGTCTGGGGTGCCATCGGCTACGATACCAGAACACCTTTAGTCACCATCCAAGGCACCCTGACAGCAGCACGGTACATCACAAAGATTCTGCGGCCCGTATTACTTCCCTTTCTGCACACCACACCCGGCGCAGTCTTTCAGCAGGATAACGCCAGACCGCACACGGCAAACATGAGCATGGCATGTCTGCATGATGTCAACTGCCTGCCATGGCCCGCGAGGTCCCCAGACCTATCGCCAATTGAGCACGTGTTGGACATGGTTACACGTCGTTTACGATCATCCCGCAATCTCCATGAACTGACATAGCAGGTTCACCAGGCCTGGGCAAATTACCCCAAGATGACATTCGCCACTTGTATGATCACCTACACCTGCGGCTGGAACAATGCATCGCCGCTAAAGGTGGTGCCACAACTTACTGATGCCGCTTTCCGTTGGGACACCCTGTACAAACGAGTGCACATCTTGGCTCCATAACGTAATAAAGGTGTATTCAGATGTATCTCTTGCTGTATACCTACTTTTGGCTCATTCGAATAACTCTTGTGGGTGGGGCAATTTCATTGTAAAGCAGTGTAGACATCTGAATTTCATGGCTCTAGCACCTTTTGTTCTAAAGTTATTTAACTGTTTCGGGAATGTCCTCTACGTCCTGTGTGTGTGTGTGTGTGTGTGTATTTAATGTGCCTATAAAATCTTTGAATATGAACCTTGGCACGTAGTTTTTTTTTATAATCGATGTATTATTGGATATAGATGCTACCTATATTAATTTTGGTTCGGAACTTTATTATCACTTCGTGATGTTCCCTAGTGAGGATCGTTTTCTCCAACTCTGGAAGTCGCACCTATCGAGGGGTGCACCGTCTTGTTGAAAGGCGATTGCGTTAAGGCATCTTCTTTGTTGAACCTATGGGATTACGAGCTTATAAGGATAGCCACGCAATGATTTGCGCAAAAATCTCCACACTATTGCGTGCGCTATGTGTAACTGTCGGGATCACACATCCTTTTATACCGTTATATCGAGGGTCGCTGTTGTTCTTGTTGGCAGCGTCACATGTCACCCTGGTGGTCGGTTGGGAAACGACATGTTATTATTATCAATTTAGAAGTCATTCGACCTACCGTAACCTCGCTACAGGGCCGAAAACAGGGCTTTGAATGGGGATACTTTAATTTGAATCTCCCTATACAGTTTATTTCACAAATTTTTCTGTATGCGAAATATACACCAAGACATCAAACGGACCGAAGAAAAAACCTTACGCACGATTCATACAAAAATTATTTTATCCTGTCACTAAGAATTTAATTTTCATAAGGAAAAAACGAAAGAAACAAGTTAAAAATTCATTCCTCAGAACCATTCTTTGTATTTAATCTTAAACATCCCAATTTAACGTCTGCTACTGATGTCTCCATTAAAAAGAATGCCTGGGGAATTTTAAGGTTTAATGGGCTTAATAAAGGATTTTTAAGTTGTATGCCTAAACCCAAATGCCTCGTTTCTTTTCCTTTTCTTGTAATTCTTCAAAAACTTAAATCTCCAGAAAAAATCCCTTGTGTGCGAAAGAAACGCATTGGAGGAGATCAAAGAAAAACTCTGCCGACAGAAAAAAAAAAAGTTTAAATATTTGGAATAGAACAACCATTAAAATGGTTTTCACTTAAGACGATACATCTTCTGACAAGATAAAACTCTTTCCCGGCGAAAATTTAGAGGCTTCAATAACACGAAAATTAAATTATTAAGAAGGAGGAGGAGCAGTAGAAGACATTTTTAGGAAGAAGAGAAACAACAAGGAGGCGAGCCAATTAAGAAGAAATAAGAAAACGCCTTTGAAGTGGAATAATAGATTATCATCTTGAAAAATTAAAAGAAAATAGACGGTTCTCGAAAACCAGCGTAAATCCTAATGAAAAGGGAACGGAGAAGAGGCTCCTCTTCCGAGTTAATTAAATATGCTAATTAACTGTAGAAACTCGAGCTCGCTTGGAATAATAACGCATCCATCGGCTGAAAGAAAACAGATTTCCCCCTTCATTACCTTTGATAGGAGAGCAAAAGTTTTAAAAGGCGAACCTTCCACGCGAACCCCCGTCCTCAATGAAATACTAAACACACGACACCCGTTACAATACACTCAGGCCTAACAAGCTCCGAGTTCTCACCTTCGACGATTTTCTATGAAAGAACCCAATTGGGTTGAGTTCCTCGTGGCCGGGGAGATTTTCACTCTGATATCGACGAAAATATTTACATGTAATTAAAGCGCAATCGGCGAGAGAGCGAACTGTGGCTGGGAGTAAAATCAGGACGAAGGCGAATCCAAAAGCGGGCGTTTGTTTCGCAAAAATCTAATCAATTGCTCTCTTCAATCGTTCTCTCTTTCTCTCTTTTCTATAGCAACGAATCGGAATATGGAATTTCAGTACCGAAACGAGCGCAAATTTCAGAGTTCGCGCACAATCGACAGAAAACGAACTGCGGCTTCCAATTTCTCGTGCAATTGTAAAACGGCGTCGATTGGATGAAAACTTCTCAGTTTATGTGCTCGTTTCATAAGTAAAACGACTCTCTTTGATGCCAGGTAGCACATTTCTCTTGACAACTCCGAGATATAGGATAAGACAGGTAGAATTGAATTCCTCCAGCATAGATGATGCCCTCTAGATTTTCCATGGATTAAGATAGCCCAATCGCCTAAGTCAAGCACTCACTCATTTCAATTCATCAACACGCCAAGCCATTTAGAGCGCAAACTGAGAGCACTTTACCCTGAATGGGTGATGTTGTCTCCGGGTATCCATACCACATTGACGACTTAGCCACCAAAGGCGTTCCATTCGACTTAGCCACCAGTCGTTACCGTTGAGCTCTCGACACAAGACAACATCTGCCAACTTGCGAAAAATGAAATTCGAACCTTTAGTCCAACCCAGACTGAGCTGGACTTTATGTTGATAAACAGGAACCGTGACTTAATTCAGCGAATCAGAGAACAGAATCCAAAAACGTTTGGAAAAAAATTTGTTCGTCTCGAAGGGGCCTATCCAATGACACCAAAGCGACCCCTCCCATCCCCAATTTTTGTGTTAACAAATCTCATTCTACGTTAAGAAAACGATTTTGTTAAAGACATTCCCGTTTACCCCGTGTTTTCTAATGTTTTTTTTAGCAGTCTTTGTAGAGTTGGTTGTTTCAAAATTAATTGTAGTTTCTTAAATACGAGGATTGTTCGAAAAGCTCTCGGGCTAACAAAGAAAACACAAGATTTTTTTTAGGTTTTTTTTTTTCAATTTTTATTTTTAATTCAGTCACCTTGCAATTCAATACATTTGGACCGATGACTTTCCATCTTTTTAATACCCTCAGTAATAATGCGATTTGTCTAAATCTGCAAAGTAAGCGACTCTCTCAGCTTTGATTTCGTCATTTGTAGTGAATCTGCGTTTAGCAATCCATTTCTTCAAGTTTGGAAAAAGAAAGTAATCGCTGGGAGCCAAATCCGGCGACTACACAATATGTGGAAGCACTTCGAAGCGTAGGTCACGAGTTTTGCAGCAACAACCCGAGACGTGTGTATAGGCGCATTATCATGGTGGAAGAGCACTTTCTTTTTTGACGCACTTTCATAGTTTTGTCGCAAAATCTGAATCTGCACTAAAAATTGGCGGTTCCGATTTAAGATTTCATGTAGCCCCCCGTTCCATCCCCCGGGGAGGGGGGGCGATTTCGGTATTGTTAAATAGCTTTTTTAAAAAAAATCTGTTGTGGTACAATACTCCCTTGTACGACACTTTATTGAATGCTATTTTGAACAGCCTTAATCGTTTTAATCATTACCAGAAGAAAAGTAAATTGGAAGCGTAATTGGCTGCGTTCGGTACATTGAGTAGATGTCGATTCCGGAGGATTCATTGGACAATGCGTAAATGCTTCTTGATAACATTTTTTAAAATAGATTGATGCGGTAGTTTTTAGCTGTGATTTCTTCTTGAATAAACTTTTACTTTTACTACCAAATCTCCCACACTCTTTCAATGCAGTTTCAGCAGCTAAATCATCGTACGGATTATAATTAAAATTATTACACCTGTCCATTCCGGAAGATTCTCGTTGTACTGATGATTCGATCAAAAGCGAGCTATGACGAAATAATATTTCTCGTAGATGAGTTAGCCGCGGTTTAATTCGCATAGCAAGCAATCGAAATAGCGTCTCCATCTCAAATCACTACGGATAACACTGATATTGATCTTTTAAGGCTTATCACAGGCATGCTGGGACACGGACTGTTTGTTAGGCAGTGAATACAATACGCATTGAATAAACAGAAAAAGCAAGTTAGCTTTTCCCGAACAAGATACGTTCAATCAAAATGAAAACCATTGATCATCGAATAAAATTTTTAAGTTATCAAATCCCATACGCACAAACATCGTTCGACTCATAAAACATTAAAAAAAACAACAAACAAACCCCAGTAACAACAACCATAAAAAAAAGTACATTTCCATTAAGACGCTGCTTGATGAGCCCGAACTTTGCCTCATGCGGGACGCAGACGAAGAACAAAAGCGATTCTGATAATCGAAACGGAGTGCTCCTTCAAAACCACTCGAAAAATAAGAGATGGAAGAAAGAAAGAAAGAAGAAGAAGAAGGAAGAGCGAGAAAGAAAAAGAGACAGACCCCGTGAAGGGAGTCGATTCGTCAGCGTTGAAAGCAATTCGTTTTGGCGGATTTGTTGCGGATGAATCAAGTCTTTTAGAACGATGAGAGGGGAAACGAGTGCCAAAATAAATAGACACTACTGCTCTCTCAAGGAACCCCCACCCTCGCAGACGGCTGCTCATTATAGAATTAGAAACCCCTCTCCCACTCAAAACGAACCAAGATTAAAATTTCTTAAAGAGAGAAGGAAGAAAAAAAAATTTTGAAGCCTAAGCAGTACGAGTTGAAGATATAAAAAGAGACGAGGAGGAAAACTCCCGAAGATAAACAAAGCGAGCCTTCTTAAAAGCACCCGACAAAGGAACACTTTTACCTCGAAGGAAAAAAAACACGACTTATCGTTAACCAGGTCAATGTCTTTGGTACCTTAATAATAACAGTGATGAAGGGGGGCTTTGATATTTTCCCACATTATCGTTAGAAATTAAATTCTAGCTATCAAAGGTTAAGCAAGGTTATGTTAGGTTAGGTTAAGTCTAAAACCAGCCAAAGCTATCACTCATCTAGGAAGATATTCCTCAAGTTTTGTAAGATTCCAACTGGAATTCTGGCCCATTCTTCATTTAAGAGCCGCTGCCAACTGAGACGCATGTTGGGTGAAATACGCGGATACGAAATTTAAGCTCTAAATCGCCCCACAAGTGTTCTATTGGATTAAGGTCGAAACCCTGTGAAATGCAAGTTATTTAATCTCCGTTTTATCGAATCATCCAGTTACAAACCTTGATTTGTGATGGAAGGCTTTGTCATGTTGATCACCAAATAAGCTCATAACAAAGCCATGAATAAATATTATAGAAATAATGCTCCAACATAAGGTAAACATGGTCCTAGATCCTTTGATTCATCTTAAGTTCACCTGAACATTTCAGACAATTCTGCAATGTGATTACAGTTTAGCATTGGCCAATTTAAGGTGAAGAATTGTGTGCATTGCAACCTGGATTCACGTCAGGAACCACGAGTGTCTAGCTCATCCCTCTATCCGCTGAGCCATTGCGGACAATGTTGCAGTAAGGTTGTCTCCAAGTGTTCTAAGGCCACTAAACAGTAAAAGCAAAAGTCCAATGATAGAGCAAGCAACCGACTCGCGAATCGGGAATTGCAGGGTGAGTCAAAAGTCGCAGTACACCCTGTTTTTTCGAAAACCTTACAGGAATTGGTAAATCTGAATACGCAGTAAGGTATGGATGAGGTGCTCCATCTTTTACGCTATGTACCGAACATGGCCGCCATCTTGAATCTAAGTCAATTTTTTTAAATGGAAAGGGGTTCATGTGAAAAAACAGGGTATACTGCGACTTTCGACTCACCTGTATATGGATTTCCTTGAACTCGTCATGGAAGGATTTTGTATCTAATATTGTATTATCTTTAGTCTTTAATATTACTTTGTTGTGAGTTTGGATTAGGTTTCTTTCAGTGATGCACTTATTTTGGCATGAAATCGATTTTCTCAGGATGTTGTTTTTCACACCTTACGGAGTTAGTCCGACAACGAATTCAAGAGTATTGGGCACAGAAAGGGTATCTACAGGCTATTTACGAACTCTGTGTATAAACTTTTAGGTATCATAGAGGACCTTATTTTGAATATATTTCGTCAATAAACTGGGCGTCGCAAATGAATTCTTGATACAGAAACAAAAATTTCAAAACCTTATATGTGAGCTGCCTAAACCCTTCAGATTTCAGTGATGGCTACAGAAACAAAGGGCAGCATGGCGCGCTCGAATGAAATAGGGCACTGAATATCTGAAAGGGGCACTAAATGTCTGAAAGGGGCACTGAACGTCTGAAAGGGGCAGTGAATGCAGCTAAATTCTTACTTTAAAGTTAATAAAAGTACATGCATTTCAGTGACCTACATTCATATTTTTAAGGCATAATGCTAACTTCGGATTCTGTATGTGATTAGGGCACGTTAAGGCTTTCTAATTTCTTCTAGGCTAATCTCTTCCTTGCTTTGTGATGCCACAATAAGACGTCATCTGGTGGTACATTCCTCAGTAGTTCTTAAAGTATATTTTCAACAATTTATGCACTATTTTTGCAGGATAAAATTGCGAATAATGATTGCATTAAGATTTTTAAACTTTATACTTTATAATACAGTTATACTTCTGTATTATCCCTCAACATTTTATTAATGCTAATTTAAACGTTAACGCTTATTGAGGAATACTTCTTCTCGCGGACGAAGCGGTTTGTTTTGACAGTAACGCGACCACAGGAAACCACCGCACACGAATACAAAAGGCTCGACTTGTCAGCACGGAGGATAAATAAAAGCACAAGGAGTAACGCGATGAACAGTTCTTCACTAACAGTTCACGGTTACCAACTAAACTGATGCCGTTAGTTAATATTTTAAATGAATGTACTAAGTAGTTTAATTAAATCACTCACGCCACAATGATAAGCTCCACAATGATCAATTAAGCCGCACATTGTTGGCATTTATTGGATTCAGTTTCTTTCGTTTGTGCAGCGCCGAGAGAGAGCATGGGTGGGCCGAGGGGCAGCGTGGCGGGGCAAGGGGCAGCATGGTGCTGCGCCACGCTGATTTTGCCTATCGCCATCACTGGATTTCTTCTTCTGGGGACATCTGAAGAATGTAGTGTACGAAAGTCTTGTGGATTCGGAAGAGGAGCCGATAGCGCGAATTGTGGCTTCAAGTGCCTATGCAAGGATTTTTAACCGTGTCAGAAATTCAATGACAAGACGCTGTGAGGCATGCATTGCTGCTCGAGGTCAACAGTTTGAACACATTTTGTGATTTTACAAACGCGCAGTATTGGTTATTATAAACGTTGTGGCCATCAGTGTCAAGTTAATTTTTCTCGTTTTCTGGAAATACATTAACGAGAGAGACAATATTATGATGAAGTCTCAGAAAGCTGTTGTATGTATGATGTTTGACAATTTTTTATGCATCAAGGATTCATTTGCGACCCTCAGTTTATTGGAAAAATCCTTATATTGAAAATAAACTCCTCTGCTACCCCTAAAAGTTTGCACACAGAGTTCGTAAATACCTTGTATATGTCATTTAGTAGGTTGTTTCTATGAAATTGATAAGCCAGTATGCATGATATGATTCGAGTTAGATACAATTCTATACTGATCTTCATTTAAAAAATTTTTACCTTTGTTTATGGTAATGGCAACGACTATAAAACTATTTCGCTCAATTATCGCTACTTGGTATATCGACAATAAATACTGGCAGAGAACGACGTTGCGATATTTATTAAAAGTGACAGAAAAGGCTTCCCAAATGCCACATCTAAATCATAAAGTAAAATATCGCGGAAGGAAAGATATCGATGACCTTGTAAAAAAAAAATGCACCTACTGGCAAAATAAAAGTCGTCGGTGGTTGCATCTCTTTAAATTCGCTACTTTCTGATAAAGAGAAAAAGGAGACTCGGATCAATCGAAAACCGACCTCAAAAAAGAAACCGACCTTAAAAGGAAAATTCAGAGGAACTTTTTTTCTTTTTGGTAAAATTCTAATGAGACTATTCGACCAGAACGTTTGCTGGAAGCCATGGATCCCATTGGAGCGTGATATGGACACACATCGAGACAAAACGACATCCCACATTTCCCCCTCCGTCCTCTCCCAGTTGTCTATTTTTATTTAATTTATTTAGAGATCATGAAAATATAATGCCATCGCATGCAAATAACTCCACTTGAGCATAACGTCAGGACAAGTGTACATCCACGGAATGTAAGAATAAAATAAGGAACACTACCTACGGATGACTTTCTCTGTCCTTGATGCAATATTTATGACAATGGATGTAAAAACAGGCAACCCAAACAAAATTATTTTATATTACATTAGAAGGTTCAACTGAATTCCCCCTGTTCTGAGAAATACACCGAAGAAGACTGGCGCTCATCTTTAACGGCAATAAATTCATTTTGGATGATAGTGGCTGCTCAAAATCTTCTTGGTTCAGCCTCGGGTAATGTCAGATTTTCTGTCATCACTGAAAAATTCTTTTGCTCTTAAAGTCTTAAGCTTTCGGCTTGGTGGAAATCAGCCTCATCGTGCAGACGCAATCAACGATCAATAAATATGCAGATTGTATAACAAACAAGAAATCAATCTCTCCAGGGAAAAAATGTCTTCTCCATTGCGGAGGCTTTTACTATATATTTCATTACGGCCAGAAAAAGAAAAAAACAAGCATCCATGCCGAGATTAGAAGACGCAACCCGAAGATCTCGAGAGCACGGATAATTTTTTTCCATGCCAAAACACTTTGAAATTTTAACGGAATACTTTGGTTACTTTTACGGTTTGTAGATATTAATGGAACTCATAAAATCAACTACTAAAAGATGTTCACGGAACTTTTGTGTTCAGCAGAACATAGTTTGGGAGACGCTTATATAAGAAATTAACAGAGTCCTAGTTCAAGAAAATTGGCCCTCTTAAAAGCGAAAGGGGTGTTAACTTTTTTTATCACAAAGGGCCACTTTCACCTTTAAGAAGAAACTCGCGGATCGTGTTATTCTATCATGTGACGTTAACGATATTGTCGAGTTTCTGCACCCTCCATATTACAGCTGATAACACTGGTCAATACAAGTTTCATTGTCAACAGCTTTATGACCTTTCTTATTTAATTTTGGGTTGCTGATTTCATACAGTTTTCCTGTCTTGGCTGTAGTTTATGATCTATTGGAAAAATTGCACACATTATGTTGAGCCCAAAGCTTGTATCACAATCAAATAGGCTAAACATGCTTTTTTGACAAAGGCTGTGATGTTAGTGTACTCTCCACAAATGTAACAGAATACATCAGATTATGCAAACACTTTCGACGAGAATAACTCATGTTTCTCTGCAAAATCAATAATAATGATTTCAGAACAATGATTTAATAGTACAATGTATGTATTAAATAAACAGAAACAAGAAACGCATATCAACAACGACGCCACGAAACCACAAATCCACAAAAGATGATTTTAAAATGTGTCAACCTTTGACAGATGTGTCCACAGTTTCTTGGCTTACTTCTGCTGTAAATAACACACATATATACGGTAATCAGATATATACTCTGAACCCCGAAGAGCGCATTTTTTTAATGCCGGATTTTCGAGGTTTGACTATATTTCAAAAACTAGAACCAATCTAACAAAACCAATATCATTTTTGGTTTCTACAAGAAAAATTACGCTGAAACTATTGAAATACCCTTGATAATCCCAAAAAATTTTTTTTTGTTGACCAGTGTACAAAAAGAATTTTTAATTGTGGCGGGCTACAGGTTGACCACTGGCTTAGAGAATCTAAAAAACTGAATATTCTTTCGTTTCTCATAATTTCCGATCGAATGACATATCACATGCCATATGCTGTAGCTGTTTGAAAAGTGTTAACTTCCAAAGGTCACGTTCCCTTACTCGAACCGAGCTCTATAAATCTGGCCCAAATTTCCTACTAACGTAGATCTTGCCTAGAGGAATCTGCAGACTGAATTTCACTCCTTTACATATCTACAAAACATATAGATCGAATGGACCCATCTAACACCGCCCTCAGTAAACTAATTAAAACTATAAAAAACACTGAAATAGGACATGACCAGAATTTATTGTAAATTTTGCCTTATAAATGAAATAAACATAGAAATTGTTTTCATTTAGTGCATTGCTCTTCAATGTAAGAACGCGCCATTTGTACTCCTAGCGACAAATTTTACAATTATTTTCTCTTTGCGAAAACATATTCTATCGTTTCAAGAGTGTTTAAGCCATTCGGAAGAACAGATCTGTTACAGAGCCTCTTGAGATGTGGACTTTAATTATGTTTTCCCTGTATAAGAGTCCCACTGTTGCCACACAGAAATGCACAAATCACACGATTGCTCATGCTTGGCATTGTTGATTTTGTACGCTATACCACGGCCTTCTAGAAACTAGCAGGCCTGAACACGATGTCAATAATGTATTGTTGAAGCACTAGGATTGTGACGTTGAACTAACTTCTGTAATAGCTCGACGTAACAATGATTTATCTTTTCACTGTTCAGGACTGGTAATGTCTAGGAGGCCATGGCTATATTGAAGTACTGCGTTAAACAATAAACAAGCGGCATGTAAAATTATTTGCCCAAGGTGACATCGTGTTCGTTTGCATAAAAGTGGCGGTAGGTACTGCGCATGCCTCTACTGAATGCTAAGATATAACGGAACTATCATATAATCCTAAAAATGTCTCCAATACGTGGCCGCCTGCGAATTTGGCGCTGCATTTACATTGAAGAGAAATCAACTTTTTTTCGAAGATAACGTCAAGCAATTCGCCATAGACGAAAAAAAAGGCTAGCAAACCACCACTTGAGGACACCACTTTAAACACTAAACACTGTATACAGATGGAAAGCCCAATTGTTGCCGCATTTTCAGTTAGAATTCCGATGTTTCGTTAAATAACTCCTGTGCGAGATTTTCAAATCGTGTATCCATATTATTGAATAGAGCGCCAGTATTTCTGCCTCTAGAGGGCATTTCCTAATTTTATAAATATCTGACCTCAAAAATAAAACTAAAATCCCGCATCAAACCCCATACAGATCAGATCACCACCCAGCAAATCGTCCACGGCATTAATGAGCAAATTCGCCACAATACGGGGATCCTGACGGTTTGACACAGTTTCTCCGAGCAGAAAGCAATCTCAGCAAGATATCAAAACGAGATTGGATGGCCATTCAACGACACATTTGATCATTCCATCACAACTCCTGAAGGGTGGGAGAAGTCAATAAAGCAAAACAGAAAATGGAAGCCCCAAATTGGCAACGACGAGCAATGGGTTTGACAATAATGGTACACAGGTATGCATAAGAGCACGAAACGACGTGATAATCAATTCTAATTTGTCTCTGGTAATATTTAATGCGCTCATTGTTAAAGCTATCGTGTTTAGAAAGGTGACGATTGCGAATTCCATTTCCACTTGACTAATTTTTAAAGCAACTGCATTTTGAAGTAAGATGGATTACAAATGATTACAATTAGGTCAGTCAATTCTGGCTCTAACCCTTTGTGAACCCAATTAGAGGAGCCCATTGAACGTGGGCAAATTCTATTTAAGGGCAATTTTATATTAAATAAAAAAAATTAATTATACCTCAAAACTCAAAAAAGACTAAACGTGCTTTATGGCGCAGTTAATTTCTGAACGAGTCGTTTTTTATGATTATGATCGCTTAAAACAGAAATTAAAGCAGAAGCACGTTTTAAAATCTGTATTTACAGAAAAATTAACAAATAATTTACTAATTGGATTATTAAAAGTTATTATACTAAAGCAAACTTATTTTATATTCAATAATGAGAATTGGTTCTCCACTTGGTGGTTTGCTAGGAGAAGATTGATAAAAAAAAAAGAAGATTCCTCATGGTCTATATTTACTTCAACTATATCATCATCATCATCATCTAACTCTTATCAATCCAATCCACTGCTGTTCCAAACGTATCAATGTGCTCTGTCTTAGCTTTCCCAATTAACACCCAATAGTTTCTTGATGTCGTTGATACATATGGTTTAGAGACGTCGTCGTTGTCTTTTAATATTTCTTGGGTACCAGTCCGTCTCTTGTCTTGTCTTCTGGCAATGTACCCAGCCTAATGCAATTTCACCTTAAAGTCCGTTTTTTGACCGTCCTTGTAATACAGCACGGTTTTTTTCAGCATCATTTAACGAGTTGAGAAAATCTGGATCTTGTAAAATTTCTCGTCTTTGGGGAACCAATAAAGACTCGCTGAATTTAGGGAACTTTCTCTTCAAGTATGCTAAAGCTTCTCTTTTTTGTCCAGATCTTTCACAAATATCTTTATTAGCCCCATTTTATATACAAGGGAGCAAGATACATCCTGAGGATTGGCTAACGGTTAAAACGAGACGCTCATTTTATCGAAGACCACTCTTTTTTACGAACATAACGTTCTTTCTTGTTGTAACTGTTACACTCGCATAGAAGCAGTACTTTGTCGTGTAACTTTGTTTGGTTTGGTTTGGTTGGTAGTAACGTCTCTTTCAACTACAATGGTCATATTAGGACGGCGTTATAGGGACCATAAATTTTGCCTCGCGAGGTTCTTTAACTTGCAGCCGGCAAACGACTACACGGGACCAACGGCTTTAATTCCCTTCTGAAGGAAGCGCGTGATCTCAGGATTTTCCCCTGAAAAAGCCTCGTCGAACCCGCGTACTCGGGCATCAGAGGCGATCACGCAACCACTGAGCTACTGAGGCCGATAAATAACTTTGTTGCATTAATGCCAGATCTGCACACATTTTCCACTAGTACTTATCATAATCTAAGTTAAGTATGCACAATTCGCATGGTTTCATAAGTCACTTGTGGCCTGAGTATCCTATTGGAACGAGGGATATCCATAATGAAGGAGCGCTGCCTTTAAACGAATTTTGGAGGAATTCAGAAGAGAAATGTCGACAGGGTAGAAATTTTGCCTATTACATATTACAGGTGTTTGTACAGGGTCATTTTTAAAGTAAGAACATTTTGTAATAAAAACAAAATTTTTCCTTTACCAGATTCTATGTACCTTAATCAATATTCATTTTCCCCCAATCTGTTCCCTTGGAGTCGTTATTTGGACCTAAAGACGGGACACCAATTATGAAACACCCTGTATATCACGAGCCTGATGAACATTTCTTGTGCCATGTTACTTTTGGCAGTAGGTAATGCTGTGCGGAGGATGCAATATGTGGTCCGCGAGAACAGCTGTTACATTGAAGGTCGCCGGAGGAGGGAAAGCGTTGAATGAAAAGTGATGTTTTACTTCAGTATCGTCCTTGTTATCCATTTGTCTGTTCTTTGTAACTTTTTTTTTTACAGTTTTTCCCCTATCGGCGACGTTTGGAACTACAATTTTTTTTTTCGCGGAATCCTTCTTCCCATGTCGTCATTTGTACCCCTAACAAATTTGGTGCCATTCCGGTTACAGATCGAGATCGAGCTATAGATGGCTTTGAGTACTGTCAGTTTAATTTGGAAAATTAATGAGAATGAATGAGTCGACCCGGCTTTTCCCCCCAGGAAAAACATTATGAAATTTGAATGAGTTTTCTAATGAGTTTTTCTGTTTTTGTCTACATAAGCTAGCCATACCTTTCACTTTACCCACTCGATAAAGGGGGCAGGGCATGAGATTTTTTCACCGGGTTTTTTGCTAAACCCACATTTTACGTGATGCTCTACAACTTTCTAAATAACACATGGGGTCTAATCCCTACCCCTAGAAAATTAAAATTTTCAAAATTTACCCCTTCACCCCCAGGAACGCGAAATGTTTTTATTCTGAATTAGGGGACATTAAAACCAAATAATCAATATTCATTTTCCCCCCACCTGTTCCCCTTGAGCCTACATTTGTACCTAAACACGGAACACCATTTATGAAACACCCTGTATTGTCCTTTAAGGTAGACAAGTTTGGGACCCGCCAAGATACGGGGTAATGTAAGACATATGTTGAGCTGAGGTGGTCCTAGGAATGTCTTTCGGAGTTTCCCCGTTGTCTTTAAAGCTCGAATTACAGGCGCTGCTGTGACAGGGTGTTTACGAGAATTTTCATTATGGATTTTTACTTGCGTTTTATGCAAATTCTCGGCTACGTAAATAACAACAGCGCCACTTTTTCTCCTGTCGGCGACTTTTGGAAATACAATTTTTATCGCGGAATCCTTCCCATGTCGTCATTAGCCTCCCTATCGCAGTCGGAGAAAAAGACTGAAAAGTCACTTGACCATGCTAGTCCGAGCAACTATCGAACCTTCATTGTCTCCATCTTGAATTTTAACAACTTTGAATTCCTGATTATTATTTTGTATGCCAAATTGACCTTTCAGATGCCTTGAAATTGAAATTTTAAGCCGAAAAGCATTGGCCCTTAAAGAACTTTATTGCAATGTTACTAAAAATATTTAATCCTGTGTACATTTAACATTGTTATAATTTTCAACACTTAAGGTTAGATGCTAAACTTATGCCGAAAGATGAGCAAGATTGCTTCCATCTCCTGAGATCACAGGTTCCCATTCCGAGAGTTCTCATCAAAGAGCCAAATTCAAAAGCAGTCGATAATTCCGGCTATTTAACCCTATCCTCGATGCTTACGAACGTTCTAAAAATAAACAGAACACAAAAATATCGACCACAAGGAAGAAGAACTGCACTTTCCACAGTCAAACTGGGGGGGTAGGGGGGGCTGTACAAAGTTGGCAACCCCAACTGGATTTAGATTAATATCTTTGAATGAAATTGATGAGCTCTGGAGAAAACTCTTCGGGGCTCGGATTTGAACTCTTTTATTGAGAGGGACTCGTCCGCAGACGGAATCATAGGTCGTGAACCGCATCGATTTTTTTTTTACCCCCCACTCACCACCCCCCGAACCCTCAAACTCGTGTAGACCCGAGAGACAAACGGTCGCCATTCATCCTTTTTCGAGCTTCCTCGTTTCTCCCTCCCCTTCCGGTTCCGGAATGATCCGCCACCCGTGCCCATCTATAAATGTTTCTGTCAGCACGGAGTCCCACGTGATACGGGGTCACTCACCTGTCGTCTTCGAAAGGACAAACCTCTCCCCCCCCCTTATTTTCTCTCTTCTATCTCCCATGGCCGAAAACTTTATCAAGTGGGATGACATGGAGTCTTGTTCGGCAATCCTTCTTCATTTGCCGAGGGAAGTCACAGGCCGCTGCTGTTGTCCTCCTCCTCCTCCTTACAAACAATTCCCTCCGTTTAAAGGCCTCCAATAGAAAGGAGAAGGAGAGCAGCGCCGTAAAAGGTCAAAGGAAAATTGGAGGGAAAAAGGAAAGAGAGTTGCGTCCATTAAAAATAGAAAAGGAACGAACAAAACTTTCCAAGCCAATTCTCTCGATTCAAGCAGAACATTCTGCCTCACACATACACACCCCTGTGCACCTTTAATCAGATTAAGCCATACACAATTTAAAGAATTCGCGTCCCAGTGAAAAAGATCGATGAAATGAAAAGGTGTCTTTGTTAAAGTGAAGGGTATGGTAAAGTCTTGACAGCGCAGCACTTTAAACAAAAATTGCAAAAAAAGTTAACAATAAGTAAGCCTATTATTACTTCGGATAAATCTCTGAATACAGTCTCAACTGGAAGGTTCATAATAATTTAAAAAAACAAAAAAAAACAAACTCAATTCTACTTTATATTTTTGCAACTCCGATCCGTTGAAAAAAGGGATCGTCAAGTTTGTTGAGGTTGCCGGTGGAGGTCTCCCCAGTCTCAGTTGTCTTCGATATGGCGACCCAGCAACAGAAAGCGTGTTGCGTCTTCAATTTCAACAAGTGCGAATCAGTGGTATCCGTTCGTAGAAGTTTCAGAAAGAAACCCTCTACTGCTAAGAGCATTAGAAAATGGCATAGGATGTTTCAAGAAGCCATCTGCTGTTTCAAGAAGGGCAGAAGGATTGCTGCTGCTTCTTTCAACTTGTCCAGCATTGCTTCCTTGCTCCACTTTTCTCATCTACAGCATTGGGACATTCATGCAGTCCAGTGTATCCTCCTGGAATACCTCCTCCATCGTCAGTGTTCCCTGTATCGTGTCCAGCCTCGCTTCGTCCTTTACTTTCCTCATCTCCAGCAGCACTTCCTCCTTTACTTTAGTCATCTACGCCACTGTATCCTTATATGAAGTGAAAGCTGGTAATGGTGAACTAAATCAATTGAATCTTAAGACTCAAAAGAGACAACAGGTAACTATTTCTTTTCAACATAAGCGTAAGTGTAAGAGACTGTTAAAGGACCGGCGCCCTCTTGACTAGTCGAGCCACTTCCTGAATCAGAACATGGGGATAAGTACATTCTTATATGTATCGATGTTCATAGGTACCATAGGGTATCACTAGAATACGTACTATTAACCAACTCCGAGTATCATTAACTATTCATTATATAGAGTACACCCTGTTTTTTCGAAAACCTTGCAGGAATTGGGAAATCTGATTCCAGTAAGGTATGGGTGAGGTGGTCTATCTGTTACATATGTACCGAACATGACCGCCATCTTGAATCTAAGTCAATTCTTTTAAATGGAAAGGGGGTCGTGTGATATATCAAATAACATGAGCATTTTCTGACAATTTCATTCCTGTAAACAGATTTGAAGTAGCAGTTATGGTTCAAAAATTACAACGCATTTTGTTTCATTTTATAGCAGGTAACTGAAGATGGCTTTGACCACGGGGGAGAGAATTGAGGTCATTTTGATGTCTGGAGAGCGAAGTTTCCGTGTCATAGCTGCAGATTTTAACAACCGGCACCCAGAAAGACCTCCAACTTCACACAACACTGTCAGGTGCTTAATTAAGAAATTCCGAGAAACTGGGACTGTGGTTGACAAGGCACGGAGTGGCCGTCCAATAAGTGCTACTGACGAGACAACCTCAACAATGGTTTTGGCGTCCTTCGTCAAGAGCCCACAACGCAGCACACGACGTTTGTCGGCAGAATGTGGAATCAGCCAGTCATCGATCGTACGAATCCTTCATACTCATCAACGGCATCCATTCAAGATTCAGATACTCCAGCACCTAGCAGAGGATGACCCAGACAGACGTATGTAGTTTTGCGCGTGGGCCCTAGAACAACATCGACAAGATCCCTCTTTTGCACAAGTTATCTTGTTCAGTGGTTAGGTGTTCAATTTCCTGGTCATTGGACTGGCCGACATGGTGCTGTGGAATGGCCACCCAGATCACCTGATCTCACACCACTTGATGTCAATATCCCGCGAGGTATACAGTTTTTACATCCCGAAAAAGAGGGAGTGCGGGGATTTATGATAACAGCTCAAGATAACAGTTTTGCAGTACATGAAAGTATTCAGATACCACTTTATAAACTAAATTTATTAGATACATAGTTGACAGAAGAGATCACAATGATGCTCTGTCTTTAGTCACATTTCTGATATCCATTAGAATACTCCTGAGATATATTTTAGAATCGTCTTCCCGTGCTAGTGAACACAGTGCCGCGCTTCTCTGCCACTAGGGCGCATTGCCTAAAAATCTGAACAAAGTTACATCATGATATGAAGCCTTACAGATTTTCAGGATATCATCTCCAAATCTTCTGAACAAAAATGTCTAAAGTTACATAGGAATGAGTAATGAATATTTAAAGCAATTACGTGAAAGTCGCGTAACATAAATCTTTAAAAAAAACCATAATAAAAGAGCGCTTTTACCAGTAATTTCATTTGGCCGCCCACCCTATGAGTCAAAAGAAAAACCCTTTCGACCCTAATTCTAAAAACCGCAATTAATTATTCACAACACCTTTTAATTAGAATTATCAGTCTTATCCCTTCTCTCTCAATTTCAAAACGTGCTGAGAGCCTAAAAGGAGGGGGTAACGAGTGAAGGGTGGAATAAATATAACGGTGGGCATCAACGGGTGGAGTTTTAAAGACTGAATTAATCCCCAATCTCCCATCGACCCCCCCATTCCTCTCATACTTCCGATGATGAGCCGGGGAGCTTATCGCCCGATATGGGAATTAATTGCTTCGCTGATGGGACTCGATACATTCCGCGCTTGTGTGTGTCCTCCTATAATACCTACCTTCCCCCCGTATCACCTGAATCGAAATTGATGGCCGTGTGATTCACGACCCTTGGCGAGAAGAGAGATCGAGCGGTCATACAATAGGGATCCAAAGCCCACCCACCTCCAATCCTCTTCAATCTCCCTATACCTCTTTGATGAATGAATCACGGTGTCACGTCGACGTTCTGTTGTCATCAAACAACGTCATGGGGGTCTCCGAATAGACACCGGAGGCAAACAAGGAAGAGCCGAACCTCAGCATTAGTGGAGGCGGCAGATGCGAAGCGTTCGGAACACTCTTTCTCAACAACCCCCTCGTCTTCAATGACAGATGATGAAAAGGAATTAATTAAATAGAAAACTGTACAGTTTTGAATTGGAGGGTCTTTGAAGCAGAGCGCGGAAGCAACCCCCTCGCCCAGCTCCTCGCTTTCCTCATAAAGCTAAAGACTTATCTTACCTCCATTATCTTATATTTATAACTATATACGGACATATAAATGGAGCTATCTGAGTGTATGTATGTTCCGCAATAATTCTGGAACGCCTGGAGCAATTTCAACCAAACTTGGAACACACATGATTTACAATCTGGAGAAAAATACTGTGGGGGTAAGATAGCCGTATCACCAGTAAACCTGTATCAAAGTCAATCTTTTGTTGCCATAGAAATCGATGTGATGATGATGCAACAATAGTTTCATGATGATGCCAGGTTAGAATATTCTGTTGTCTTTCCAAGAATTGTTAACATAAGCAGCTAATCAGTATAGCAGACGATGTAGTTAGGGTATTATCTGTCGATGAGGCAAAGGAAATGCACGTGTCTCTCACCAGCTAGAGCTTCAGAAACAGTACGAGAGCATGAGACAAAAAATGGCACAGAGCGAGACAATCACGGACTGCGCAACATTTTAGCTAGCTTCATGTGTGTATTGGGGGGGGGGGCGGGTATATACAAGGTAGGTTCAAAAAGTTCCCGAACTTTGCTTCGGAAAATAGAAGTATGGGACACAGCATATATTAAGCACTCTGGCCTTCGAAGATTACTTGGCAATAAACACTTTTGCCAACGTTTATACATTTTGTTGAAAGCGGACTGTAGACCTTTGTTTGCCACCTTCTTCAGAGCTTCCGTCGCAGCCAGCTTGGATCTCGTCCGCTAATTGGAAATGATGCCCCTTAAGCTCTGTTTTCATTCCGGGAATGAGCTAAAAATCACATGGGGCCATTTCAGGTGAGTAAGGAACTTGTGGAAGTACAGTTACTTCTGCACTAGAATCGATTGCTGAGCCGACACCTTTTCATGGTGAAGCACCCATGATTTGTTGGACGTTAGATGTGAACCTTTGCGGCGAATAGTCTCACGCAGGCGTCGCAGAATGTCCACATACATGTTTGACCGCTAAAAGTCAGGAACAACTGAATGGGACACGAAGAATGTTCAAAAAGTTCAGGAACGTTTTGAACCTACCTCGTATGTATGTTCCGGCATAACCCTGGAACGCCTGGACCAATTTCAACCGAACTTGGTACACATACGAGTGTATGTATTACCATACAGTACGGTATGGAAATGGGCGAAAGCATTCAAGCTGTTGCATGGAATTGCGATGGTATGATCCTGACTCATGAAGTACCCAAAGGACAAACTGTAAATGCTGTACATTATTCCCATTTCTTGCAACACAATGTTCGTGAAGCCCTGCGGAGGAAACTGCGTCACTTTCTCACCACTCCGCCCATTATCTGTTGTTATCTGTGATTTGCTCGTAAGAGGGAGTTTTGATGTGCTGTCCTATCCTCGATACCTTTCAGGTCTTAGCCTCTGCGACTTTCATTTATTCCCAAAAATTAAGCAACCCTTGCGCGGCATTGTGATCGTTATTCAATTTCCAACCCTTGTATTTAGCAATATAATTATAAATCATTGTCTTCATTTTGTTTATTAGTAATTCTAATATAAAAACGATATTATAATGATAACTGCGGCTTATCAGATATTATTTCTCAACAACTCCCTCGTCTTCGATGATAGATGATGAACAGGAATTAATTAAATAGAAAACTCTCAAATCTAGTTTTTAGGTGGGGGGTCCCTGGAAGTAGAGCGCAGAAACAATCTCGACTTTGTCTTCTCTTCAAGTCGCATCTCTCCCCTGCGGGAGAATGAAGAAGGGGTTGCGTTAAAGCCAGATTCTTACAAATGGAACCCCGTTTTTTTATATTTATTTAAATGCAAAAGTAAAAAAAAAAAAGTCAAAAAAAATTAGGAAGACGGTCTGTGATAATTGGAAAGTGCTTTCCCCTCCTTTCTCAGTTCATAAATAATGCTTGAGGGTGACATTAACAAGCAACAAATGGAAAAAGAACCCAACAACTCGTGTATTTACACTTAACGAGAATTTATGGCGCTTAACACGAAACATACGTTTATTTGTAACATATAAAAATATAATTAATGACACGGGGGTTCACAAATAATTAAATTAAAAACGATACACACCGCTTGATTAAAGCAAAAGAATTTCGGTCAAGTTAATTAAGCCACCTCCGTTTCGTCCAATAACGGCACCAATTACACGGTAATCGGCCAATCAAATAAACTAAACGGAATAATTTAAAATGAAGAATTAGAGTGGAGCAACATTTAATCAATGGTGCCGCGATTAAAAATCGTTAATTAATCGCGACTAGCCTAAAAATACATCCAATAACTTTAGTCGGTAATTTGAACGCCGTCCAACATGACAACCGATGTCAAATGAGCTGAATATACGAACTTCATACAAACTTAGAAAGCAACATTATAAACGGTCTCGTATCATTGCAGAGATAAACAAATGAATAAACATAAAGCATTACAAATGGCTTTAAGAAACGGCTGACACGTTTCGAGGATAACTTCATCAACAGAGCCAATGCACCCAAATAAAGAGGCAGTACAATATATAAAAGGGAATTATGAAGATCGATTATATATTCTATATCTCATACGACGGATGGCCTTTCTGAATACATCAGGCTTCTCATCTACTTCAGCATGTATTTCCTTTGGGATATGATTATAAACAAGATAAGAGGGGGGAAATATCTTAATGTTAATGTTTGGTGTATTCAATCTACCCAGATGATGGCCGAGATGCGGGAAAGGATCATGTGTCTTATTTCCAAAATTCATGGCGTTTCAAAAAGAATGGTGTAAAAAGTCGATTTATTACCTCCTAACTGAACCTAACGCAAATTCCATGAGAAGACGCATTAAAGATCTAAGAGTTTTATATGTAGGGGAGGGAAGGATAAAGTGGCCAGGGCGTGCAAAGTGGCCAACAGCAGACCTCTACTGAGAAATATTTCATTTAGTCAAGAAAGGAGGACTATATCGTCTAACAGAGTTGGAACTACTTGAGTTGAACGTTGAACGTTTCAGGGTTTATAGGGATTTTGTGATTTTTCTCAACTTTGATGTAAGATAAAAATCACGATATCTTGGAGTTTATTTTCGCTATATATTACCTAAAATGGTGAGTCTTAGGCTTAAAACCGGACACTGTAGAACTTTCTAGGCCATTTGATTATTGCGTCAGATTGTATTGTTCACAATGGCGTCCTGAAGTGCAAAGTAGCCGCGCACAACAATCAATGGATTCAAAAAAATGTGGAATTGTTTCAATGGATCCAGGCGAAGATTATGTTGTTTGTGAAATCACCGACATTGCAGTAGCTCCTCTGGAAGAAACAACAACTGATGGTGAAGTTGATTCAGCTGAGGCTAAAGTTGCAACTAAGAGCAAATCGGATGAAACAGTGCCTTTGTCAACTATTGACCCCCATCCAAGCACATCATCTGCTCTTAGCCCTAAAGAAATACTTCCTGTGCCCAAAGCAAACATTTCTAAACGTAAAACTAATCGGAAGACATGGTGTGCAGCAATCCTTACTTCAAGCCCGTATAAAGCTGAACTTATGATTGAAAAATCTAAGCTTGTAACAGAAAAAAAAACACCAGAAAAAAGAGTAAAGCTTTCAGAGAAGAGAGGCCGGAAAAAAAATCACAAAAAACTGCTTCCGTCAAAGCTGATCGTTTGCAAATTGATGAAGAAGGCAGTGACGACAATGATGTGGAATATCTATATTGTAAAGATGCATATTCAAATCACACTTATGGAAAACCCCCTCCCCTCATGTCACGCTGTGTCACACTTTTCATACCCCCTCCCCCCCTAAGAGCGTGACGTATTTCTTGAACATCCCCTAATCTGAATTTTAATTTTTTTTATCTCTTATTGGAGATTAACCAAAAATAAATTTACCTTAGAGTGGCCACTTAACCCTTCTCTCCCCTACATTACAAATGTCCGATGCGGGCAAGTGACACGACAGATATCAAGACGGTAGTCCAGCTCTGTCAGAAAGGTGCAAAAAAATTAACACCAGTGGCGAAAGTCGTAAAAACGGTATGATAGCGAAAAATAAAAAAAAAAGGTTGCAAGCTACTAAATGTATCTGTCTCCACTGTCACGACAATTGGGCAATCTAGAATAAATTCGTTAAATCACGGATAAAATGGATATCTTTCTCTCAAGACCTACCCAAACCTATATTACCTATTTCATACCTAACTCTTATTCACTATAATTTCAAAACAAATTAACTTAAAAACCGTTAATAATAAATGTTACTTAGTAGTGACAACAATAATAATCCACAAATACAAATTAAAAAAAAAATCCAAAAAATTGATTTTTAGTTGAATTCATTTCTTTTTCTGAGATCTTTTGTGTGGAGCAAAGTGTCGCATCATGCTGGTGAACAATCAAGAAAAAAGGAAAAAGTTCATTTTGAATTGAATTCAGTTCTCTTTCTGAGATGTTTAGTTTGGAGCAAAATGGCGCATTAAGTAGATGAACATGCCCTTTGTGATCTAGCATTGGTTTATAAATACGGCAAGAACCTTTTTGGTTATCTTATACTCCAATAATACTTTAAGCAGCATTGTTTGCGAGCTCTAACAGAGAGATAGAATTTTTTTTAATACATGTATATAGAATAGGATAAACTACCATTTAATAATAGGCACTGTTTCATTTATTTCAAGAAATAATCAGCAGAGTCCTCCACTGCCATTTTTGCTTTTACCATATATGGACTTCGTACGAAGAGACGTCACTTCCTTAGTGATTCGCCATCTTGGTTCCACACAGCCGTTGCTAGGAAGAGTTTAAACCATTTTCTCCTTTTGAAATTAATTTTGGGTCGTCATAAAAAAAGTAGCAATAACATATAGTTTTATTGCAGACATTCTGATCGCTTATGTAGCCAAACTAGTCTCAGAATCAACGTATCTAATGCCTAGCAACGACATGTGTGGAACCAAGATGGCGCGTTGCCAAGGGGTGGAGCTAACTGTTACGTCACTCGTGCGAAGTCCATTGTCGGCGCGCCATGAGAAGACCGCTGAGTTGCTTATGTGCTCGTATGCTGTCGCTACAGTTGCAGATGACTCTAGTCAGTGTTGGGGGACAAATAGCCAAAGTTGAGTCCATCCATGTTTCATCGATGTAAACAATAGGACGATTTTCTTCTCTAATTAGGAGCTTTAGCATAAAAGCTATTTATAAGAATGCGCCCTTGGTCTGTGCGTTTATCCGGCCGTCCGCCGCTTGCACGATAACTTGAAAACGGATTGACTTTTTCAAATTCTGTTTTCAGAAATATAACCATCAAAGTCTTAGCTCGGCCGTATCAACTTTTCAGAATTTTTTGTGGGCCCCTTCAAGTCGACTTCACGTGCTAAAACAGTGAGTGTAGAGAATACCAAGATAATGGCAGGTCATATAACAATCGATTTGTCAAGAAGGAATACATTGTTACTTTCTGTTCATCTTTTAAGCATTACTGACATCGGCGCGCGCATGTGAAATCGCTTTGTCGACGCACGATTGCTCAAGTGCTCATAATCTGTATTATTAACACTTAGCGGAAGAATGGAGCTACTTATTGGTTTTACATAGTCAGTCCGTCCCCTTCATAATTTCTACATTTTATGAGGTAGAAAGTTGAAATTCGGAATGTAGCTTACTATGGGCATGCCCATCTGCACTATTTAGTTTGGTTTTGATTGGTACACTGGCGTCGGAATTAGGGGGGGTGGGATTCAGAGAGGGCAACATTACTGTGTGCTATTTAGGTACGTAAAGGCGTGAAATTCGGTATCCAGATTCCTCTATGCAAGATATACAGTACTATGAACTTTAGCCCCAATTGTTCCAGGGGGGCCGGATTTGCGGGGGTAGCAATCACTTGGTCCTAGGAATTATGGCAACATATGGTATGTGATATATCATATGTTCGGAAATGATGAGAAAGGAAAGAAGATACGAGGTTTATTTACATTTTCTATATATTACGTTCGAGAAAATCAACTTGTTTGATTTTAAAACTTGGGGAGAGGTAAAAAGTGCAGATAAAAGGGTAAAAATAGATGACCGCAGGATCTGCCACTTGCCTTACCTTACTGGGAGGGCGGGGGGTTAATTTCTTTTTAATAAATGTATAAATGTATAAATGTATTTCTGCTTCACTGCTAAAGCTCCTCCTTGGAATGTTTACAAGATTTTATTTTTTTCATATTTCTCGGGTATCCTCCTCTCCATGCAAACGTTTTCTTTTGTTTGGCAACACGACCAGAATTCATTTTTGCGCTACTTGATTTTAGCGCTTTAGTAGCTGATGTGCAAGTACAGCGACACCATACGAGCACATTAAGCAACCTAGCTGTCTTCTCGTGGCGTGCAAATAGCAGTGACAAATTGTTCCGATGTCCTTCAAGAATGAAAGCAAATTATTTTTAAATGTTTGATTCTTCTAAACCGACATGCTCCTTTTGCTTCTCAAACAGAACTTAAATACAATCAAACCTCCTACAATGCGACTCATTCGTACCGCGTTATAAGATAATCGCGATATAAGAAACTTAAAATTACAGTGCAATTAATTTTAAATTGGAGTAAACCCGACCACTGAGAACTGCCATCAGTGAGATCACGGCCCGGAAAGATGCCTTTTTTAATAAGACGAAAGTTATAAAATCTTGACATCAGGTCCTGGCGAATAAGAAACACTCACTTAGAGTATTAAACGGTTTTCATACTACTCAACTACTTAAATATGAAATTTATTTATACACGCTGCTATAAACCATATCAGTCTTATGATGACGTTTAAAATGAACGGGCCACTTCATTAGAGAATATAAGCACTTTCCAAGCCGCAGAACGCGCATCTTCGCCAGATAAATCCAGACAGACATTTATACAGTCTTTTTTTCTTCTTCCTTGTCGCAAAGGGCTGAAGATTGGGAAAAGAAGCAGAGGTTGGTGGGAGTGGAGGGAATTGGGAAGTGCGATGGGGGTTGTTGGAAGGGAGCGCACTGAAGGTATCGGCCATTGTCGAGGAATTCATTTCCTGCTCACTTCCTGAATGTGTTTCACTCGCCGTTGGCCGACCATCCTGCGACGGGGAGGGAAAAAACTCCTGCGTTTATGTCCGCCGACCGGCACAAGAGGAGAAATCCGAGACAACAAATCTCGACAGGGTTCAGGATTATCTGGAGAGATTGGGATGAAGGGGGTGAAGAGAAAGAAAGAGAAAAACAGAAATAAAAATGAACCCGGTGTCACAACATGTGCATGCCTTATGCGACACCAACAGTCCCCTTTATCTTTCTTTTCGGCATATGAAGTTCCTCAATCTGACTCGCACAGGGTGCCGAACTCCCCTCGTTTTTCATATGGTACTATTCTGTAAAAAATCGTATAGCCCAATACGACCTCATGTGGCCCAATACCAAGGCTACCTAGATATCCAAATATCACGCCTTTGGACTTTTTATGGGGTTGCGTGAAAAACATTGTTAACCAATTCACAAGTCGCACTTACCCAGCGATCACTTGGTCTTTAGAACCATTATCGTAAACTTCAAAAGGCAAGCTATGGCATGTGATGTATCATTCGATCGGAAATAATGAGAAACGAAAGAAGGTAGAGTTACTAAATACTACATTGAACGACCAATTTATTAGATACACCTCTTACGGAAAATGGATCGGCCTCCTAGTGACACCCAAACAATGGAACAGGCCAAAGTGGTGTATAAAAGAGATGCATTGGATCACAAGTTGCAGTCAGCAGCAGAAGTGGACTAAATATGGGTAAATCCAAGGATTTGACCGACTTTGAACGAGGCATGATCGTTGGAGCTCGACGGGCGCAGTTGAGCATTTCACAACCACGAACCTCCTCGGGTTTTCCGGTACAACAGTGTCAAGGGTATTCCGTGAGTGCCAGTTATGCCAAAAATCAACCTCCAACAAACACAACTCCGGATGAAACAAGGCCGTGGATGAACGAGGCCAACGACGACTGGCACGAATCATCCACAGCAAAGGATGGGAAAGGCCCAACAAATTGCAGCGCAGTTCAATGAGGGAGCATCCCAACCCATTTCGGAGCACACGGTGCGGCGCACCTTGCACCGAGCTGGGTTTAACAATAGGCGGCCAGTACGGGTACCGTCGCTGTCACCGCAAAAAAGGAAAGCGCGCTTGCTATTGGCACACAGGCATCGCCACTGGACACTGGGTGAGTGGAAGAAGGTCGCCTGGTCCAACAAATCGCGGTTCCTACGTCATCCTGCGGACGGCAGACTGCACATCTGGCGCAGACAGCACGAGGCCATGGACCCATCCTGTCAGCAGACAACCGTACAGGCGGGTGGAGGAGGAGTGCTGATCTGAGATGTCTTCTCTTGGGACACACAGGGTCCTCTGATATCCGTAGACACATCCCTGAATGCGACACTACCTGAACATTATTGCCGATCAGGTGCACCCGTTCATGATGACTGTATTCCCTGGTGGTGACGGACAGTTTCAGCAGGACAATGCTCCCTGTCACCGTGCTCGAATGATCTTGGACTGGTTCGAGGAAAATGACACGGATTTCCACCTGCTTCAGTGGCCAGCTCGGTCGCCCGATCTCAACCCGATCGAGCATTTATGGGATGAAGTGGAGAGAACCACCCGACGCCTTCCCACACTACGTCTAACCTGCATCAATTACGGGACGTCAGCTTGGGCTGCTATTCCTCCGCAACGGTTTCAACACCTAGTTGAATCCATGCCAGCACGTATTCAGGCATTTCTCATCGCTAAAAGAGGTGCAACACGATATTAGCGGGGTGTCTCTAATAAATTGGTCGTTTAGTGTATGTTCCAAAAAAACATAAAAATGGGGTCAAAAAGGGTAAAATTTTAAAACATAGTTTTGCTATAACAAATGGATAAATAACTTTTTAATTTCATAAATATTTCTTTTTATCACTTATAATTTTATGGAGCGTGTAATATCAAGTCACTGTATTACTTAAAACTTTATAACGCAAGTATGAGGATTGCTCAAATGGGACAAAACACATTTCTATACTGCGCTTTTAATGATTGCGGACACATCGATGTAACAACAATTACAAGCCATCCACTTTAACCAATTTCTCAAATGAGCATTAGCGAAATAAGATTTACCAATAACGCCTGCAGAAAACCTACCCAGCAGCACTCAAGTTTGAGCAGAACGAACAAAAAAAATAAAACGAGGACAAAAGAGTGCCCCGCAATAAAAAACAAAATTGAGAGAATAGGATTTTCCCAGACTTCATTTACTGTTCATAGACAGTTCGTGCGAGTAGATTGCAATCGTTTCTGGATTTCGGGGAGGTCAGTTTTAAAGCTTCTTCTTGAAAAGAAAGTAAGGCAAGGGTGATGGTGACAAAAACGGGAGGGGTCGGCAAAAGTGTTTAGTGCCACCCGTAAAGCCCGGCAACAACTTGTCACTAAATCTCTTTTGGTAAGAAACGAAATGGGCGGCGATGGCAGCGGCGGCAGCAGCAGCAACGACAAAAGAGCTCTTCTCCTGATGGAACCTCGTTTTATCTTCGTCTTCCACTTTTACCTTATCCTCTCCAACCCCTTTCTTCTCTCAACCCTTTCTTGTCTTATTGGAAGGCGAGAGCTAAAGTGACACGCTTTCCTCATTTCTCGGGCATAATAAAGCTCGCGCCCCTTCCTTGCTTCTCTATGTAAACATGGCAACCCAACTTCCAACGATTGTTTCAAGAAAGCGTGCTAAGTCAATTACCCACCCAGTGTCGGCCGTGACTGTGGTTAACAGCCGAGGGAAGCTGTCTTCGCTTCTACACTGTCTACGTTTCAGACAATTTACAGAAAAGGAAGAAGCTTTTCTTCGCCGTTCTCTGAAACCAGAATTGGCAAATCCAAAGAAAGAAACAAAATAAAACTTAAAGCAAAATCTACAATTGACTGTCATCGATCTAAAAGACAGGATCTGATTTTCCAACTTAATACAAATAAAAGTTTGCTTTAATTTTAACTTGGATGTCAGTATCGACATCACTATTTCAGTGAAGTTATTTTTTGACCTATTGTTCAAGATATATTCTATCTTTTTTAAAGTATTTTAATGAACTTTACGGGTAATTTTGTTGTTAAATTAATCTTTACCCACTCTTCGGATATCGATCTTCTAAGCAAGTAATGTCAAAGTATTATAAGATATGGGAAAGGGTCAATAATATGCTGGAAAGTGCCCAAAGGTATCTGGAGCTAAGCAAACTGCTGAAGGGTTGTTAAGGATCCAGGGAGCGAACGTGGTGATCGAAGCGATCCCAAACTGCTCGACTGGTTATAGGACTGGGGATTTAAAGAACTAGCGAAGTGTTTGGAAATCTTGGTCGTTCTCCTCTTACCATTCCCGGACAATTCTGGCCGTATGACATGTCGAACGGTCCCGCTGGAACATCCATCTGCCCCAAGGAAGGCAATCAACATATATAGGTGTACCAGATCCACAATGATCGATAAATAACCAAATCGGGTGAGAGTGCCTTTCACGGGTATCAATAGGCCTGCTCAATAGAAAATGTTGGCCAATAATGACACATGAGCGCTTAAAATCTTGAAAATCTGTTTGCATTTACCAATCGAGCCACATTCAGTATGACCACCAGCTAGTAACCAGAAGTTGTCCACTGATATCTACAACCTTCTGGAGGATCCATGGCGGTGATCAAGTGGTATTTGTTCTGAGAAATGAAGGGGCCACGCTAGGGAACTCCTTGGAAATCTTTGTCCTGCTCTTCCAAACACTCCCGGACAATTCTGCTCGTAAGATATTTCGCATTACATTCCATCCGCCCCAATGATAACAGTCAACATATATAGGCGTGACTGATCCACAAAGATAGATAAATAACCAAAACTGGAGAGAATCCATTCCAAGAGTATCAATGGACCCAGACAATGGCAAGAAGACTTACTCCAGATCACCACCAGCTTGTGTTTTTCTAACGATGATAGCAGGGTGAAAATTTCTTGGAGTTCCCCGCTGGCTCATTGGAGAAGGCAACCTATTTAGTAGTCACGAGGTGCAATTCCTGCACCGTAGTTCAAATTGTAGGCGTGTGTCCAGTGACCATCCACATGCTTTGGATCACATACGCCACAAGGTTCGTTGTACCTATCTTGTCGACACATATCTGATAGCTCCATCGTTCATTTGGACGGCGAGTTGCTCAAATATTGCACATATCTCCGCAATCGACGTTCACCTCTCACACCAATGCGGCACATTTATCCAATCACGGTACATTTTAATCACCGCAGCACGCGAACAGTTCACAAACTACGCAGTTTTCGAAACGCTACAATCCTTGACCCGAAAGCCAATAATCATCCTCTGTTGGAGATCTGATATACTGCATGTTCTCGTATTACCCAAAAGAGCGACAATTAATACGTGCGCAGAGTACAGACAACCACCAAGCGAGCGATAACTAACAAAACTATGAACTTTGCATACAACATTTAAACACTTATAGGATATCTACAAATGCGATTGCAATGACATTTTAACGGACATACTCTAAGACTCATTATTTTTTATTATGCGTCGATAGGTGGAGGCACTGTCTACGGCCAAAGACAGACGGACCTGCACGATTTAAAGAGGGCAGCCATTCAAAGCAGATGCCAGAAAACACGTAGGAAGCAATATCCTCCAGATATGAACTTTATGTTGCGCGGAGCGGTGCGTATGTTGAAGTTAATGAAAAGTAAAGACTCTGAGAATATGTCTTTAAAAGGTCAATATAATGGAGCAATACAAACAAGTTATAAGCAAGCAAAATACCGTGATGCATATGTAAACGCCCTGTATAATCTTTAAAAAGCTGAAAGCAGTTGCATTATTCATTATTTATTTTAAAGAAAACTTTGTACTTTGTAAGAAAGCACATTTAAGCTTTTAGTCTCGTTACGGTTGATGTCTTCAGAAAAGGTTAAAGGGGTCCCAAGAAGAACTGCCTTCTTTAGTATTACTGAATTTATTAAAGCTCAACAAATATCGAAGTAAATAGAACTACCATTACAGTATCGCTTCTTTTCAGTACTTCGCCGATTCTAGTACAAAAATCAAACTTAGAAATTCTCATCATTCCGCGATAGCTGCATTAGCTGCTACCGTATAAAGGATTAACGCACATTTTTAGCGCCAATAAAGCAGCTCAGTTACTACCAATTTCTGAGCTGAAATTTTTTTTCAATAACCCAGCAATAATCTCAAAAAATGTAATAATAATCACTAAAATTAGACGCTGAAATTGCTTTCCTAGGAAGACCACAGTGACCAATTTCTGGTAAGGTTTTTGCGCAAATGGTGCTTTTATACCAGCACGGAATCCCCATTTTGTCTTCACTTTATTACGTCTCATCCACTCCCTATGTATGCGGCGTTCGCTCACAAAACACCATCCGCAAACAACGCAACGGTAATAACAATATTAAACAGCAAAGGGCCTATGTGAGGATGGCGCCCAATGAGAAGAGTGAAGGTGTGCGAGTGAGCTAGAAGGTGTCATGTAGTTTCAGCGTGCGCGTGTCTCTTTGGATTGGCCCTTTCCCCGTTACTTTGTGCTCACCCATTAATTAGATTAACATCTCCCGGACTGGACGTTTGAAGGGAGAGTCGCCCACCTTGTTTTTCGACCGGGTGGGGGCACTGCGTCTATGGCGTGGTGGCGTTCGTTCTCGCTCTTTTCGCTGAGGCCGTTCGGTCGTAAAACGCGGCCCCAATGGTCCGAAAAGAGAAGGAGCCAACAAGCCACCGCCGCCGCCACCACTCGGCCGGCCGTAAAAAGCGGGGGAAAGGCGTCGATCGTAAAAAGAAACAGACGCAGCGCCAGCTGGTGAAGCATTGGAGAAATATTGAACGGCAAAGAAAAGAACAAACCAAACGGAAAGAGAAGAGAGAAAGACAGAGAGAGAGAGAATAGCGAATGATTGGAAAGCCATTTCCCCTGCGGACCAATTCCTCGGCAATTTACGAACATGTATTCTGTAGCTTTTATTGTTTTACGTAGAATAAAAGAAAGACAATAAGAAAAAAAATAAAAAAAATCGAAGGTAAATAAAATAGGCTAAAACATTCTTTTTACGAATGGTTTAAACAAAAAATAGATTTAAACAACAGAAGCGCGCACGAAACCCAGAAACAAACATTCACAACGTCCTATTCACATCGGCTGTCATCCTTTATACGCTCCTTTATACTTTCATCAACTGAAACCATAATCTCAACTGAATCTGACTCCATACCGTGTTTACCGCACTATTTAAATCGCCATGTAATTTTAATTTAGAGCCTGTATGCTTTTTCCATTCAGAACTGCCGATATGCTTTTCTTCGAAACAGACAAATTTCGTGTTTTACATGCGCTAATTATAGCAGAATAACTGTAGTTAGCGTCGGAAAGGGCAGTCATGTACACTTCTCAGAAAGGTCCGATTTTCGGAGACATTTTTTCTTGACGTTTACTGCTTTCGAATGAAACACAACAATGCGAAATATAATAGCATCATTTCACGTGCTTTCTGCGAGGCAGAAATTTTGATACGTTCACTTGTGTTTTGGAACCTAACTTCTTGGACTGCGCTTAATGACATTCTTAAAGGCCTGCAGGTTTGATAATGTCATGGCCCATCCCGGACATCCAATGATTGTGACTATTCTTATACCAACATGACGACAAACTGAAGACTTGTGGAATAAATTGGAGCGATGACTACGGCTAAGCCATATAGCCCCAATATGTGAGTAAACTCAACGCTATTCGCTAAGAATAGAAGAAAATTCCTGAAGATCTCTCTCTATGATAATCTTGGAGAGTAGATGTCATAATATAAGCAAAGGAAGTTTCAACGCTTGAGTAATTTTCGTGAACTCAGACTGAAAAAACAACAACCGGATGTTCGGAAACTTTCAATTTATAGGAATCCGAATTCCAATTTTAAAAAACTTGTGGTTTTCTTTCTTCTTCCTATTTTAGATATTATTCCATTTAGAAAGTAAAAATTGATCACTTAACCAGACTTCTAACAATGATTAAGCTTCTTTTTTGCT
This sequence comes from Rhysida immarginata, assembly GCA_023313115.1. NCBI lineage: Eukaryota > Metazoa > Arthropoda > Chilopoda > Scolopendromorpha > Scolopendridae > Rhysida > Rhysida immarginata. The sequence goes on along the minus strand of JAHWFO010026864.1, from coordinate 206,144 downwards.
TCCGAGAAAAAAAAACCCAACAAAAATTGAAATCCGTACCGTCATGGTGGGGGGGTCATTGTACTTTCTGAAATTATAAATTCAAAAACTCCAATCCATATTCAATCCAAAAAAAAAAGAAAAAAGAATCTTCAGAATAAGAACACACGTCCACTTCCTCAAACATCTAATTGTCTCAATTCTTTTTTTTTCCTCCTCCGAATTACACTCATTCAGACATTATGGAGATTCATCAGGCCTAATCAACGAACCTTAAAAAAACTCACAACCCTTTAGAGATGTCTTCAGTTGTTCATTGACATATATATATATATATATTACAAGAGATAAAAAGACTAATTAAAATTTCCTTCCATGCCGAAAGAGATCTGAACTCTTATTAATTTCCAAAGGGAGCCAAACGCCAATATTAATTAACCTTGTTCCTAATTAGACAAGTGAAACTAATAAGCGAAATTAATAGTGAAAATTAATAAAACCAGTCGATTCCGGTACCTTTTAAAGTTGAAATTTCATTTTAAAATTTCTCTTTCTCCCCACTCCTTCAGTTGCTAAAACATTTTTAATGATTTTCAATTTTGGGGCGCGTTATTACAAATTGCCAAAGGGGCCTTAGCATAATTAGAATGAACGCTTCTCTTAGGTGCCCCACTATTTGAATAAATATTGTATACGTAATCACTAGAGATTTAGTGCTAACTGCAGGAATCAGGTGAGAATATAATATTCTCATTTATGAATCATAATGAAAATTGAAACTTTAATTAACATTCCAGGTTGACCAAACATTTTCAGACTCGAAGAGCAGTATCCAGTTTCACATTTGGAAATACAAGGTACTTCAATTCTGCAAATAAAATACTCTTCTATGTAAACAACAGATTCTAATAAGAACTTTTATGGAAATTTAATAGCTTCTTCTGTAACATATGAAGACCTTGTTCGCCTTGATTGGAAAGTTTTCTCCTTCTCTCAGTATAAAGGATCTTTATTATATTTTTAATGACTTCAGAAAGAGGTTTCAATGGATCCATCTAAGGTAATGAAAACCTTTTACAAGGCCGCTCTTACCGACATATGAAGCTTTTGATGTAGGTACGTTAACGCAAGAGCACATTTCAAGACAAGTTAAATAAAAACTACTGCAATAATGAAAATATTAATTTTAAAAGTTCGGAGTTTCAGTTAACTTTTGACCTTTTATTATAGAACGGAGCGAAATGCAGCTCTCTATACCCGGCGCAATGAAAACTTCCTGATTCCCTTATAACTCGAGAACCACTTAACCAATTGCAATCAATCAGCCAGATCTTAGGCCGCAGATCGTTGCTCTACTTCTAGCAATTTATATTATGTGATTAAAAACTTCCGGACACCGCTCCAAAATAATGTCACGTTTTCTAAATTACGAGTCTATGGTGTCTAAGGTTATATAAATACGCCTCACTGAACTCATATTGATGCAGCATAAATCGCTCAACAGAGCTCAGCCATTTCCAACGTAGCACCATCACAGGATATCTCGATGCAACAAGTCCGTACATGAGGAGTATCATTGTCAAAAATATCCCGTTCAACTAATTGTAAGTGTCATCATTGTCAGGTGGAAATCTCGGGAGAAATTTCAATGAACCCGAGAAAACGCCAAGTAATAGGCTAAAGAAAATAACAGATCGTCAAGTGCTAGCGGCCTAGGCGGAAAGTTCTGAAATGCCGTTTTAAGTATAACACCAATACAATCGCCATTCGGCCGAAAACTGACGGCCTTAGGTCCGTGCTGCAGAAACAATGCGAAGCGACATTTAGAATGGTGTATCGCTCCCCGAAACTGGGCCATTGACCAATGAAAACATGTCCTTTTATGGAGTAAAGAATTTCGGTATACACTCTGGCAATTAGATGATGGTGTTTGCTCAGAAAACGCTTCATGCTGATTCCGTGGTGCCCACTGAAGTTCAGAGAAGGCGGTCATCAGAGAAGGTATCGGGCTCGCTTTCATGGTTTAGATCGGGCCAACTTATTCCAATAACAAGAATTATAACGTCTGCAACTTCCTTTTCCATTTCTGGCAATTCTGCACTGTCAATATTGTGGCAACTTTTGGGAATGGGCCATTCTAATAACAGCATAACAATGCTTCTTGTCACGAAGCAAGATGTGTCCAGGAATAGTGTGAGGAGATATGGGTTGAAGAAATGGTTTGGCCTGTACAAAACCCCAATATAACACTTGTAGGACGAATCGGAACGACTATTATGTCTTCCAGCATCTATGACTGGACTCATCAACGCTCTTGAGAGGAATTGAAGAAAATTCCTGAAGCACGTGTATTCGAAAACTTTTGATATCTGAAAATTTTCATAAATTATGCCACATGCAAAGAAAAGCCATAGCTACGGCAGTGAAAAGTTGGATAGGCAAGCGCATCATAGTGGAGTGTGAAGTGTAGAGCTGATAGATGTGATGTTGGGCCAAATATTAATATAGAAAAGTTTTGATGAGGAGGCTGGGTTATTTTTTGTTGTAAACACTACATCAAGATAAATATATCAGATCCCTCTATATGATTAAATGGTGGGAGGGGGTGTCCAATATACAATAAAAAATATTCAAACATTTTTAAAAAACAATATCTAGCTAAAAATAAAAGGCCACAACAATAATGCTAACCTAACCCCATTAACTTAGCCTGGTTGCTCACGGTCGAATTTAATCACACAACAGAACGATATTCGAAATGATATGCCCGAGCCATTACGGGAAATCTTCCGATTCTCAACACTTCTCGCCTTTGTGAAGAGAGAGCTAAAGCGAGCAGCAGTTTGCGCCAGCCAGCCATCGTTCCCCCTTTCCCAGATAGCGATCTGAGTGACCCCGCCACCATTCACAGTGACACACAACAACAACTGAGGAGGACTCCACCAGAGAGAGAGGAGGGAAAAAAGTGAAATAATTATCATTCATTCATTTCAAAATAAAAAAGAACGGTTGACGGATTGAATCCTACTTCCTCCTCGTAGCTGTATACTCCTCCGCCCGAAACTCCCATCATCGTCATCATGGGCAAATGCTTTCGGTCATCATCCGCGAAAATTATTATACTGTCACCTACGGGCGATTTGCATTTTTGACGCCACCGAGAAACGGAAATATTAAAATCGAAAGGACAATGGGGTTCTGTTGGCCTCGTGACACACTTTATAATATACACTAAAAAAAAATAAAGATTTCGCTTTATATTTAAATAGATTCCCAAATAAACAAAACTCATTATGCAATAAAAATTGAGCTCTGTATTAATCAATTTAATTAGACACTGCAATTATAAAATATTCTTAACTCCCAGTTAGGACAGGCTTACTTTAAGTAGGATAGGTCTTATACATTGACGCATTATAACGGGATACCCCAAAATTGGAGAGCCTGAGTCATAACTTTAGCGAAGCGAGCTTTAATTAGCATAAACAAAAATGGGTCGTCACTGGATGTCACTTAATTGAGAAGTCAGTTAGTTCCTGAAATTTCGGACCTGCTACCCAGGTTCTCCGTGGATAAATCATTGTAAATCGGAACTGAAATTGTTACTTCAGTGTATTGTACTAACTACTGCAAACTTGGTTTGGTGGTAGCGTGATCGTGTTGGGCTGTTTCTTTTTGAAATGGCCTGAGTCTTTTGGTTTACCTAGGTGTTCTGGACAATTCTAAACAACTAAAAGACGGAAACGTACTGACCTAAAATCGAGTTACTTTCAGATGGTCCGCAACTTGTATGTTAAAGCCACTGAAATCGTTAGGACGGTGGTTGTGGCTTATCCTTGAGGAGAAATGGCAAAAAATTGCAGGTGGAATTTCCCAGAAACTTCTCGAAACTCTTTCTAGACGAGTAGCAGCTGTGATACTCTCAATAGCCTATTATCAAGTATAATTTCGTTTAAATATTTATCAAATTTCCCAATAGTTTATATACTTCCCACGGCAAGCTATTGTAAAATTTCTAATGTATGACAACCTGGTATTGCTTATTTCAGTTATGCTCATAATCCAAGTAATCGCTTATTCACCCATCACAGACTCGAATGTTTCATATACACTGAGTGGCCAAATTATTATGACCACCTGACAGTTTTAGGCAAATGAGCTATTGCGTCACAGCGCTGCCGCTAGAGGGCTAGATAGCTATAAAAAGGGAATGCAGGTGAGGTGAACCATCAGTTGCACTATGTTTTTTGCGACGATGTGGGCAAAAAACGTGATTTAACTGAGTTTGAACGCGGGATGATCGTGGGCGCGCGCAATGTCGGAACCAGTATCAGCAAAACAGCTGAACTTGTGAAGTGTTTAAGAGCAGCAGTTATTAATGTTTACAGAGAGTGGGCTACCAAGCAAAAAAACCGGCTCTCAACGTCAAGCGTGTGGTCGTCACAGGCTCCTCAATGCTCGAGCTGAAAGGAGATTGGCCAGAGTTGTCCAGGGCGACAGAAGAACAACAGTGCTTCAAATAGCGGCAAATCTTAATCAAGGACAAACTGTGACCGCCTCTGAACGAACTGTTCGCCGCTCATTACACCATTTAGGCTATGGAAGCCGACGACCAGTTCGAAAGCCTCTACTGTCAGCCTAGAACAAGAGCAGACGTCTCCAGTTCGCCAAGGAGCACAAGGATTGGACAGTAGATGACTGGAAAAGGGTCATGTGGCCCGATGAGTCACGATTTCAAATGCATCAAGCAGATGGCAGGGTTAGAATATGGAGAAAACAACACGAAAGCATGGACCCCACCAGCATCGCCACAACACTTCAAGCTGATGGCGGCAGTATTATGGTTTGGGGGATGTTTTCTTAGCATTGTTTGGGTCCTTTGATTCCTCTGCACGGACGTGTGCGTTCCAAAAATTGTTTAAGTATTGTCGCAGATCAAGTACATCCTGTTATGTTAATGGTGTACTCTGACGGGGATGGATACTTCCAGCAGGACAATGCTCCTTGTCATAAGGCTGGCATCGTCCTCAGATGGTTCGAAGAACATGCCGGAGAGTTTACAATCGCCAGATCTCAATCCCATTGAGAATTTGAGGGATGAGATCGAACGGGCCATCAGGCAGCGGGATCCAGCACCATCAAATCTGCAGGAATTGGAAGGTGCAGTTCTTCAGAGTTGGTCTCAAATTCCTCCTACAACCTACCAACATCTCATAGAATCCATGCCCCGAAGAATGCAATCAGTAATAAGAGCGAAAGCTGGCCCAACACTGTATTAAGGGGGTGGTCATAATAATTTGGCCACTCAGTGTATATCGAGCACCTTTCAGATAATCACTTAAAGAAAATCGGAAACTGCAAAATATATTTAAGATATTAAGGCTCTACGATCGATGTTAAAACAATTTTCCTGCATAATTTCATAAAGAGATGAAAATAACTGAAAACAAGATGAAAATCCAGTCGGGTAGCACACAGGCTTTCATTTATTAATCGCCGAATTGCTTCGAATACCAAAAAGGATTCATTCATTACTAATGAACTAATGCGAAGGCTTAATGTAAAGATTTAATCTTGTTATTAATACTTAATATTAATCTTCTTAAATAAAATCATTTAAGAACATAATAAGAAACTCAGCAGAATACATATGTAGTACATCGCCATTTTTATACAGATAATATTTAAGCCTCCGCTACCTTACTGACGTGGAAAGTGGGTGATGAACGAGCAATTTTACATTATATAACTCTTTTTTTTTATTAATTCCCCTATTATCATTTCAACGCCTGTTTCCGTTCTTCTGGCTGTTCTCTCATCTCCACGAGGGAACTACGGTTGAAGAACCCTCCACCTAATGCCTTCTATCTAGGCCACAACTCAGTTCCTTATTTAGCAACGCTCTATAGTATACAACAACGCACCACCGGAAGTGGATAGATAACATCCGAAATCTATCTTCCAAATAAAGAAAACCCTCCCAGCTGAAAAGTAGAATAAAAACTCAACCTTCTTCCCTTTACCGTACTCTAATACGCTTTTCAAAAGTATGGAGATAGAAACTCTCAAAAAATGCTTTCCTCTCCCCATCTTCTTAACCAAGATGGCTTTCTGAAAAATGGAATGAAAGATTTTATGAAATGTGGAGCACGAAAAGGAGAAAACAGAGGGGAAGAGTCGGGAAGGGTAGGGGAATTGTATCGTTGCTTGAAATCACCCGAAAGCTCCCTTCCAAAGCCTTCAAGATCCGGATGCTTTGATTTAAATTGAAGATTATTTTTATGAATACTTTCAAAAATTGCAATCTTCCACAGCTGGAGAGAAAATTCCGAGAAGACTTCCAGCCAACAACGCCACATATTATATTGCAAATAAACATTAAAAATTAACGAAACTATCTATTAAGCATATCGATTCACAGTGAATCCGCTTTTCATTGAATAGTGCTCTAGTTTATATTTTTACACACAGGTCTATTTCCAAAGCAAAGATCTTATTACAGATGTAGCAAATAAAATGTATTTTCTGTACAGGTAGCATATAATCGTTAGTATCAAACTGGCTTCTATGAACTATATCGTATGACGAAGAAACTTCATTGTTTCTTGTACGTAGTAGCAAACATTTGTCTTGGCATGTTGGGGCTTATGTTAGCGCATCAATAAAAATTTCAGCCATAAATTCTACATATAAATTACACATGAAATTCCAAAAATAACTTCGTCTTTAACCATCAATAATGCAACATTTAAGATTAAGTTGATTGAAAGGGTGCATAAAATGGAAAACAAAAATCATTGACCTCTTAATGAAAAAGCTTTTAAAACAAATTGTTTACTTATAAAACTTATGTTCCATTGGTGTTACTAAATAAAATAATTTATTAAAACTTATATTATGTTAAGTATATTACTTATGTTCCATGAATATTAAAATATTCTAAGAAGCATGACGATAGTCGTATATTAACATTTTCAAAACAAAACGACAGCAGAATGCGTGGTTGAATACTGCATTACCATAACGATGTTAATTAAAAGTACGAAGTCGGTCGTTCTATTGCCAATTTTTTCGAATTTTTTGATCTTGACTTCAGATTCGATAGAGCATCAAAAACTAAGTAAACGTTATAATAGGCACACCTGTACTTTCTATTCGAGAACATGGCCAAAAGATAGTTAAAGTTAAGCATTTTGGTTCCGTTACGCGGCAAAATAAAAAAAAAATCGAAAAATGTTGGCAACAGAACGACCGACTTCGCAAATCCAGTAACGATGTTGAAAATACTGAAGAGACCTTTGTTAATCATATACAGGGTGTAAATTATCTCCTTCAAAAAAACTACACTATGATGTAGACGGAACTACGCATACTTTTTTTCAATTCATACGCATAGACTCTTGTCTCCATAGGACTGCTGCCCCCAAAAGTTTATTTGTGCGCTAAAAAATTTTGATCTTTTGAAATTCTGACCTTTGAGATTCTTAAAGACCATCAAAAAATAAAATAGGAATGTCTGCAGACCCACTCTCTATCTCTTTGTCTTCATCAATAAAATTGGGTTCAAAACTTTAAAAGTTCCACACTTTCAGGGCCTCTATCTCCTAAACGGTTGGATCAATTAAAAAAACACCAAGAATAAAACATTTCTCGAATATTATGTACAATCTGAATATACTATTAAAAATAGGGGTTCCTATTTACGATTTCAAAGTTGCCCCTCCCCCCAGCTCCCCTCACAAGGGGGGGGGGGAGTAATTTTTTAACTAATGAATTTCCCCGGCGAAATAATTCACATTTGATTTTGGACTTTTTTTTCGTAAAATGCTTAGTTTCCGAGATATTCAGTTAATCTCAAGATAAATGACTCACCTTGTATACAGGGTGTAAATGGACGACGTTTCACAAATTTAAGGATATGTAGAGGATGATGTGGTGAACATTTTTTATTAATAAACCCCTAGTCCCAAACGAAAACCGACGGGGTCACAGCTTGTTTGATGTCCTGGTTTGTCAAGCATTGAACTAGGCACGTTTACTACGATGTCCCCTGTCATTGCATCTTGTAGGCCTTATGCAGACTGTCAGCTCGCAGGCTATTTTCAAATGGTACCGTCCGGATGCACAGCATTCTCCAATCACATAATCTTGCATATCAGGTTGGTACGAAATTCCCGTTGTTAGTTTGGAACATTCCGTAAGGGTGAAGGTTTTTTTTGCGCTCTACGTTTTGTGCTGTATGAGTTCAAGAATGGACTTTACTGTGAGGCAGGAAACAGCGAGAACTTTCGTACCCAATTACGTACAGAACTGTTACTGGACTGTCCCATTTCAGATCGCCACAAATTATCTCCGTGTACACTGTGGTCTGCTTATTATTATTACTCCATCATACACGATCCCACAATCTTTAGCGTATCTGCAAAGAAGTAACTTCATGGAAGGTGATTATACCTTCGTGGAATTTGCTGATATGCATTTGTGTTACGGGGAAACTCGTGGGAATGCTGCTGCAGCTTTTCGTTTGGGTTCTATGGGTTTATTAATAAAAAATGTTCACCACATCATCCTCTACATATCCTTAAATTTGTGAAACGTCGTCCATTTACACCCTGTATAGATGATAATGATGATGATGATGACTATTAACGTTTTCGGATTATAACTAAACACATCATCAGTTATTTTCTTAGTAATGGATGGAATAAAAACTTTCTGTAATTTTGTTGATGTAATTTAAATAATGATGGTAACTGTTGATCTTTCTATTTTTTTGAAGAGTACAATTTTTTTTATATACTTGTGATGATCGATTTCTATGAATTTCTGTTGATGCTAAGTTTAATTTATTTGATTTTAACGAAGTAAATAAAGCTGAAAAACCACTAATCCACAAATAAAATATTTAATGACCCAGATGTACATTTCGGGGGCTAAGCCTCCTTCATCATCGAGTAAATATTTTATTTGTGGATTAGTGTGCTTTCAGCTTTATTTACTTCGTTACTCAAGTATCCACAGTTTCTGCTTAATCTACTCTTTATACGATATTTTATTACATTAATAAAAGACAAAGTTGTTATTCCATCCATCACAAAGAAAATACATAAATACCTGATGATGAATCCAGTTAAAATGCAACGTCGTAGAGTATGAAATCACGTTTTAAGGGTGTAGCTCATTTAATTCTAAAAACAACGTTCATGCTTTTATTGAAACCGTTGCAATTGATTTGGAGTTTTTTCTAAAAATAATCTCAAAAACATGTCATTGTGAGACACCATGTAAATAGAGCTCTGTAAGGACTTATCGTCCTCCCATTGCTTGCCAGCAATCTTATGAACAATTAAGCTTAAAGTAAACTAAAATAAAAAGGAAAAAACAACAAGAAACTCATCCCCTGTCAACTCTTTCTTCCCAGACAAAAGAGCAAAAAATAAGCAAATACTGTGGAATGGACGACCAAAAAGTGAAAACCTTTAAACCACAAGGAGACAAATGGAAATACCTGATACATATTCAGGTACCATGTACCCATCTTCAGGGGTGAAAGTCAAAAGCGAAAAGAGTTTTTTTTTTTTAATTATTGATGCAAAAAACTGGAAAAAAATTAATTTTCAAGCAAATAACAGAAAATTTATAAATATTCATTTACAATAATCCACATTCTATTCCATCATCCGCTATACATTATTATACAACACACCCCCCTCGATAGAAATAAAAAAGCAAAACTTCAACTCAACCCAGCTCCCCGACCCTAAAAACCACGTCCATTTCTCATTACAACGGTCGTACGCCCCACTCATCGTAACGGGTGTCAACTCTTTTTCATTTTTTTTTATTATTATATTAACGCTATATATCTCTCGCCTGTTATTTCGCCTTGTATTGTTCTCACGGGGGGGCTTAAAAACCAGCCCCTCAATAATGACACACAGAGACACCGTGGATATGGGGTAGTTGATGAAGGGAGTGAGAAACCCATTGAGACGAATCGCCTCCCCAGTCAAACTAAAGCCCTTTCCCCTGGCACCGTCTAAAAGCGATGGCGCTTAATTTTTGCCCAATCGACTGTGACGACGAGTTTTGAATGTTGTTGGCCGCCGGTGGTGGTGGTGATGCTGACCTCGCCTACGCCATCTGCTCCTCTCTTCTCTTCTTCTTCTTAGGGTGAAAAGAAATTACCACTCGATTACATGACACACAACGGACACCGACTCGACACAAACAGTTTAATTAGTATAGCGGTTGAATAATATTTTTTATAAAAAATGTGATTTATTATTTATAAAAAAAACCACCCTATAACTGATTGTCACGCATTTTATTTCTCACGCGGCACCATCTGTTGTGGGCAACACTTGCAGCGAGAAGTTGGTCATTGCGTAAAATGAGAACTTTCCGCCTGATTGCAGAATGATACAATGTCATTACGAAGCAATTAACGTAAACAGTAATCGAATTATTTTTAAACTACGCGTACACATTTAAAGACAAGCGCAAACTTCGACAAAACCAAAGAATGTTGATACTGTTATAATTAAGCTTTCCTTATCTCAGTTTAATGTTGCTAAAGAAAAACTCAATTGAGAAACTTATTAGGAGCTTTAGATAAGAGCTACTTATAAGAATCACGCTTGGTCTGAACGTTTATCCGTACGGCAGTCGCAGTTTGCACGACAACTTGAAAACGAATTAACTTTTTCAAATTCTGTTTCAACAATATGATCATCAAGGTCTTAGCTCGGCTGTATCAACTTTTCAGGCTTTTTCGTGGAGCCTTTCAAGTCTATTGCGCGTGCTGTAACAGCGACCGTTAAGTACACCGAGATAACAAAATGTTAATGTTTCATTTCATTTTCCTGGTACTTTTTTCAGGCAACCTGAATGAATTTATGTCCATTGTAAAAACGTAACGAGCGCGTGCTCAAGCCCATTTCAACAATGCTTTTCCTTCCCTTTTCTACTATGTAATAATCATAGCCTACAATGATAAGAGAAAGCCTGCCCATTTGGCCTTCCTCCATTGTTGCCAAAAATTAGTCGCAAATAGGATTTCGCACCTGCGACGAAAAGTTAACATTGTTTCAGTCGTTTAATGGCCCTATAATGATACGGAAAGCCTGCCCATTCACACTTCGACAAAAAATAACAAGGTAAATCAATTTTCTAAATGAAAAATCAAGTAACCTCTAGTTTTAATATTTTTCATAACTTGACAGCATAAGCGACTCTAACAGTGTTGCATTTTATAATTAGACGGTGCTAAATCCTGCTGTTTGCGACTGATTTTTGAGACACTATGTAAACAATGGAAGAAGGCAAATGCTGTATTTATGGAAGAAGCGTTTTTGGTCCCCTCTATTGCATGAATTTGACTACATCTTAAACTTAACCATATAATTTAACGATCGTACAACGTAACAAAACTCTCAGCTGATGTTACGTATCTGTTGCTGAACACGTAATATACTATAGTAGCTGACACTTTTGTTACGTTGTACGATCGTTAAACCCGACCTATCTTGGTCAGGTGACTTTTCAGTGCCGGAGCCTGTACTTCTCGTTAGCCTCGATCGTTAAATTATATTGATAAGTTTGAGATGTAGCCAAATTCATGCAATAGATGGGACTAAAAGCGCTTCTTCCATAAATACAGTAATCCAATTACTGACTACAACAACGGAATTTGCGTGTGCGCACAGACAACACTATCTAGACAGACCAGGGGATTAAAAAACCGCGGTGGAAATTGGATGGCTCATTGTTTTGACGTCATCGATTGTAACAAACCCCCTGACTTTCGCCAGGGGCGCTGTTTGAAAACATTCGCTCTTACATGTATTTTGATGTTTAATAAAAAATTCTGTATGTAAATTTCCAAAGAGATAACGTATACTCCTTTCATCATCGCGCTTCGGCCATTTTTTATTGTTTCGAGAAGCTAAGGAAAACAGATTGCGCCAGGTGCTGCATAGGTCGCACAAAGGCCGACCGTGATCTACGATACAGTGTTTCATTGAAACTGAAAATGAAAGTAAAGTTTCTATTTGCCGATAGGGCGGCGCTGCAGGTGCAGTTGGGCTAAAGTTCTAGATAGGTAAAGTACGGACACTCCGCCATTTCTGTGCAAAATTCCTTCATAGAAATATCTACAGGGATGCAAGTAATATTTATAATGACTTTATTATATTAGTATTAATTATAATTTTACCGGTTCTTGCAATGCTGTTGCATAATAACCCGCGATTTGACCTTTTTGGCATTCCTGTAGATGGAATTTTGCACAAAAATGGCGGGAGTGTCCGTACTTTACCTATCTAGAACTTTAAGTTGGGCCGATTGTACATGCAGCGCCACTTTTCAATAGAGTCCCCGCCCTACCGGAAGTTAGAAACTTTAACAATGAAGCTCGATGACCATGAATATCTATAGACCGTTCTGAAAAGCCACCTGACCATCTTACTCCAAGCAACAATGTAACAAAACAATCAGAGAGGGAAGTTAAACAGCGCCATGGCAAAATTGGGAAATGCCAAAAGCAATAATGGAAATTATTCAGTAAAACAGGTCAGTAATAATAAAGGAGCTCATGCCATTACTAACAATCACGGTCTATAAATATTCATGGTCATCGAGCTTCGGCTATTTTCCACTGTTTCGAGAAGCTAAGGAAAACAGATCGCGCCAGGTGCCGCATAGATCGCACTAAGGCCGACCATGTTTTGCGATAGAGTTTTTCATTGAAACTAAAAATGAAAGTAAAGTTTCTATCTGGCGATAGGGTGGCCTGCAGCCGCAGTTGGGCCGATTGTACATGCAGCGCCACTTTTCAATAGAGTTCCCGCCCTACCGGTAGCTAGAAACTTTAGCTTCATTTTAACAATGGAGCTCGATGACCATGAATATCTATAGACCGTGCTAACAATTGATTGTCGCATCTGTGTAATAAGCATAGAGAAAGGAAGTAAAAACTGCTGTGTAATAACATAGTCTTTTAATCCCCTGGTCTGTGCACAGCATTGTTTTAGTCCAACAATTGGATTGCTGTATTTACTGAAAAGTCGTTTTTTGCCCCCTCTCTTGAATGAATTTGGCTACAGCTCAAACATAATGCATTTAAACGATCGCACAACGTAACAAAACTGTCAGGTAATGTTACGTTTTGTTGCTGAACACGTAATAGTAGCTGACAGTTTTGTTGCGTTGTGCGATCGTTAAAATGCATTGTTATGTTTGAGCTGTAGCCAAATTCATTCAAGAGAGGGGGCAAAAAACGACTTTTCAGTAAATACAGCAATCCAATTGTTGGATTAAAACAATGGAATTCAATGCCTGTGCACAGACAACACCACCTAGACAGAAGGCCTGCGCACAGAAGCGTCATACATTGTTACATCGCACAAAAGCGGCTATTGTTAATCGTATTTCTACCAATAGTAAGCCCTAAATTTGGGGGTGGCCGTGGCCTGGTTGTCTCGTCGGTTGGCTTGCCAATCGATGGAGTTCAGCAACTTCAGGCGCGGCCAGCTGCTGGTTGGGTGACGGCCTGGGCTTGAGGGCCACCGCTGGCGGGACAGCTATTTGGAGCGCGGCTGTTGGGGGACTCTGGTCTGACCCATTTGCCGATTGACCATAGCTGGTGTTCCAGCAGTTGGTGACAGCCTCTGGTTCGTTTATCCCCAGCAGCTTTTCCATCATGAAACCCCCCGTGCTTCGGAGGGCACGTTAAGCCGTCGGTCCCGACTGCTACTGTCATCTCGTAGCAGTCGTTATTAATGGGATGGCGCAATACTCCCTCGTAGGAGTAGGTGCCGCAGATTATCGCTTGCGATAATCTACCCTCTGTACCAGATAAGATAAGATAAGATAAGCCCTAAATTTGGCCGTTTCATGATGATGTAACAATGTATACAGTTTCTGTGCACAGGCCTTCTGTCTAGGTGGTGTTGGCACAGACCAGGGGATTAAAAGACTATGGTAATAATAAAGGAGTTTTTACTTCCTTTCTCTATGGTAATAAGTAATCTGTGGCCGAGCTAAAGGTTGGTGCACAAAAACCGACTTTTCTCCGTTTTGAAACTTGGTCCGTTTTTCTGGATCGCAGAACTTTTTTGGAAGTTTTGAAAAAAACGTAGCTTTTTCCGAAGCGTTTTACATTATCCGTTTTTTTACAAGTCGACGACGCGAACTCTTATGTGATTGGTGGAATCGAGCATGACGTATACGGGGCTGACTGTGAGACTTGAGTTAAAACAACATGTCTTCCCACTGGGCATTAACGATTAGCGTATTTTTGTGTTCTTTAGAACGCGGGTTCCAAATAGCCGGTCTCGCCTCTACTTCCTTTATTAGCTTTTCTTTTAACAGTTTAAGCTGCTTGCCTTTCGAATTTTCCATTTATTTTTTTTTTTTGCAACGTCAAAATGAGCTTATTTGTAATGGCTGGGCCTAATAATGGCGGCTTTGATCAGACTTCTGGCTTCGACGACGCCCACAATGCATAGCGCTCTCAGAGCTCACCTGATTGGTGCGTTTTTTGGAAAAACGGAGAAAATTCCAACTCGGTTGGAAATCCAAAAGTCGGAAGAAAGTCGGTGAAAAGTCGGACAAAGTTCCAAAACGCAAAAAAGACGGCAAATGTAAAACGGTGTCGATTTCTGAAAAACGTAAAAGTCGGAGAAAGTTCCAAAACACCTAAAAAACGGAGAAAAGTCGGTTTTTGTGCAACAGGCTTAAGACCTTAATGACCATATTGTTGAAAAAAGAATTCGAAAAAGTTAATCCCCTTTTCAAGCTACAGTGCAAACGTACAAATCTTATAAGTAGCTTTTAGCTAAAGTTCCTAATAAAATGATACTTTCTATTTATCTTATAAGCATTGTTGAAGTGGGCACGCGCACATTACGATTGTTTTGACATGGGCGATTATTCACACTAATAATTATACGAGACACACAAGTAGTTGCCATAAAGCAATTTTACGAGGCCTACGAGATAACAAGGCCTGGAAGCGGAAAAGTCACCTGACTTTGGTTGAATTGTTGCTAGCACCCCGATGGTCAGGTGACTTTTTCGCTTCCAGGCCTTGTTATCTCGTTGGCCTCGGCAATTTTATTACTTGGTAAATTAGAATTGCTTTTAATGTGAACGTTAAGCAATAAAATAGACATAAATTTGGAAGGAATTAATGAAGAAATAAATAAATGAACTAAATTTGTCTGTTCATTAGGAACTCAGGTAAAATTTATATTTTCGAATTTAAAATTACTTCACCGTCACAGTTAAAGCTCCTTCTTGGAATGTTTGCAAGATCTTATTTAGAGACAAAATTGTGAGAAAAGAGCAAATCTCGAAAAAGTTAAAACTTGTGGAAGCTCGAAGTCTTGGGTCTTTTCCTTATACATTCTTAGGCAACCAGCCCAATAAATTTGAAATTAAAAAGAGCCAATTAAATGGTCTTATCTAAAATGTAACGGCTATCGAGATATATGCATTTATATGAGTGTGTTAAGTCCTATTACCGCTTACTGTATCCTAATATAAGAAGTGATGGGCCTGTCCAATTTAAATGTTTTAAAAGTTTGATATCAATTGTTTTGTATTGTATAATTTTTATAGTTTTAATGCCCGACAACTGATATTTCTTACACTGAATAGAATATATACCATTCGTAACTCCTTAGGTTGATTTGGACTGTTTTGAACGTTTTGATCATAGTAATGGAAACTTTTTCCAAAATAAAGTATACTGACATTCTGTTCTTTTATGGAAGGGCTAATGGGAATGCTTCGCTCGCTCGACAGTTGTACGCAGAGCACTTCCACAGCGATCCGAATAATTTAGAAGGAAATGCTTATTTAGAACCTTTTAGAAAATGTCCTTTCCAACTTTAAGGAAAAAGTGCCTCTAAATGTGCTCAGGGACATGAGCTTTCAGAATGACGGATACTCCGCCCATTAAAGCGGGAGAATGAGAGTTTCCTGACGAGACATTTCTAGATAAATGGACTGGCCAAATTGGTACGATTTTATGGCCTGCTATGTTGCCATACCTAACGTCTGTCTTTTGAATTATATGACCATAAGCTATGTTGCATAACAACAGATTAAAACAAATTTACATAGATTTCACACAGTTTCATTGGTCAGCGTGTTCTACATCTATTCTAAAGGAAAAATCTAAATTCCACCCCTACTTCAACCTAATGTTACAGTTACTATTAGAAAATCATTTCCTCGCTACGATATAAGCACTACAGTGTTACTCATCTTCCCAACGAATTCACCCCGAAAAAAAGAAAGAAAAATTATAAACAGATGTGGGTTTTTAGAATTCCTGGTACAGAAAGGAAAAAAAAATAAAAGGCGACAACACACTTGTCTCCCAACTGGAGTTAATTTTATCTGTTGACAATTTTCTTTTTTTCGTTTCCCTTCGTGGCCATCATCCTTTCAACGGTTCATTTCTGCGAAGGGCTGACTCCTTCCTTCCTCTCATTATCACTCTCCCAGTCTCTCTTTCCCACCTCCTTTACTCCCCCCCCCCCCCTTCACACAAACCCCTAACAAAAAAAAATTCATTTTTCATCACTCCCCATTATCTCCCTAAAATACAGAGGCAACATTAGCCCTGGGTTCCTTTTTTTTTAATGCGTGAAACTTCATTGTCTAAAAGTCAGCGTCGCTCCATGGATGACCCACCACGATGAGCCATGAATATAGGTTTTTATTGAAGATCTTATTGAAAATAATGCCCCACGTTTTTTCTTAACCCAGTGGTAAAGAAGGAGAGTAAAATTTTGCATAGAGTAAATCTGAAGCATGTATGTGTGCACAGAAATGGATGGCATCCCGAGTTATAACGCAGCTGCAGTAATTTGTAATGCAAGTCAATTATTAAATTAAATATAGAAAATAGTAAAGAAAATTTCCACGGTCTGGACTCGAACCAGGAACCTTTGGGCGACCGTCTCGACAGATAAGTCGAACGTCATTGGTTCGAGCCCAAGCCGTAGAATTTTCTTTACTATTTTCTTTATTTAATTATTGACATTTGGTGGTATGGCGTGAAAACATCCTCCGAAACCCATTTTCCAATTATAATAATTGAACTGTTATAGCAAGAAAAGGAAACTGAACATGCGCAAACGTTTGAATTCATATTGTTAACTTAAGTGTCGAGACTATCTTGATCAACGCTGTTGGCATTATTCGTGAGGACAGGAGCATCAGAATTCGGCAATTCCTCAATTGTCAGACCAGCTGCATGTCGCCATCACACAGGTCTGGATACCCGGAAAGCAACCACGAAAGCAATTGAATAGACTGGACCGTTCCCCTACAATTCCGATCTGGTTCCCTTCCGTTTTCACCATTCTGATCCACTTAAAATTTTGCTGACGTGTGCGATGATACACTACGATATGACTAACAAGGGAACCCCACATAGCCTAACCGCTTTAACAATGGAGTCCTTGTATGGCTATGTATGCTGAAATATTTTCGTTTTCGCGGTTTATTTTGAAAGAAACAAAAATCCGCACTCTCTTATTTTGCAAGCATCTATTGTAGCTTCAATTGAGTAACATATTTCAATTTGGTGTAAATCTGTGACATACATGTTCGAGAGATTCCCTTGTAAGTGAGAATATGACTAAGTGAACAGCATAAGAGCTGGTGTAGACTCTAAATCACGAGAGTGACGGGTGATGTGTGCATACAACAAGACATATTTAAAGCTTTTAAAATTAAACCCACCTTCAAATTGAAATTAAAATCATAATTCTGCATTTTAATTTTAAAATTGTAACCCAGAGCAACTGTAAAATATGCTTTACCTTAAAATAATTTCATCTGATACCAGGCGTGTATGAATAATTTTCACCTACATGTATTTAAGAAGTCATTGGGGAGTCTAATCATATAACTTGATCAGCATAGGGGAAAAGGGACTGATTGTTAGTACTGATCTAGCTGACTAATGGATTCTAAAAAAGGTGCGATATCCAGAATATTCAACAAATGATCCACAGTTTTCGTCTAAAGGAAGCAACCGTAGCTCAAAAAATCATCATGAGCGACACCCTCCATTGTTATTAAAATAGGAACTCCAAGGCTGTTCCTGACCTATATCTGGCAGAACCATGTGCCAGGAATTGATCCAAATGGAATCAAGCCTTAGCAAGACTCAAGGTGATCTAGAATACAAGGTGGGGGTCAGTTTGCCGGAAGTAGTAAAAATTGCCTTACTGCGCAAGCGTATTTTGACGTCACTAGCATACATCGAAACCTATACCCGCTAAATCGAAACCTCAACAGAAACTAAAACATGGTGGCAATGAAAGCAGTCGTGCGATAGCCACACTTGACGACTCGTTCATTTCCTTCACAATTCTCATTCTTTATACTATATATTTTAATTAAATAATAATGCCATTATATGAAGGGACTTACGTAATTTATAATTATTGTAAAATGTACTTACGTATTATCTTTTTAATGTGAACACAGGGTTGATGTTAACTATCAGCACATCGCGCGAGAACTGATCATGCGACCAAGGTAAGTGAAATTTACTGAGACTAAATAGAAAAAGGGTTATATATCAGTTCGTTAGAAGGGGAGTGGGTGTCTTTAAAATGTAAAATCATTTACCTTGGTCTCATGTTCACTCATCGCGCAATGTGCGGATAGTTAAGCGAACACGATAACGTATTTCTCATTATCATTAGGCCTAGTTATCATTCCTCGTTAAGATTTCGTAATTGATTCGTCGGAACCGTTGGCAGTTAAGAGACAGATGATAATTTCGATATTATTTCTTAACTTTATTTATGCAGGCATTAGGAAATTTTAATTTATAAAATAGTAAGTTTACAAATAAACGTTTCTTCAGAAATCAACGTAAGAGTTGTTTTTTTACGTGAAAACGTTTTCTTTTGTGACCAGAATAATGGCTACCGCACACGCCGGAAGTAAAGCCATAAGTCATCCCCTGACGTCACAATACGCATGCGCGTTAAGCACTTCTGACAAACTGGACCTACCTGTTATTCTAGATTACCTTGAGCAAGACTACTCATGTTTTTATTAGTGGTGCCATTGTATGTTTCTGCTGGTATGGAACTGATCCCCTGACATTCATGGAAGATCAGATACATTCCAAGGAATGCCTGAAAATTCTTGCCGACGAAGTCCAACTGCAATGCTACTGTTCCTCGCACACCGTTGGTTCAGCAATGGTTAGCGAGCATGAATATGACTTCCGTCATTTAACCTGGCTCTAGAGCTCAGATCTCAAGTTTTTCTTAAAGAATGTTTGGGAAATGTTGGAACGACATATTCGACAGCAAGATCCTCTTCCAACAACTATGCGAGGGAATGGCTGGTGAACGCATTGACTTTCAAGTACTTCTTGACTCTATGTCAACTCGCATATATACTATATTTCGGCCAAAAGGAGCCAATAAAATATTAAACAGAAGTTCGAATCCAATAGCGGATATTTTGCTTTCGTTTTTCATCTTAACATGTTTAAGGTAATAAATGTCTAAAAGGAAAATGTCAATTCAACCATTTTCTTCGATCAAAATCCTCAGCTAAATGTCGTTTCCAGCCAGTCTATGAAGTCATTTACTCCTATCAGAAATATAGAATGAAATAGTTCTTCATAGGTGGTCGATTTCTGAACTTCGAAGAGAGCCTTTTATGGAGAAAGAGCGAGAAATGGAGACCGGAGAAAATCAGAGCGCGTATAAAAGCGAATAAACTTCACTCAAAATTTTATCTCGATGAGATAAAAACCCATCATATTTCAATTTTTCTTTTCCTCTCTTATCTCCTTTTCTCCTCCTGACAACGAAGAAAACAGCGTCAAATAGTCAAATAGAGAGAAGATAAAAATCGCAACACACACAGGGCCCTTCAAACCGCCGAACAATATTCATAAATCAAAAGGCGAATAGAAGTAGAGAGAGACAAAAAATAGCGATTCTTCTTCTCCTGATTTATTATTATGAGCTCCTTTTGAACGACGTCCAACATCAACATGTACTTCAATGTACGACAAAAAAAAAAAAAAAAAAAAAAAAAAAAGGAGTTGAGGAGACAGCAACTTTTTCACAGATTTCTAATTAGCGAGTGCGTTCCACTTTACGAGGAATGCGAGCGCGCTTTAATAATAATAATAAAAAAATATATATAAAATTTAAAATAAAAGTGTCCCCAAGAAACTTTTTTCTCCTTTCCTCTTCATTTTTTCTTTATCTCCTTCCTCACAAGAAGAAAAAAAAGCGCCCTCTAAATTTAGATTGCACGCACCCAATAGAAGAAGCAACGCTGTTGGTGTGTGCGCGAACGCTCGTTTCTCTTAAAAATTTCCATTTTAATTTGCATTTTCTGCCGTTCTGCCTCCACTTCTCCTTTTGCGCGCAAAGAACCATAAATCCAACAAGATTTATTCTCCCGAAAGAATCCTCTTTTGTAGCTCTGGCGCTTCTTCCTTCCTCCGTGACGTCGTCGTCGGGCTTCCGACGGTGATTGCGTCCTTTGAGCTTGAGCGAAAAGTAGGGGTGTCGGATGGCGTGTCTGTGGCTGTTTATGAAGCGCCTCTGAATAGAGGGAAATAAGAAAAATAAAAAAAAAAGGAAGAAAGATAGGTGATTGTTGCAAGCCTTGAGAATGAAAAAGGAAACACGTGATCACTAGCGCGAAAGGTGAATGTTCTTGGAGGTGGAAGAATAGGATTGTTGAAATTGTGGTCGCCACGTTTTTTTATCTCTTTGTTCTTCTAGAAATTCAGAAGATGGAAAACGCTTTTAATTTCGGTTTAAGATTCGGGTTATTATGGTTTTGGGAGTACTATCGTTCTAACAAATTTATCAAAAGTAGGACGATCGCTAGAAATAATCCTATAGGCCGTCTTTATATGACTCAAGTTTAAGAAGACGTTAATAGTTCCAATCTTTAAAAACAACAAATATATGTAATTATCGACCGATTAGCACTTTATCAACAATGTTAAATTTGCAAAAAAAATTTAATCGTCGCTAATCTCATGAAGTATTTGTTTAATCATACCAGTTAACCAATTTGGTGATAGCGAAAACGTCCATCATATTTTCAAATTATCATTACATTTTAATATCGTTTCTTTTGTTGACGACAAATTTCTGTTTAGATTTTTCTCACAATCCGACCAACTAAAAGCTACTCAGTATATTCAAGATGATATCCAATTACTTAAAACATGTCATCATAGCATGGCATGATATTTAACAAATCAAATACTCATACTTTATTGATACATATTGCACTGTCTGCTTCAAAAACCTGTTCCATTACAAAGACTTGTGTTTCTCTTGACCTAAATAGCATCATCCTTTTCGCAAAATTAAAGGAACTGTGTAGGACTATCACGTTGGTCTGCTGTATTAACTACCAACGATAATCTGGGCGCATATTCCTACGAGGGAATTTTGCGCCATCCCAGTAACGTAACGATTTTTACGAAATGTCAGTAGCAGCCGGGACCGACGGCTTAACGTGAACTCCGATGCACGGGGTTCAAGATGGAAGAACCGCTAGTGGACGTACAACCAGTAGTTATCACCCCCCAGCTGCTGGGTATCCACAGTGGGTCCATCAAGTTATCAGTTGTCACCCAACCAGTGGCTAGCCGTGCCTGAAGTTGCTTAACTTCACCAATAGACAAGCCATCGGCGAAACAGCCAGGACACGAACCACTCCCGGACTACCACGTTACCATTCGGTCTTTAAATGGTCCAGTAACTGTTGACGATAAGTGGCTTTTGGCTTGTGCATCCTTATGCAAGCCATGGCAGCAGCTTGATGTCAGCAGGAGTGAACCACGCCTTCGTTGAACGAGCAGCATGGCATAGAGCATTGTCTTGAAAGAAGTAGTCTGGTGCACTGCTTGAAAATTCTACCATCATCATCCAGGAAAGTGATTTTCCAAGATCTTTTGGTACACTGGGCCCCAATGATTGGGGCCAAACAAACTTCGGTAGTCTGACCATCACACTGGGGTATGGAAAATGCCTAGCGAACGCTATAGTATACCCCTGAATATTGTCACAAATGTCAAATTTGTTGGTTGGCGAATAATGCTGGGTTGTAGGCTTTCTAGTTGTCGAATCGATCTGGTGAATTCGAGTCCTGCCATGAGCAAAGATATTATTGGGTTTGCCGCAGAAATGAATTGCCATGTGGAAGTATCTAAGGATTGTTATAAGTCAAGTGAAGGCGCAAATTTGATGAGAATCAGGGATTGGTTACTTATAAAGACAAATGAACCAAACCTATCCCAAACAAGGATTTGAAAATTTTTGGGAGCCATAAAAAATCTTACTGTCTTAGAAAAACAAGGGGATGCATGCAACATATTTTAAAATTGATGAGTCTGTGCGAATATAGCTTATATAAGATTTTTATAGCTCCCCAAAAAAAAGTTCAAATCCTTATTTGAGGTAGGTTTGACTCTTTTATTTTTAAAATTTCCCGACCCCTGGTATTATACGCTTCTCTGTTTTTCCAAGTCACTGTTATTATTAATTTTTTAATAATTTCATTAACAAGTTTTGAATTTTGAAGAGCCGAATGGCAATACCCAAGGAACAAAATGTGGCTCGCGAGCGGCTTGTTGCCGAAGCCTGACTTAGATGTGGACGCGTCCAAAAGCTAACGAACCAGCGGAAACAATCGAGATTTGTCTGGATATTCGAAACAAATCTGCACGGGCTATTTCTTTATCAACAAGGCCGCACTCCCATCCACAAATCGATATGTGCAACTGGGTGATTCGATGAAATAGGCCTAGAAGAATTGAATGGGATTTATAGAATGATAACCTCAACCCAACAGAACACTTGTAGACGAGTTACGACCTAACTTCAGTGTTTGAGTTTGCACCCGTTCTAAATAAGCATAGGCACAAATTTCCAACTTTAGGGTTCCGGAAACTTTTGGAAAGCCTTCCTAGAAACTGTGATAGATATAAAAGATGACCCGACGCTCCTGTAGATTTCTAAAATTTCGTTTAAATGCTTAGTTTGTCAAGTATCCCAGAAACTTTTGAAAAGGTAGTGTATGTCAAATCATATGATTCCGTACCATCATCTTTAACGCACCAAAGCATCATTTAATATTCAGCTTTAGTGAACCTTCTTCAAGCATAAAAATGCGCTCCTTCCGAATACGCAGATGATGTGCACCTGTTTCATAAAAACAACTCTCCGCCAGGTGTTAGAAAAACTTTCTTCTCACCTGAAGAGGCTAGACAATAGAACTTGACAGCCGAGCTCAGGGTCACAAGGAAGTGCCTCACAGTCGAGCCCTTTAAATGAGCTACCATTCATTAACTAAGATAACCTCAGCATGACTTGCTCGACAACCCATAAACAACTAGCCACCCACGATCTATTGTGGAAGTACGGTATCTAAATATGCCCCACCTAGCATACGACGCTTATTATGTTCCGGAAACCCCCAAGTAACATTTTCTTGATTAACTTTCTTTTAATTTCACAACAACGTATTGAAGTTTTACATCGATTTTTCATAAAAATGGTTGAAAGAGTGACTGCTGGCGTTTCCTTCCAGTCATTTTCTCTCGTTTAGTTAATGAGCTTATAAGGTTCCCAAGTTTAAAGGCCAACTGAGGTTAAATGCTTTTAAAACTGCCTTATCTCGCAAGACCACGCAAAATTACTTAATTAAAAAAAATTATCAATCGATATTTCAATTTGCTAAGAGCTTTGCCAACTACATGTACATGCTATTTCGAGGCTACTCCCGATACACCGTATTTGCATTTGCAGAATAAACGGTGATTTCTAATTATATCATGTAATTCGCGACTCCACAGGACTTCACTTCTTATGAAAATCAAGGAAAACATTCCACTTTCTAAGAAATAATTGTTTAAACGTTGATATATATATATTTTGTAAGTATACGATTTCATATACACCATACTGCCATTAATGACCGGACACTTTCGATTTGAGACGTTTTGTCGAATATCTAGAAAAATACTTGACGAATTATCCTGAAAAAATATTGACTTCATATTGACTTCATATCAGCGTAAGAAGAAGAAATTGATACTGATGTCCGATCCAAAAATAAAAGTTTGGAGAAAGCCCCTTATCGTCTTGTTTATTTTTGAGAGCAACTGAATTTCAACTCATTCTATCGGCGATATCTTTCTCAATTTTCAAGATATTAGCTTGGGCTTTTTATAAGAGTAGCTCTATACATTTAGCTAATAAATTATGCAAAAGACAATTTGGTAACGCATGCGCAATTAAACATTATTTAGTAAAAATGCTCATATTTCATCAAATATTTAATATTTTTCTATTCTGATTGCAGGGTGTTGTCTGTACTGTAGTTTGTCAAGTTTCCTGTAAATGGCATTGCATTGGGTTGAAAATCCTGCATGTTATAAATAAAAAACTTACGAAAAGATTTCGACCTTTTTAAAGAAACCTTTATATCTCCATGAATATACGTGCTATTCTCATATAAATGAACACAGAAAGGTAAAACAAGCCTCTTAAGCATACGCTACAGCTACAATGCATTTCAAGCATTATTTTTTACAGGGTGATTCAAAACATAATTTTTTTGGTTCACTTCTTTGCTGGTACCCTATTTGCCTTCGGGAGAAAATTTTCGCTGAAATATATCAGGTGTAACATCCTTTTTACACCCCTGAAATTTCAGGATAATTCGTCACGTATTTTTCTAGATATTCGACAAAACGTCTCAAATCGAAAGTGTCCGGTTATTAATGGCAATATGGTGTATATGACACTATAAAATATTTTTTAAATGAGTAAAATGAGTATTTAGAGCCTTTTATAGAATTCTATAGTTTATCAAACTATTTTTAAATATTAAGAATAAAAATTTTCCCTTTTTGCAATTGAGTTTGGTGGCAATGAATAAGGAAACCAAAAAATAATAATAAGAAAATTACTATCTTTTGCTTTTTCCACGCATCCATCAGGTCACTTTCTTCTATAGCTTATTTGAAATCTGATATGATGTTAAGGGATTTAGATACTATATACAGGGTGATTCAAAATTCAATGTACAAACTTTTAGGGGAGGTAGTAGGGGTGATTCTAAGCAAAAAAGTTCATATGAACATGGGTCCTCATTTGAACGATAACTGAGATATGAACAGAAATAAAAACGCCGCTACCAAGATGAACAAGTTAATAACTCAGGTTCTATACCATCTAGGATGATGAAATTTGGGGAAAAATGAGGGTACAGAAAACTGTGTATACCGTTAAAATTTGATCGAAATTCAACATGTAGTTTCCGAGTTACGCACTCAACATCGTAACAGGTGCTGGTTATTACTCCCATTTGAGCACTGTTACGATTTTGAATGCGTAACTCGGAAACTACTTGTTGGAATGCAATCAAATTTTAACGGTATACACAGTTTTATGTACCACACACTGTTCTCCAAAATTCATTATCGTAGGCGTTACAAAACTTGAGTTATTAACTTGTTGATTTTGGTGGCGGCGTTTTTATTTTTGTTCATATCTCACTTATCGTTCAAATGAGGACCCATGTTCATATGAACTTTTTTGCTTAGAATCACCCACCCCTACTACCTCCCCTAAAAGTTTGTATATTCAATTTTGAATCACGTTAATTTTCTTTTTTATAAAATGGTAATTTGACTATACGGGGTGTTTCTGAATGATCTGAAAAAACTTTCAAGCTATGTTTCAGGGACGAACACAAGCAGAAAATTTCATATGAACAAGGGTCCGTCAACGCTTCTTTCAAGAGTTATAATGTTTTAAAAGTGTCCTGCAGCGGACGAAATTAACGTTAAAGCGTAAAGGAGTTGCAAACAGTGTGATTTATTTCTACGGTATTACAAGACAATATACTTGCTGTCAAAAGCACATGCTATAACAAAGGTATAACAAGGCAAATGCAATAGCAAATCTAAAAATGACCTCTGATTCTTTGTCGTTACTCTTTTTCTATTACAACCAAGTTCATATGACATTTTCTACATGTTTAGTCCCTGGAATATTGAAAGTTTATGCAGACCATTCAGAAACACCCTGTATCTCTTTATGGTAATCTAGTGTTCCGGCAAACTTATGCCCCTCTTTATATCGTGGAATAAAAATTCCTTACAAAACCAACTACTTTCAAAGGTAGACGTATCACGTAAAATTAAACCTAATCTAACAATCTAAGCTAACCTAACCCAATCTCCCTAGTACATGTATTTTATCCGCAAAAGATGTTTAAAGGTGTAATATAATGTTTAACTCTTCCAAGTACAATAAATATGAAGGGCGTTCAAATTTGACCTGGACTTTATTTTTTGTAAATTTCATTGTTTTAAAATTCTAATCTAATCTTTCATTGTTGGGATGGCAACTACCACCTGTCATTCAAATGCAGCGCCGCTCATCCGGTTGTCATGACAACCGATTGTTTGTTTAAACAAAATGGCGGGGGGGGGGGGTCTAGAAATTTTGGCGTCGTAAAAAAGGTCATTTTGCGCCTTTTACACAAGTTATAACAGTACGCAGCCCGGGAAAAACACAAACATCCATGCCCACGGGGGGATTCGAACCCGCGGCCAGGCGGACTCGAGAACTAGAAAGCCTACGCCCTAGCCCTCTTGGCCACCTGGCCAGAACAAAATGGCGGACAGCGATGTGTCGACCAAAGTGGAAAAGACTTCAAAGACAGTTCACAGAGTCATATTTGTCTCGATCATCCGCCTTTGCTTAGTGCCACAAGTTTGAAGGAGGGCGAGAATCCACCAGCAATGAACTGATAAGGAAAGGCCAGCAACTGCTGTCAATAATGGCATCATCGCACGAACAAATGGGACAACAGGCGGATTCATGTCCGAGAATTGGCTTCAACACTGAACTTCAGCACTGGCAGTGTGGAGACTATCATCCACGATAAGCTGAAATTCAACA
The DNA here is from genome assembly GCA_023313115.1 of Rhysida immarginata. NCBI lineage: Eukaryota > Metazoa > Arthropoda > Chilopoda > Scolopendromorpha > Scolopendridae > Rhysida > Rhysida immarginata. The sequence continues at coordinate 179,154 of JAHWFO010026864.1, read as the reverse complement.
AGATCTGTGCCAGATGGGGCCCTAAGGAACTCTCCGAGGATCACAAAACCACCCGGGTGAAAATCTGTTCCATGCTGCCTTAAATACAGCTTCCTTAAAGGTGTATTGTGACCACTGACGAGACATGGATTCATCACCATACTCCTGAAAGCAAGCGTGCGAGCATGGAGTGCGACACACTGACTCACCACGACCTAAGAAATTCAAGATTACATCGTCGGCAACGAAAGTGATGGCGACTGTATTCTGAGACATTAAGGGTATCATGTCGATTTTCTGGAAGAACGTGGAACCATAAATGCACCCTACTGCTGTGACATTTTGAGGACGTCCCTGACGCCGGCACTAAGGAAAAAGCGACCAGGATTCCTTACCAGTGGTGTCTGTTTTCTGCAAGACAATACCAGTCCATACACAGCCAAACTGACTATGGACACACTACATCCTCAATATAGCCCGGATCTCTCCCCTTACGACTATCAACTTACGACTATCACTTTTTTGGATCATTGAAAGAGTTCTTGGGAGGGCAGAGGTTCGGCTCCAATGAGGAAGTGTAAAAGGCTGTCCCGACTTGGTTTCGACATCAGCCTGAAGATTTCTACAGAACCTGTATCCAGATGCATAACGTGTGACAACAGTGAATAAAAAAACTCAAAATTTATTCAAATCAATATTTAAGTATGCTTGATACGCATGCTTCAAAGGAGGAATTCGGGGGACTTATCTGTACTAACAAGATGGTGCCTCATCCCATTCCAACAACGTAGCCCACCATTACCTGTATGAATACTTGCTGGATGCTGGATTGGTATCCCACCACCTGGTGTTTGGCCGCCTGATCTTACTCCCTATGATTTCTCTGTGTGGAGATATGTGAAGGATGCTGTTAATATTTCATCTATGAGTTATGACGGTAAATTATTGTTCCCATTGAAACCATCGATATGGACATGCTGACCAGAGTATGGCAAGGAGAAGACTATCGTTTTATTGAATGCTTGTGATATAATGCGACGGAGGTCAATTTTGTCAAGATTTGTCCTATTTACAATAATATTCCTAGGTTCTGCAATAGTATTCATATGTTCCTATGGAAAATGTGCCGTAGGATTTGGTTTGATAGCCTAACGCGAAATCTGACATAGGTAGAGAAGTTTGGCTTCTAAGGTCTCGTCTATCGGTACAAAATGCATAATGTAAAACATCAGTAAAAACTTGATAAAACGTATTCAGAAAATAGAATTGTAAAGAAATACAAGTTTATTGAAAGAATATCAATCATTGCTTCTAAAAAAAACTGCTGGTAAACAGTTATAACTATTTTTATAATGCAACGAAAATTTCTCATCAGAAATAACTGTCATCAGTGATTTAAGAAGCGAAATTTTAAACAGGCCGTATAAACAAAGTTGCATCTTTTTCAATATGATACCGCAATGATAAGGCATCTTATAAATATCTCTTGAAAAGGAATAGAATCAAAAACAATTCCTCCTCCTCCTTTTCTTTTCATGCACGTGCGAAGCAAAATCGATGGCCGCTTCGCCAACAATCTCAGGTCCTCGCGTGTTAAAAAATAAACAAACGTCATCGGCTAAGCCTAGGAAATCAGCAGGCGGCTATGCAGCCATGAACTCAGTCGCTACATCTCCACAAATACACAAACAGAAAGGAAAGGAATAAAAAAACCTAACAACCCTCCGTCTCTACTCTATCTAAACTATCACCAGATGGAAATACCCCTCCTTCAACACACATCTCCTTTCGCTTTTTAGGTTAAGTGGAAAGCGAGAGGAGGATGTTTCTAGTTGCGAGTCCTTTAATTTTTTTTCCGGGTGGATGGGCGAAAGAGGCCGGCGACTAACTGCCTCGCCCGCCCGTGGACCGCCCCGCCCCGGCCCCACCGGGGGAACACGGCGGGCCAACACAACGCTCGCCGCCGATAAGCAGAGAGAAAAACAACGCGGGAGTCGCTCGCCCGGATAACATTTCATTTTCCTATTAAATCTTCTCGCTCTTGTCGACGAGAGTGAGCAGGAGTTTAAAAAAAAAAGAGGAAATAATAGCTGAAGGGAGAGTTAGGGAAAAAAATTAATATTAAAATAGAAGAGGGGAAAAAAATTGTTTAAAAAAGAAACAAAACCACTGGAAAAATGCCAGGAAAAGAAAACTATTTTTTTTCCTTTCTCTCCGCACTTTTAATGTATGCATTCTTAAATTTTATAAATTAGAAAGAAAGCTTAAGGAGGGTGGGAAAAGCTATAAAGTAAAATTTAAATAAATGTAAATTAAGTTGAAATCACAAAAATTAATTTTATGTAAATATACTCTTCATTTTTACTTTCATTGTTACATAGATATAATAATAACACTAATCTTATCAACCAAACATTATTATCATATATCAAGAAAACATACTTTCAATAAGGCAAGCTTTTCTTTACTCTATAAAGAAGTTCTTTGATATTATTAATAAGAGGAAATTTAATCGGTTTAAGATTAATATAAATATTAGTGGTGTATATTTTATAACGAACCTCAACTAACAAAAAATAATTTTAAATTTTAATTTGCATAATTATTAATTTTTTTCTATTTTAAGAATTTCTATTTTAATTTATATTAAATTCCACCTCAACGTTTCAATTTGGTTTAAAAAAAATAAAATCAGATTTATAATTTTTAGAATACATAACATACATGGTAAGCACAAAGTCTTTCCCTTTAAAAAAAAACAAACTATGTCAGATAGATACATACATGTATTATGATCTCATCTCAAAAAGTTTTTAAATGCTGGTAATGTAGGAGCCGAAGCGATGGAGGTGGCGCTATAATCGGTCATATTGAAAATGGCGTCTATAAGAGAGAAAGCTCAATGAGTTCCCTGGTTTTATGATTAGCGATTAGCGTACAGCGAAGATTGGACATGCTGCAGTGCTATATAGCGCCTCAATCATGGGTAATTTATCAACAGGATGGTGCCCGCCACAGGGGGCATTCTTATTTATTTATTTGAAATTATAGCACCCCAAAGGGGTATTGGGTACAAGGAACAGAAATTGCAATTACAATTGATTGTGCTTTACATGTTGGTTAAGTAATTTTTTAACATGGATCTTAAGGTTACTACAGTTTGGCAGTTTACAGTTTAATATTGTTGCTCTTGTTTCATATGGAAGGAGATTCCAATCCTCGATAGTTTTATAAGGAAAGGCCTTCTTTAGTGCTGACTGGAGGATATAGTGGGTTCCAATTTAAATTTACGGGTAACTCGGGTGTTAGAGTTATTATTTATCCATTGAGAAATAAAGTGGGCCGGATGGTGAGGATCGTACAAGGCCCTGTATAATTCTTTGAACTTGGCCAATTGTATTAGACCATGAAGAGTTAAAATATAATTGGCTTTGCATGATGGGATAACGGAAGTGTAGCGGGGAATTGAAAAAGCCACTCGTAGTACTGAGTTGTATCCTCGTTATTAAGAATCGAAAGGCAGAGGACATAAAATAATTGCATAATTTAGTTTAGAAGTCACCAAACTCTTTATTATAATGGTGATCTCTCTTCTATTCAAACGTCTTATTTAGGCGCTTGACAAGCGACTCAGTTGCATGACAAGATCTTCAATCCAGGATTTAAAGGATAACTTGTTGTCAAATAATACGAGCATAGTGTTGCTGTTAGTAATTTTAAGTAAACGGGTCTTGGATTCATTAAGTGTCATCCTATTGTCGGCATACCATTATTTAAGCAAGGAGAGATCGTGGTGGATGTCTTAATTGGCTTCACCAGGGGTTTTATCGGAATCTGCTGTGCACAGGCTATTGTCGTCGACATAGGGTAAATTAAACAATGGGCTGGTTGCCACTGTATAGAAGGTAATACCAGATGCAGAGCCCTGCGTTACTCCTCGTTCCGACGGGTGAGACACGTTATCATTGGGGCCACATCATCTAATTGTATCGGTTTGAGAATAAATCTTTAATCAGTTCGTGAATTCCTCGATTCAACGTTTCCCACCCGATGGTTTGGAAGAGATGATCCTACAGCATGGCCCCCACGTTCTCCTGACATAACATCCGTAAATTTATCCTTACAAAGTGTTTGCTACACCCGGTCCCCAATGTGAACGCATTAAAAACAAGAATAACGGATGCGATATTGACGATAACAGAAGACATGCTGGCGAATACGTAGCGAGAAATTAAATATCGTCAGAGCTACGAAAGGTGCACATGTTGAAGTGTATTAATTGTGTGAAGAAAAACTTTTTGAAATGAAGATCATAATAGAAAAACCCGTATCTCTCTGACGTAGTTTTTTAAAAATAAATTTTCTTTATCAGGGAAAGACTTTGTGCTCACGCTGTATAAATCTTGGACATATAATCTTTGAAAAAAAAACCCGACGCATCCTAAAAAAAAAGAAATAATCGTAATGAAATTTCACACGCAAATAACTTTCGAAGGGACATGCAAATGATTAAAATTTCGCAAGTGTGTCTGAACAGGGGTTATAATAGTGGCATATCGTTTGATAGCCAGATTCCTTGGCAGCCCTCGTTGACATGCTCACAGCATAAAGGTACGCTGAGGGCATTCATTCTAAGATCCTATATACTTGCAGCTAGCTACTTGGGCTTACTTTTCAACGGTATGCTTCTCCATGGATTGTCTCCGAGCTTGCGACACACTACCATGGCCACCCCGATCTCCAGATCTCTCTTTCCTGTTCAGCACATTAGGAAGTGATGGGATGACGCTTGAGACCAAGTAAGATGTCGGATTTCCAAATTAGCCCGCTAGTGGGAGGTCACTAGCAACATATCCTCAGAAGAAGTCTCGCAACATGAAAAGGCGGTTTATGTCCTGGAATACATGAAAACGACTTTGGAAAGCAGGCAAGGATACCTGTTCGACTCCATATATAATTTTTTTGCTTTGGGATTGCCTACATGAAGGACAACATGCTCGTTCCGGACACAAATAAATATACACGGAACATTTATGTATAAAAAGTTGGTCAGGTTGTCTTTCAGTTCATTCTTGGAAGCAGCTATCCTTCGTTTCGTTACCGTAATGTTGCGACTTTTTGAAAGCCTCAGGAATTATATGAATAACCATGATAAAGACGAATAAAATATTTTGGATAATGAGAATCAAGGTAGCAAATTAATTTAGAGAAAAAAATTGTACCGAAAAATCTCGTATGGAAAGCTGCCTTTAAGCTGCCCTCAGTTGGGCCTCAATAACTAACCCAGGGAAATTTTGGAGTAAAGACACTTTATCTTTTCGCTGAATTATAAAATTGTACGTCCATCATCTGAGAACAGCGAAACAAATACAAGATTGTTTTGTGCGTGCAGGCTTAGCTAAAATCATATATAAACTAGCATGCATAGGTTCATGAATGCTTATTCTAGTAAGGCACTTCAATTTTTTATTCCTAAATCATTTTCTAATCATTCCACAACTTGAACTTTTTCGTCGACTCGGTTTTCTCCATAATTTCCCTTCGAAGCCACGAGTCGAATTAGAAATACCTGCTGCCGCTATTAATAAAAAAAATCCTGAAACAGTTTTCCCATATCGATTTTTGTTTTTACTTTCTTTAAACATTTTATTCTATCCATTAGGAAGAGGAAAGAGGGGAAAAAAGGAGGAAAACGTGAAATGCCATATTAGCAGCGACGGGGGGTCCCTTAATAACACGCAACGTAAAAAGCGAAACTTTCCTCTCCTTTGTTTCCTTTTTTTTTTTTTCATTTAGCAGTCAATTTAAATCTTCTTCCATTTATTTTTTTAAATAAACCAAAGTTTCTTGCTGGAGTTAAATAAATTAATCAAATACCATGAAATAAAGATCCTACTCGTCCTTTAGATTTTCATTTCAAAACAGATTACCAACTAAGAAGTTGCAAATATGATTGATGCCTCTACGGAAATAAAGTTTCCTCTAAATGCCCTTTTTTATACATGTGAACAAAATCTTATATACACATGTAGAAAACGTTAATCATTGTTAAAGGCTACTCTAACAATCAAAAGGTTGGTGGATGGTTGGTTAGATTTTTGGGCGCGCCAACATCTAGGTCATTTTGCGCCCTTTCCATGACTCCTGAACCAATTCGCATAACTATTAACCTTTCTCATTCTTATAACAAAGATCCATGCCCACAGCGGGATTTGAACCCGCGAACCGTTAGATTTGAGAGCTGGCTAATAAGAAAGGTCTAATTTCATTCGCTGAGTAGTTTTCCTCAACAAAATTCCCTAAATCCTTACAGCTGGGCAAACTTCATTTCAACAAGGTATATCTACAGCAGTGATGCACAACCTCTTATGTATGTCGCTAGGGCCGCAAGTGGTCTGACTTTGATTGCTGGCCACTTTAAAAACTTCTTCAAGAATTTTTGACATCAACTTCTTACGAATCTGGTTTAATTTTTGTTAAATTTAATCGCAAAATGGCATACTTGCAACGTGTCGCGGGCCGCAAGAATATAAAAACTTAGATACCATGTACAGCAATGCCAGATATTATACCAGATTAGATACTCTCGACTTTCGTCCACTTTGTATTGGAACCATACACCGTAGCACGACATTTGTTTAAGTACAATTTGTTCAACGCATTACCACAATTCAGAATACACTGATGCGCTAATTATCATAGGATAACAGTTTGCAAAGGTGGCGCAATTAGACTGTGATGTCATGGATATTCCCAGATCTGTCTTAATTTATGATCTGGCATATGAGTCAGTTTGTTAAGTTCAGGAGAAGGTTTTGATGAGACGAAAAACTTTTATAAACTTATTGGATATAAAGACAACTTCATTATTTTTTTTATTGTAATAGGTTTTTATAAATAATAATGTTAGGAAAATTATTTTTAAAAATTCTCCCTAGACTAATATTTTTGATAAAACTTAATAATGGCAATATTTTACACTCTACTTGGATACTGTCTATTGTAACATCTTATATATGTTTTATTATTATTATTATTATTATCACTATTTATGTTAAGATTAGTACTTTTACCTCAATTAACTTTGGTTTCCCCAACGTTTCACAGTTTTATGAAAAAGAATCGCTACTTCTCGTATAAAAATTTAACGAAATCTGAAAGAAATGGCGTATATGTCACATTCATTCAGCTGCAAAATTAAAGAAGCACATCGGCCTCTGAAACGAAAACATAAATCGAGGGGAAAAAAAAAAACTGTCGACGACGCAAAACTTACTAAAACTTTAAACACTTTTGAAATGAGCAGGATAAGATTCATTTTAGTGTGGTGGTTTTCTTAATTAATAACCTCTTAAAATTAAATTAACACAAAATGTAATTAAAAGGCAAAAGTCACCACAATTGAAGATGTTGAGGTCAGAGGTTGTAGAATTTATTTTTGTTCTTAAAATAAAAAAAACATGGCCAGTGTTGGTAAATTATTGCTGTAGAGCTGATGAAGTTGGAACTAAACAATTGGACACAGAGGCTATTAATTTAAAAAATACATCAAAACGGGTGATTCAAAAAGTACTCTCTATTTATTATAGACTAATACGAGCGTATAGTGACAACTCCGACAAAAAGAATGTTTGTTTTTTTTTAGTGTTAAGACATGCCCTATGTGGTTTCCTCGAATCGTACAAGGAATATCAGTGCGATATTCTTATTCTACCTAAACACGGAGCGGCATGTCCAAGTCCATGATGATGATTGAAGTGTTAATTCAGGAACTTTTCAAATGAAATTTTATAGATGTACACTCTCATAATCGCGAAATCAAGCACTGCTTTTAGAATGACTCTGAAGAATACTACAGCTTGATCGTCTTAATAGTGAAACATAAGACATTTAAGTGACTTTCTTGGATAGCCTACGAAATTTGAACCTATGTGGATTCAAAATTTTGAACTTTGTATTAGTCCCATTGATTTTTATTTATTATCATTAATTGTTAAGGTAAAAATTAATATTACATTATAATCCTCAGCGTACGTTTTTATTATTCGTCTCATTAATCTTTGATCATTTAACAAATGTTGAAGCATTTTCTCCAGTTAATCTTTGTTATTTTATCAATCGTCTGGACTCTTGAAGGAACGTAAGCTGTAAAGAGTATATGAAGGCTTTTCAAATTTAAAGGGTCAATAATACAATCCCGAAAAAAAAAACAGATGAGAAAGAGCAAGCTATCATAACCAACACAAACTTAGAAAGTTTAAGGTTAATTTAAACATGGGTATTCAATAGCGTGTCTGAGTGAGTGAATTAGATTTTGTATAAGCATGTTTGAGTGAGAAATATACAAGTTTGTGAATGGGTGAATAGTATACAAGATATGAGGGAATACAAGTGTCTGGGTGAGAATAAACCGCGAAACTATGAAAACAGAATATTCATCTAGGAATTATATAAATTAAAAAAATTATAGGGTTCGTCAGTTTAAGTAGTGGTAAGTTTACCATAAGCATATACTATTTGACCATAAGAATCACTGTTGTAATATGGCTTTCATTTGTTGAGTTGATAAATTGTACAATGGATCGCTTGACTAATGCGGAGCTGGTGGACACATCAAGCAGTTGGTGTATGCCATATCAGTCGACAATCCCGATGACCTTGTAGCTAAAATTGTTACAGCGTGTGGAGAAGTCAGTGATTCTCCGGACATCTTCACCAGAGTTCGCGAGAATCTCGTCCGCAGACTAAACACCTGCATCGAGGCTCAGGGTCGGCATTTTGAACACCTACTGTAATGTCATTCCTACCTCGTATAAGTTGCATTATCTCTGTAAGGATGCATTTCCGAACCCATGTTTATAGGAAAAATTTTGTTCCCCGCTACAAACTGTACATGGTATTTCATTCTTGACCTACCTTTCTGAATCACCCTGTATAGAGATATTGTATATCGATTATCGATAATTACGATTCTTCGATAATAACTGTCGGAATATTGACCACTGGTCAATGCAAAAATTTGTTGATTTTATGTGTACTATTAAACTGTTTTGGTTCCAGCATTTGGCTATGGCTCACCATTTTCGAGATATTGGAGCAGTCGATATCTCGTGAACTAGACGTTCACAGAAATTTGGACCCGATATAAGTCATCAGCGATGAAAGACGCATTCATTTCATATATGTCCCGCATCTTAAAAAAGTGCGGACAGACGGAAAAATAGAATCATCAAAGCTCAGAAGATGATGACATCACGCTTGGAAGAGACATGTGATTCAAACGTTACTTCGTCCATAGATGTACACGTATTTCTTGCTATCAACTAGAGAAAATAAAAAACTTGCAAAAGCCAGTGCAATCCGTATATTCAGGATTTGGAAAATAACTAATAATTTAAGTTTTTGATTCTTACCTCCCTTATTATTAATATTATTATTAAGATCAGCTAGTGTAGGTCTTGGTTGCACAAAATATCCTCCACTAGCGAATGTAACACTAATAGTCGCATTACACATGCAGTGAGAAATAATGTTTCGATAATTACAGGTATTCCAAGGTAGATCCATATGCTGAGTCTGGGATAGTAAATGAGGCTTCCTTATATTCAAATCCGTACAATCTTAATTCTTCTAACGCCATCCGATATCCTGTTTCTTCCGATTTCTAAGTTAAAACCATGTTAGATACTCATTAAATTCATATTTTCATTTTCTAGTTCGTTTGCAATCACACTCCTTCAATGCAATGATAAACAAACCCTAAATGCAACCTTTAAGGAAAACCTGTCCCCACTCCACTTTGAAATGCGTCCTCCTTTCTCCAAGGTTGAAATAAACATTTCTAGTGGAGGGTCGTTCTTTTTAAGTACACGATGAGAAAGAAAGAGAGGAAGAGGTGGGGAGGTGGGAGTATAATATAGAAAGAAGGGAGAGAGAGACCTGGTTATAATCAGAGCAGTTTGTATTCATTAAAAAAGTTTACCTAAGTTCATCTAAGTTTTAATATGTTTACTCGCCGAGGCAAAAGGGGGCCCGTCCCCTGAGCATTACCTCCTCCAACGACGGTCATAAGTCACGCTTAGGCCAAACATTAATATTGATTCTTTGGAGAGGTAAAGGGAAAGGCATTTTCCAAATGGGAGGACGCCGGTGACGCTGTTGTAAAAATGGAGGAGCGGGTCTCCTTCTGCCGCTCCCCCTCTCCACCTTATCTTCTTACTCGAAGGACACACAAGGAAAAACCCATAGAGAAAAGAAAAAGGTGGTGAGAGAGGGAAAAAAAGAAACGGTTCCAGCGACGTGAGATGGCGAAAAGCAGGTGAGAGCGAGCGAGATAGGGTTGTTTTCTTTTAATAAGATTTTAATAATCCAATCAATTTCTAGTGATTACCATCCGAGGAAGAGGGTTTCCTAAAGGAATTGATTACTGCGCTCTAGTGAATACAGTACCATTGTGCTCGGACTATTCTCTCAAGCTCAAGTGTAGTGTAGAAAAGATGCTATCGATGATTAGGGGGTTTATATGATTTTCACAGGCATTTTTTATTTAATAGAAGAAAGTCTGTAGTATAGTCCAATATATTTACGAAATGTCTGATTAATTTTGACCTGCGTCCAAAAAAACCTATTTTGCTGGAATAATGTTCATCTTAATATCATGTACGATTATGTTTAACATTATTGCAAAGTTGTAAAGAGTACATAACAATAGGTACCACAATAGGAAAAAGCACAATGGAAACGTTTGAAGAAAACTTACATTCAGGAGTGGATTGATAAACGTTGAACATGATAATGGGCTAATACAATGCTAATTATCACAAATGTAAGATCGAAGTACAAGGTAGGCTAAAAGTCTGGACCCACCTAAAACAAAAAGAGTGGAACTAATAATTTCGATTGATGATGCTATTAGGGTAAGGAGAAACTTTTGGTCATGTGACCAAGATGGCCATCTTGGATACAACTCCAAATTTTCAAATGGGAAGGGGGTCATGTGATATATGAAATACATGTGGAATTTCCTGACAAACACAATGGCGTTGTTATTTTTTACGTATCTATACTCATTCTGGAGTTAATGCAGTTTTTTCATTAGATATAACATCCACATTCACCACAACTGCTAGTTTCCAAATTAACAAAATGTCACGAATATCCAACCCAACCTGAAGCACCATTTACGTTGAATGTTCAGGATCACATTGGGTAAACGCTCTGATAAGCCCGTGTGATACGCTGTTTCAGATGTTCAATGCTCGATATCTTCTCTGCACACACCACACTCTTCAAGTGACCCCAATGGATTTTTACCTCTTGCTACATTTGCAGTGCAATACAGAAACTGGACCCCTCGTTATTGGTAAAGGTTTAACCTTCCCCGACGAGTCACGGTTTCTGCTCCATCAAGAGGATGAACGTTGTCTTATTCGGCGGGAAACCTCCGAAAAGAATCACCCCATAAGCTGCTGGTGGTCAGGGATATGCTTTCCTGATACTGTCTGGACCCGCTGATACCCCTGAAATGCACTTACACAAGATTTTACTTTTCAAACGTTGCGGATCAAGTACACCTTAACGTTTTGACTATCTTCCCTGGGTCGGATGGAATATTCTTGCAGGATAATGCGATCAAGACATCTAAGTGAGTCCCTTAATTCCCCAGACCTATATCCAATCGAACATCTTTGGCCTTCGTACTGTATTTTCGAAATGAATTGAGGCCTTACAGTATAAACCTGCTTTCATCTGGGTAATTTCATTCTTATGTATTCGATTAGGAATAATACTGTACTACAAGGACTCAATTTATACCTTTGATATCACTTCGACTACCACCCACTCTTCAGCAACTGTGGACACACTGAAGTCTGCATGACGCCAAATGCCAGTGGATACCTTCCACATATTATTGACTCTCTCCACGCAAACTAGCTGCTGTCCGTGCTACATTGGTTACTAGCTGGTGATCATATTAATGTGCGTCGACTGTGTATAATCAAATTGGAAAACTGATTCCGAATTGAAAGATGTGGCGACTTATGTACTGATGCCAATCGCTAAGTCGCTCAATTAAGTTCTTAAAAAAATTAAAAATTCGTAAAATTGAGAAAATTCTGCTTCCGATGTAGAAATATTGAACGCAAATGTATTTATATAAACTTTTAATGGGCCACTTTATGCTACCCGAGGAGGCTTTCATCTAAAACGACTGGAGCGAATTTCATCTAAAGCGCAACCCACTGTTGCTTAGAATCCCATTAGGATAAGTAACAGCTTATAATCAATCGTAGCATCCAAGCGAAACCTTCGAGGAACATCGATTGCGGCAGAAATTGCCCCGGAAACGCAACACAAAACTGAAGGAGTAAACGGCGAAACCACAGCCCCACCAAAATGAAGAGGGCTCCTCATCTTTCCGAAAATGGTTAATAAAACGCCTTCCACGCCGGTTGGGATGGTTAATCTCCAACACGAGAATTTAACGACACGAGCGACTCCCTCGACATCATTTATTTTAATCTTTTTCTCCGCAAACCACAAATTCAGAAATGGCTCCTTTCTCACTTTTATTATAATTTTATTTTATTTCCTTAGAATTTAAATTGAAAAATTATCTTCGATGAGAAAAAATTAAGAGATTGAAGAATCAAAATAAACTTCATTTCAAACCCAGAAAGCTTTCATTATTATTATCTCCGCAGCGACACCTGCCGGTTGAGGTAATAAGATGGTTAATAGGTCGTAAAAACCCAACTACCGGTATAAAGAGAGTCCCCCCTACCCTTCCCAATGTTTATCTGTTTGTTCTGGCCTGACCGTAATAACCTGTTTACACGAAACATTAAAGCACACACACACACAAGACACGGCGTCCTCATTACCCCTGATTAATGGAACCTTGCCATCGCTCCCCCTCTTCTTTTTCCAAAAATTGTTGGGGCCATTTGCTTACACACTCTGGGGATGGCTCAACCGCCACTCACTCTCTTCATGGTAACCACCCCGCCAGTAAAACAAGGAAGAAGGAGGGTTCGCCCGGGACATTCATTCCCTCTTGTTTAACACGCATGATCAATAAGCGGTTGTCCTACACCAAATGTTGTAATTCATGGTTGGGTGGTTGTAAGAGCCTGTTTTAACTGCAGTAACCGTTCAAATGAGATGGGGACACGGCCTTAAACGATGCTCAGGAATTAAAATTCCTTCCAAATCGCTATTCCGGGCTCAGTAAATTTGCCTGAATCCAGAGATTTAAAAAGGAGCAAACAAGACAGTTGAGACCTACGGAAGGTATGGCAATATATTACAACAAGTAAATTACACTGACAAATTTAAGCCAACACCCAAAAACCGGACACTTACACACTTTTTTAATAACGAATATGACATGAGAAATTTCTAGGGAAATTTAAAAATAGCTACCTTGCCATGATCCAAGGAATTTATTTCTCCCTTACTAAAAGTGAGTTTTGAGGACTTTGCTAAAATTTGTGAAAAACTGAAATATAAGAAATCCAATTTTAATAATAAAGAAAAAGAAAATGTGCTGTTGGCTCACTGATGTTGCCATACCGCGTGATGCAGGATTGAAGACAGACAGTGGGGTTGTAGAAAAGAATACTCTAGTCAATCCAGTAGCTATAGGAGCCCTTTGGGCCATGCTGCAGGGGCTAACTACATATCTAGAAATTTTCAACTTACCAGATTTAAACACACTCAATTAGAAAGAAAGCGCACCACTCAGTACTATCACTATCCTCAGGCGCTATCTTAAAAGTTAGGTCCTAGTTTAGAACTTCTGCATTTTAACCAGGTTCACCACCATAAATCTAACGAGATTTGCCGCAATAATAATATGATGTGTATTCAATATTTATTTAAAAAATATTGACCGTAATGGTTCAAGTAATTATCCCATTGTGATACCATGCGCGAAATACCCTTCTCATAGAAGGTCTTGGGTTGTTGTTAGAACCAGTTCCGAACCGCCTCTTGGACTTCCCCGTCCGTATGAAATCTACTTCCACTACTGCGGATTGATTTTGATTTTGGGTGGGGGGGGGGGGGGTGATTCAAGTGTTTCCATTGCAGAGTTTGGCGCTTGGATGCAGTTTATAATGGTGGCATACCCCCCTCCCTGACAATTCTTGATAAGAAATCCTATCATGATGATAGCGCTCCAGAAAGTCCAATAACAAGGCCATGCGGAAGACTTCTTGTGCTGGTTCCAAATGATGGGGCACCCATTTCGCACTTACTTTGCGGTACTATAATGTTTTCGTGAGAAATGTGTGAACAGCTCCGATACTCACATCAACCTTTACAGCGATATGGGACTGTGTGTTCCCTTGCGTACGTTCTCATCATCACCAGGCGCGACACCTACACCCAGGTATACCACATCTTCACCATATATTAACCTGTGTTCTCCATAAAATTCGCTAAGATCTTGATCACCAATTGTCTGTTCAAGCCTGCAGCCTGAAATTTATTGAATACGCCTTATAATATAGGATGATTCTTATTCATGTCATTGAGAGGAGTCCGTACATGTCGAATTCATTGAGTTTGGATCACTGGAATGAACGCTACAGCAATTTCTTCATTTTTTTTAGAAAAAAAAATCTGTTGTGGGCACCACGTGACTTCCTTGTACGCCTATTAAATTATATTGTTTCTTTATTGTCTAAAAACTCCCAATTCTTGAAACAAATTTTGACAGTCGTTTATGTGCAACAATTTCTTATCTTCATTGTTTCCCCTCTTAGAAGAAACAATCAAACTCTGACGTCACAAACTGCTTCACGCAAACAAAACTCCATAGATATGTAAGAAAATCTGTTCTGGACACCACAAATACACATTTTTGGCCCAGTCGATTGCAATCAAAAGGGGAGGTGCACAACTAGATGTTACGACAGTCCTAAATACAAAATTTCAACATTCTACGGCTAATCGTTTTTGAGTTATGGATTCAGGGATGGTCAAAATGGATATTTCCGTTGAAATCTAAAAACTGAAAGGAAGTAAAAAACAATTTCTCTAAAAAGGGTTAAATAGTCATAAAAAATACGTCAATGCATAGATTAAGATACCCTCTATCAATGTATTAATTTTATTTGATTCTGCTATTTGTCATTTCGGAGGAGTCAGCTGCACACAATTTATCGCATACGTACAGACGGGATATTTTGACATTCTCGTAAATAAAGAGAAAATATCGTAATCGTCAAAAAATTCGACATCGAGGCTTTGATCAATTCCGACGTTTTAGACCCCCCTATATCCGAAAAACACATTTCTGCGTGTCTGTCCGTATGTTTGTGAACACGATAACTGAGAAACACGACGTGTTACATGAATGACATTTGATATGTTCTTTTCACCAAAATTGTAGATCTCTATCAACTTTTGAATCAAATCTGTCAATGTGGTACTTTGCGTAAACACATACTCGATTTTCTTCGTGTAACTAGGACCTTTAATAAATAAAATTTACTATAGAAATTTATAATGATGAAAGAGAATTAGATATCAAATTTCAACCCAATCGTATAAGAGGTACTTTACCTAAATACCTACTTAACATCAAAGTGAAGCAAGTGAAGTAGCAAAAGTAAACATTAAACTTCTCCATTTCTTTAACAATTAAAACAGTGTTAATTTTAATTGTCAGTTAATTAAAGTCTTTAAAAGAAGCCACCTCTCGGCAACCCGTGGCCCGATTTGAACCAAACCTGATTCATTCTTCAAGTATTGCACGCATCAGTGTCAATACCAAAATAGCTCCGAAAGCAGGGTACTTCCATGAAAGCTACTAATTATAATATTTTTTAACCATTTACCCACTAACAAATAGCGTTAACGTGCACAGGTAACTTAGTAATAACAGAAACAACAATTGCTTTGCCGTAGAAAAGAGCAAATCACGAAAAACTTTTCCCTTTCCACGCACTTCCTCGGTTTCTGTTTTCCATCACCCTCTCTTGTTTCACATTTTAACACTCCTCCTTTTTACCCAATCCCCCTACTTTTCAGAAATGCAATCGTCGAGATTAACCCCCCTCTTAGAAGAATTATAGGCCTTCCACGTTTCTCCCTTCGGGTGTCTACTGCAACAACTACCACTACTCCTCCTCGTACTACGTACCTCTATTTTTTAAAAGCTTGCCTTCGCACTTCTTTTCACCGAGAAAAAAGAAAAATGGAAAGTAGGGGTTTACGAGAAGGAAGAGATGATGGTATCCCCCTCTTGTTTACCCGCCGGGAGATGTGACATGGATTTAACTCTCCTTCCTTCTCCCGTATTAAGGAGGGTAGCCTGTCTGTGTATGTATTGGGTGTGCGAGGGTATTATCCCTGCCAAGCCGAACAGGTGAGCAACGGCGGCGAGTTGGGGGTAATCAATGTCGGTGGATGTGTCTTAGCAGACTCCTCCGTTGTTGGAGGGAGAAAAAGAGAAAATACAGCAGCGCACTGGAAACCGGCATCTCCCCTCGCAGCCTCTTCTCCCTTTAGGTGAAAGTGCAACAAGAGGCGGAAGCTGGGAAAAGATTTAAGAAGAAAGAAGAGAAGGCGGGAGGGTCTGCCTTTTTAAACTACTCCCTCCTTCTCCATGATCCTCAAATTTGTAAATACTGCCCCTATTTGCTGCCCTTTTCCAAAGCTTAAGGCAGGAGCAACATGAAATGCTCCGAATAAAATGTAATTAGCTAAGTTTATGTTAAAATAAGTTCGCTCCTTAAATTGAGGCGAACTTAGCCCACTTCACCGAAATCAAATTAAAACGAGCAAAGGAACCTCTATTTAATCCACCCCTACTTAACACTTCTCTCTCTCTCTCTCTCTCTCTCTCTACGAATAGCGTAATGTAGTATCAAAATTAAACTGACAGGCTTCATTCAGCATCTGTTGTATTCTCTTAAATAGACCTCTTTCCCCGTCCATTTCTGCTTGAAATCTATCCATCCAAATAATAATTTTTAACAGCCGTCCGGCGGTTTGTGGTTCCCTTAAGGCCCCTATAATTTGGGGGCATTTGGTAATAGCATTGGCCCTTTTAAATAATTAAACTCTCAAACTGTTTCGGCATTAGGGGCGCCAGTAAAACAGAAAGGGAATTCGCATTACCATTTATTATCAAAGACATTCTAAATTTTGTTATATATGAGGGACGTTCAAATTTGACCTGGATTTTTTTTTAAATCGTACAGCTGATGAAGTCAGTTAACATTGCATATACTGTATATTATGTGCACCATGTGAGCAATAGGCAAGAAGGATTAGAAACCATGGTGCGTCTGACCGTGTTTCTTCGTCAGTGGAACAACATGTATCATAATATTTCTGTATAAAGAAGGAAGGAAGGAATAGAAAGGCCTGAAATTCATCGGAGGCTTCAAGCATAGTAGGCGAGTCTTAGCTGTCACAGATTTGAGTGTTCAATTGACGCAAATCATTCGAGGAAGGTCACAAAAATATGGAGAATGAATCGCACAAAGCAAGAACCAGCAATTGCAGTCAACAACGTCACCATCGCGAAAGTTGAAAAGCTCATAAGGAGCAACAGAAGAGCTACTATGCTTGAATAAAAGTCGACACTTAACCTTAGGCGTTGATAATATAAACAGCATACTCCATAACAACTAGGATCCCATAAAGTCAGCGCCCATTAGGTGCCCAAAGCGTCCAGGACAAAAAAAAAAAAAAACCTACCGGGAAAAACCCACACCCTCCAGATGAAAACCTTTGTAAGTAAAAAAAAATAAAATAAAACAAGCTGTTTAAAGTTGTCAGTATAATAAAGAATAAATTATTTTAAGTGAGCAATGCGTGATGTTTATTATCTATGATTGATAGTGACAATGTAGACAGTATACAAATTAGTTTCTTACGATTCTTTTTATTAAACGCAAGAAACAATATCCCTTGCTAAAACGAACCAAATTATTTATTTATTTATTTTTTATTAAGTGACCATTTTAAGGTTGGCAAAAGGAAAGGAAAAATTCACGACCTGGATTGGAACCAGGGACTCGTGCATCTCTAACCGAGTAGGATGCTCGTGGTCCCCGACTCGAATCCAGGTCGCGAAATTTTTCCATTCGTGTCTCAATCTTAATCGTGTTTCAATCTCTAGCATTTCTTAATTACTTTCTAATACGGGGTGCATGAGGTATTTGAGAACACACCTTCGTTTGGCTACTGCTGCACTATAGTAAATTGTATGTCCTTTCCTTCCGGAAAACAAAATGGCGGACCATCAAGTAACACAAATCATGAAGAGACATGCAGTAATCGTGACAATTAAAGGCAGAGCACAACGATTTAGAGATATCACGATTTCTAAAGGTCGCAAGATCATTCGTCCACAAAGTGCGGAAGGACTTGGAGACCGAAGAGGGCAATGTTGCACCGGTAGCATTGCGTAAAAAGCATGCCTCACGCTCTGACATCATCAGAACACCTGAATTTATTCAGCAAGTGCAGCAGGCCATCGATGACAATCCCAGAAAATCCATGACATCACTTGCCAAAGATCTCCATGTTTCGGAAGGAACAATCAGAAATGTTGTCCATGAAAACATCCGATATCACTCGTATGTTATGCGAAGAGGTCACTTTATGTCAGACAAAACACGGGAAAACCGCCTACTCAGATCGAAAAGGCTCTTAAACAAGCTGAAAAATCCGTATAAAGCTGATTTGCTGTGGATTTTCTCCGATGAAAAAAACTTTGACCAGGATCAGAAGGTGAACAGAAGAAATGACAGATGGTTATGTGCCACGAGTCATGCACACGAAATTTCCTGCAACTGTCATGGTTTTAGGGGTTATCAGCAGTGAAGAACATGTGATGCCTCCACACTTCTTTTCTTAAAGTTAACTCTGCGGTCTACGTTGAGATCCTTGAAACAACTATTAAGCCTTAGATAGACACGATACGCAACGGAAGGCTCCAGCACACAAGTCTCGCTTGACACAGGAATGGATGGCCTGCAACTTCCATGATCACGTAACCCCTAACCATACTACTACGTAGGACCCCTAACCATAGCCTCCTAACTCCCCTCACCTGAATCCGTTGGACTGTTACGTATGGAGCGTTGTGGCGAGAGAGGTCAATGAACACCCCCATAACACCAAAGATGAATTGAAAGCTGCCATTGTTCGAATAATGACCAATATGAATCATGACCATTTGATTCGCGCATGTCGACGGTTTCGATCTCGCATTGAAGCAATTATAGAAGCTGAAGGCGGATTCATTGAATAGCCATATAACAAGAAAATTTTTTGTATATGCTCATGATATGTTTCGATAATAAAATTATTATCTCGACTTATATCTCTGTTTTTTTTTTCTTGACGTGAATCTGTCCTCAAATACCTTACGCACCCTGTACAGTACAGCGTATTTGATTATACGGATTTGATTATCCGAACCAATTAAAACCAAGGTGATTCGAAAAATCGACTTCTTCGGATAATCAAATACGTGCACATTTATTTATTTATTTATTTGGGAAAAAAAATTACACAAATTACCAAGCCGGAGCCTGTATGGCCATAGGCCGACGAGTTAGGTCTCCGGAAGGTAAGTACAAAAAAACGAAACAACATAAAGTAAATACAAATTAGAAAACCAAAATAATGATAAATAACAAACAAGCCAAAAAAAAATACAAAAGCAAAAATCTCCATAAATAACCAAAAATCAAATTTAGGATTACAAAAAAAGTAAAATTAATATAATAATAATAATAATAATAATAATAATAATAATAATAATAATAATAAAAAGAAAAAAAATTAACAGGGGTTAGAAAAACAAGTATCAAACAGGAATGCTTTAACATTCCTTTTAAAAGACGCGGGAGTCGGGAAGCACGAAGAGCGGCAGGTACAAACGACCACCATCTGATGCCAGCATAAGAAATACAACGACGTTGAAAATTCCTACGGACCAATGGAAGGCGGATCGAGTTCACAGACCGAGTAGCATAGGAATGAAAATCCAAATGATACCGGATCGAAAAAGGCGTCGAGAGCTTTAAGTGACCATTAATTACCTTATAAGTAAACGTTACTACTTGTAAAATATAAATCTGATAAACGGTCAAGACCCCAAGAGAAGAAAAATAGTGCGAAACAGGCGTAGATTTACGAAGTTTTAATAAAACTCTAAGAAACCATTTTGATAGATTGAAGTTAGAGGTTGAACCCCAAAATTGAATGCCATAACAAAGCGTTGAATGAATCAGCGCATGATACAATAATAATAGAATCGTGGGAGGAAGGTAGTGAAGACGCGAGATTAAACCCAATCTTCTAGAGAGTGACTTAACTAGCTCATTAATATGCGTATTCCAGGGGATAAATGAATACCCAAGTACTTAAAGGAGCTAGTAAGATAGAGAGGCTTAGAATTATAAAAAATAGGCAAGTCAACTGGAACATAACGCTTGTTACGTTGATGAAAGACCATGTACTTGGTTTTATTAAGATTTAACAACAAGTGATTAGCGGAATTCCATTTACTTAGAATAGAGAGAGAATGGTTAATAGTATTTTGCAAATTCAAGACAGAAACATCAGCAAAAGAGAGAGTAACATCATCAGCACTAGTTTTCCGTGAAACAATATGAAAAGAAGATAGATATACTGTAGGCCTAAAAATTTTCAAAGACAGTTTGTAATAAGACGAGTAAATAAAAAATGAAAATAAATGTAGAGAAAATAAATACGTAGTTGATGGGTAAAAAAATTTCGTTTTACATTTATAATGAAATAGGCTGAGGAAAATTTTGTGTTTTTTTTACGAGTTCGGATAATTGAGGTTCAGATAATCGATGCTCTACTGTAAATTCAGTGAAGTTCACAGTAGACTACAATCATACAAAACGTATAAATCTCGTATATTTCTAAAATCAACACAGAGATTTCCAAGTCATTTTTTGAAACTCCCTGGTGAAATCGCCAAACAATCTATTGAATCAAGACAGAGGCCCAGAACTTATAAAATGGCTAATTCGGCAAATTCAAGAGAGAAGAAGCTAGAATTAAAATTTTTGATCTTAATATTTATTAACACCAAAAGAGTCTGAAAAACCAAGGTCTACCCAGGATTTATAGAAAATTAAGACAATGAAGAGACAAAAACCACGATTTATCAGAAAAAAATGGAAATAAATATTCCACGACCTGGATTCAAACCAGGAACCACGAATATCACGCTCGTTACCTCCACCAATTGGACCATCGTAAACACGGTACAGCAAGGCTGTCACGAGGGGTTCTTAAAGAATACCAGGTAGTCAAGATGGAGGCCCAATGATAGGACGGGTACCCAGCTCACAGATCGGGAATTCCTCCTATCCAAATTAGGAGAAAAGTTGATGAGTACACATAAGAAATGTAGTCTTTAAGAACACCTGGTAACAGCCTTACTGTACCGTGTTCACGATGCCCCAATTGGTTGAGGCAACGAGCGTAATATCCTGTTTCGAATCCAGATCGTGGAATTTTCCCTTCCATGTTTTCTGATAATGCCATTTCCTTATGATTGGAGTATCATCTCCAGTTTCCATTTATAATTTCTCATTGTTGAAAGTGATTGTTTCTTATGGACATTCTCATCTTTTATATTTTTAATATCCTCATTATTGTCTAAAAATGAATTGACACTTTATATACTGTATCAGGAAATCAGCTCAATGTTGCCAACAGTGCTGCTGAAATGCATCTCCTGATTTATGCAATTTAATCTATATTTTAAAACATCGTTATTGGATTTGCAAAGTCGGTGTTCTGTTGCCAATATTTTTCGATTTTTTTTTTTTTACTTCAGATTCGGATAGAGCATCAAAACGTAAGTAAAAGTTATAATAGGTCACACATGTCCTATCTATTCGGGGAGATGTTTAAATTTTGGTCCTGTGACTCCGATCGAAGAACCAAAATTTAACTTTAGCACCATGTTCCAGAATAGATAGGACATGTGTGCCTATTATAACTTTTACTACTTCTTGATGCTCTATCCGAATCTGAAGCCACAATCAAAAAAATTCTAAAAAAAAAAAAAAAATTGATATCGGAACAACCGATTTTCGCGAATACTGTAATGATGGTTTACATTAACATTGTTACGGTAATGAAATATCACGCATTCTCAACTGGTTTTATTGAAGTGAAAACTTCTATAGGCGCACCGCATACAAAATTTTTGCTGGAGAGTGAATGTGTTTCATACGTCACGCTCGGAAGTGAAACGTTTTTCGGGTAAACTCGGCAAAACTCGGGAGTAGAAAAGTGCTTATGTGATCGGTTTTCTGCTTATGTGATTTGTCTCTGGTTTATCCAGATGTCCGGCAGTCTGCAGACACAATTCCAACAATGCATTGCGTTGTCATGTGGACAGAAGGCATAGAGAATTGTTAAAAGAGACGAATCATCCTCGCATTAGGGAAAACGCGTGCTGTGAATTTCGTTTCAGGTCGGCGCATGCTCTTTAATTGATAGGATGATGCATGTGCAGGATGCACATAATAGACAATTATTATTAGGCTCCCCTAAATAAAATGATTTCTTTATTAGTAGGGAGCCTATTATTTAGTACGTTAACTTAAAAATGAATTAACTTTTTCACATTCAATTTTCGCCAATCGATATGGGACAACACGAGCAAAGTTCTAAGGTGAGATATCACGTGCACTAATGGTACTATTATGATACCCCCTTAAAATGTTCATTGCTAACATATGGCATGTAATATATAAAACAATTCGTAACGACGTGTAATGCATGAATAAAACGATTAATTAATGATACCCGACATTGGTTTAATAGCACGTGCTCTATGGTACAATATGGTACCATTGGAAACTTTCAATACAAAACATGGCATGTAATATATCAAACAACTCGTAACGATGTGTCATGCATGAATATAACGAATAATTAATGATACTCTATATTGGTTTAGTTGCACGTGCTCAATGGTACCATATGGTATCATTGGAAACTAGTGATGTCAAGATCCGGATAATTCAAGATCCGGATATCCGGATCTTTTTTTCGGACCTAGGTCCGAGATCCGAGAACCGGATGTTGGTCAGAAATCTGAGATCCGGAACTTGGATCCGAGAACTCTGATCCGGATCTTGGATGCGAGATCTGAGATCCGGATCTTGGATGCGAGATCTGAGATCCGGATCTTGGATCCGAGATCCGAAAATCGGATCCTAGACAGGAAATTGTGTATATGCAAACTTTTTCTGAAAGCAGTTTATAAAAGCTTTTATTAAGTGATAGCCTAGTCCTCTTAAGTCCTAATTAGTCTTAATACGCATCCAGCGAAAGGATCCGAAATCCGGATCCGATATCCGAGATCCGAAATCCAGATCCGATATCCGATATCCGAAATCTGGATCCGATATCAGAGATCCGAAATCCGGATCCGATATCAGAGATCCGGATACGGACCCGGATCCGGATATTTCTAGATCCGAATCCGGATAATATCAGAACCGAATCAGAGATCCGGATCCAACGGACATCACTATTGGAAACCTTCATTACAAAGACATGGCATGTAATATATCAAACAACTCGTAACGATGTGCAATGCATGAATATAACGATTAATTAATGATACCCGACATTGGTTTAGTAGCACGTGCTCTATGGTACAATATGGTACCATTGGAAACTTTCAATACAAAACATGGCATCTAATATATAAAACAACTCGTAACGATGTGTCATGCATGAATATAACAAGTAATTCAAGATACTGGTTTAATAGCACATGCTCTATGGTACCATATGGTAACCCTGGAAACCTTCATTGCAAAGACATGGTATGTAATATATGTAACGACGTGTCATGCATCAATATAACGATAAATAAGAATTTTATCCGTAATCAGTATTTATTCGAAGAATAATACTTATAGGTATGCGCTGTAACGCATATGATGTTTCACATTTTCCATATATGCAAAGAAATAGCATTTGTGTTAGAGCGCCATCTATTGATGAATTTTTTTATTTAATAAATGTCAAGCACATCATTTGAATTATCCGTAATTCATATTTTATCTCATTCGGACGCATAGAACGCACTCTACAGCCCTCTCTGAAGTGGGAAATTTATTTCTTGCTAACCCTGTGTATATTACTTAAATCGATTACAATCGCCGTATAAGTTTTCACTTCGATCGTGCGGTCTTAAGCACACACTCGGTTTTTTTTTGTTTTCTTGTTGTATTCATTGTATTATCGTATGTTGGATGTTGTGGCTAAAGTGTTTTAAACTGGTAAACCGTTTAAAAAATTTTATAATAATGTGTATTGTATTTATATTTATATTTCCTGCACACTTTAACGCTTTAAGAAAATTAAATTTTTCTATGCTTTTTTTTTTTTTTTTTTAGACAAATACAATTTTTAAACATGGAATTTTGTCTGGCGGGAATAGAAGTTTTTGTCCGATGATGGTGGGGTTCATGTCCTGATGGGGTATTGAAGTCAATCGACAAATTTCTTCACAACTGAAACATGAACGCTTCCAGAACGCATTTTAAAAGAAGGAGAGTACTTCGTAAAGTGGCTTATCATAATTTACTTTATTTATACGATTTTGGAAATAAGAAAGTTTGAACGACGATCGTAAAATTCGATATTCAGAATCAGTTTATGTTTATGCTAATGCTTATGTCGTATATACATAGCGCGCATTTTCATTTTCTCCTTTGTTACAGAATGTAGTCGACTAAAGGAATGCATTACTAATTCTTACAAAAATACTCCTAATATGATAAATTTATGTAACAACTTCCACAGTTTCTGAAAACATTCTGACAGGTCTATTTTGGAAAGCTAGAAAATTTCTAAACAAATTCTTCAAAAAAGAAGCTTCCCGAAATAGAGTACTTTACCTAGACCACTTACTCCCATCCGCCATAAATAGACGACTCGCAACATAATCTTCTGAAAATATGCTACACATTCAAAACTCGGTATGCACTGAAGCTTTCAAAAGCCATTTCACCCCCAGACATTTAAAACGCAATCCCTTCACGCCGTGGCTGAGATAATAAACGAAATAAATTAAGTCGATTTGAAAAAATTATTGGAAATTTCCGATAAGGAGAGGAAGGGATTTCATCCATTTTAATAATACTTAGAAGAACCCTTCTCATCTCCTTGGTGACTCAACTGCAATTTATTGGGTCAATTCTTTCGGATAAAATATTAAAAACGAATATCCATTTCAACTCGAACGGTAAGCTCTGCGATAAGAAAGGGGGCTCATAGCGGGCGCATACATACTGCGGGGTTATATAGATATATATAAAGAGGGGGCGTTGAAAATGGAGCCGAGAAATCATTTTAAATGGAATGACGTTTTCCTTTTTTCATTCTTTCAATCAATTTTTACCCTAACCGGGCGCTATATCTATATGGCCAATATATCGAAAGATAGCTTAAGATCTGGACGAGGTTGAATTTTCATGAGTCTCCTATTCGCCAGCTGCAACAAATTACCCCTAACGCTTTACCCCCTCCTGTACGCCCCCTAGTCCGAAAAAAAAGAAGAAAAAGAATAAAAGAGAGAGAGAAATGACGACCTAGTTGGAGGGTTATAATAAGGGAAAGGGAAATGAAGACACGTGGCAAGAAAATTCTATGTCGCCAAATCCAGCACCCTTTAAACATCATCCCCCACTTTCGCCTCCTTCACCCAGCGCGACACGTACTGAGTGACAATACGGCCGAGTTGGTGCTGGTGGAAATATCACCTCCCCTCCGTTCGTTCCCTCCCCCCCCTCATCACACACACACACCAATCCTCCTTCCCCATTTGCCATCGCCGTCGTATCCTTCTACCCCCTTTTACACACACAAACCCACCTGATACGTATTATCCTGATTAGCAACGTGACTCCACTACCTAATTGAACTAGCGCGAATGGTGACGACGAAGGCGGAAGAGCCGTAGCACGTGACATTTTTAGCAACCATGAGAACGATGATGATGATGATGATGATGCTTTTTCATCTTTTTTTTTTCTGCGCAGGCCCTTCTTCCCTTCACTTGCGACAATAAAAACTCATCGAGCTAATGTTACGAATTAACACATCCGATGGAGTTCGCCTTCACTCAACTGCTTCACTCCCTCGTCGCCGTCCTGACAGATGAGATAAAACATTTGCATTTGCAGTTCAATCCATTTGGAAGAGGGAATGAGACACTAGTACATACAGACACCAAAAAAAAGCAATAAAAAATGAAAAATTATAAATAATGTCGCCTCCATTTTAATCAAGCTTTCGAATCCGTGTAGAAATATAATAAATTCAACGGAAGAAGAGAGAGAGAGAGAGAGAGAGAGAGAGAAAGATGGAACTATCTCCCTTTTTATTATCATTCATGAAATCAATTATACGGTCTATAAAATAGGAGAACCATCTCCATGCAAATGGAGTACAGGGTTTTGGAAGAGCGATGATGCATAACCAGAACGGATCCTCGTTCCTGTTCTCGTTCCTACTCTAGCGTAGACAAAAAGCCAATACGTATGCTTAGGGCTTCCAATCTTATTATTTGGGAATTTTAAGAGCTTTCCTCTTCCATTTGCATTCAGTGTACTTATTCAGTAAAAATTACCCATTGCATCCGTATGCAGTAAAGATTGTAATATTTGGCAAGAAAAATTGAGAAACTGCAAAAGAATTAAGTTCATGATGCCCATTCTGTCTAGAATCACTAAATTCTAAAATACAAAGAAACAGGTTCAGGCTAACAATGCAACATATTTCGTGGGTAGCCTTGAAATAAGGAAAAATGTTATCTGTGCTGAAGGTATTGGCCCATATTTTCCCACAAGGTCAGTCACATCACAGGGTGGGCCCTTAGTTTTCAGAAATTTGACAAAACATAATTGGAGGAAGAGTTTAAGAGAAAGTAAAAAATTGGCACTCTATTTAATGGTCTGAGTGTGCAGTGGGAAAATATTTGACAGGTAGAGAGATGTGGCTTCAAATCTCTGCGCGAGCATAATTTTTAAAATTTTCCCTTCACCTTTTGTGCAGTAAAGGCGCATAGAACAAGTTTTGCAAAAACATTAACCATCCAAATAAAATACAGCATTTTTTCAATCTTTTTCAGGCGCAAATAGAATATATAAAATCTATTATTTTCGTCTACCTCGTCTCCTTGATCTCTCGCGAGTAGACGTGACCCTTCTACCGCGGCTTACAATGGCAGAACTTTCTGTATCTTCTGTATATACTTGTAACAACGGGTTTTCATCACATGCTAAGTAATGATACCCATGATAAAAGTGCTGAAAGAAAAGTATTTCAATTATGATATACACTGAGCGAGCATATTATTATGACCACCTTGTCAGTATCTCGTTGGGCCACCTTTTGCCTTTAATACTGCGATGATTCTTCGTGGCAGTGATTCCACGAGATGTTGGAAGGTGGTGGGAGGAATCAGACACCATGTCTGATGGATTAGCACTGTCTAGTTGTGCTAGATTGGACGATGGTGGATCCAGCCGTCTGATGGTTCGTTCGACTTCGTCCCACAAATGAGATCTGGGGATTGTGGGGGCCACCGAAGTAAGGTAAAGTCCCCCTCGTGTTCCTGGAACCACTCCTGCACAATACGAGCTCTGTGGCATGGCGCATTGTCTTGCTGGAAGTAACCATCTCCATTGGGGTACGCCATCAACATGACAGGGTGGACTTGATCGGCGACGATACGGAGGTATGCTGTGCCATCCAGACGTTGTTCGACACGTATTAACGGACCCAACGCATGCCAGGAAAACATTCCCCAGACCATAATACAGCCCGCACCGGCCTGAAGGGTTGTACTCATGCATGCGGGTCCATGTTTTCGTGCTGTTTCCGCCGTCTGCATGATATAACTACAATCGTGACTCGTCAGACCACATGATTTGTTTCCACTGCTCGATAGTCCAGTCCTTGTGCTCCTGAGCGAATTGGAGTCGTTTCCGCTTGTTGGCTGCAGACAGCAAAGGTGTTCGCACAGGTCTTCGGCTTCCGTATCCCATGCGAAGCAGTGTGCGGCGGACAGTGCATTCAGAGACCGTTTTGGAGGACCCCTGATTAAGGTCAGCAGTTGCCCTTCTGTTATCCTTTACCAGTCGTGACAGTCTCCGTTCTTTCCGATCATCAACCATCCGCGGGCGGCCAGAACGCGAACGCTCAGACCCCGTCTTCCGGCTAACCGTTCAGTCTTTAAATACTTTAACGACGGCTGTTCTTGAGCACCCCACGAATGCTGCTGTTTCACTGATACTCGCTCCATAGCTCCGAGCACCTACAATCATCCCGCGTTCGAAGGCTGTTAAATCGCGTCGTTTACCCATTGTTGAAGAATGGAACACGTCTACTGTTGTCGACGACACTCAGCTTCCCTTTTTATATTGGTCCGGCCCGCTAGCAACATTGTGGCGACGTCCGTGCGCGAATTTGCATAAACATGTCAGATGGTCATAATAATATGCTCACTCAGTGTACTTTGAAAGACCGAAAAAGAGACACCTGGGTTTGGATTCTCTCCAAAGACCAAGAGGACGCATTCATTTACTATACAGCAGTTACAGGACGTAATTAAACAGATGGGCGAAGTGCTGGAGACTTTCTAGTGTATCTTTAGGGAAATTTGGACCTCGAGTGGAAGAAAATATCTTTTCTGCGCCGAATCTCATCATCACATGCATTCCCTTTGGAAAACTTACAAAATCGTATGTGGACTTCTTTCTGCACAAAAGTAGTAGCCCCAGAAGCCAAGCAAAAATTCTTACTTACATTCGATCAGTGGTCAGGACAACAAGCAAAAGGCTGCCAGATTGCAAGACACTCACTGTTCCGGAGAAACGCACACAATTTTGCCAACCGCATGACACTTATTAAATACTTATTTTGCGAGATTGCCAATTTTGTTATATTGC
The DNA here is from genome assembly GCA_023313115.1 of Rhysida immarginata. NCBI lineage: Eukaryota > Metazoa > Arthropoda > Chilopoda > Scolopendromorpha > Scolopendridae > Rhysida > Rhysida immarginata. Next base: position 150,175 of record JAHWFO010026864.1, on the reverse strand, counting down.
ATGGTGAAGATGAAGATGCGCAAATATCAGATCGGAACCTTATATTAAAGTGTGTCAGTCTTTTGCATTTCATTCTCTCTGCGCCAGTGTTTCGACCACTTATTGAAGACGGTCAAGAACATGATTTCAAGGTGGAATACTAGAGAACAAGCCAGAATATAAGAACGTTCGGGATGCGTATTTTCGATTCCAAAAAAAAATCCTGCAGCTTCTCACTCTATGATTGCCAGATGCAGTTGCTACCAGAAAATACTTTACTTTCATCCCTATTATCATCGGGAATCATGCAATGGTACGTGATGAAAGCCCGCTGTTACCAGTAACCTAAACATACTTCTGCACCAGAAGATACAGAAACTTCTGCCAGTGTAAACTGCGGTAGAAGAGTCACGTTTAGTCGCGAGAGATCAAGGAGAAGAGGTCGAATATAATAGATTTTAAATTCTATTTTCGCCTAAAAAATTGGAAAAAAAAATGCTCTCCCTAGGATTTGAACCCGCATCTCTCTACCGAAAATACACAGCGTTTCCCAATGCGCCGCTCAGATCATTACGTAAGCTGACAAGCATTACCTTATACACTTCCTCCAATTTTGTTTTATTAAATTTCTAAAAACTAAGGCCCCACATAGTCATGCGACTGACTTATGGGAAAGTATGGACAACACGTCGTATTTCAGGTGCACCCGAGACATAGGTTGCATTGTAAGCGATACGGTATATTTACCTTCATGAGCACTTGGGATTATCCACGTTCTTTATGAGATTTAAATACGGAAACGGGAGTGTATTCAACTAATTCTCAAGTAGGAGACAACTTTCCGGTTTCGAAAAGGGTATACTAATAGGATGCTCCGTATGAGGCATGAGAATACGCCGTATTGCTATCCTTTGTTATCAACACGAGAAAGAAGAAGGGGCATTGCAGGAGAGTACTGCAGACAGAGCAGCAATAGAACAGGACCCGTTCCATGCATGCCGTAAAGAATGCAGATTTCAGCTACGACTCTTCGTAAAGAAGTCCACGTACTTGGATGTTATGGCCTAGCAGCCGCCCATAATCCTCTCAGCTAGGGTTGCTATTTACTGATAATATCTTTACCAGAAATACCATTTTCGCACAAAAAATGCGTAGCGGTAATAAGCAAAGGTAATACATTAAGAGTGATGGCCTGAGAGTGCGATCTCAGGCTTTACACCATGTCAAAAGATTGCTAAGATTAAGTCAATATCGGCTCCGACAGCTCGCTTCCACTTACTGCTGTTGAGAGGACTTGAATCCGTGAGAAGGCGTTCTTATTCCATGCAAGTGAGGAGAGCTCAATTGACGTGACATTTAGGACAGTAAATCCTCTTCTAGAGAAGATCCAAAGAAGCTTTAATGTTAGGAAACAAGACAGTCGTCAAAAAGAAGACAGAACTTTAGACGACATCGACATGCGACGACATACACTATACGATCAAAAATACCCGTTCATTCTCCAAACCTACACTTGTCCATTCAACTACCACACAGTGTAGTGTTGCTCTATGAGACATTCGCTATTACTCAAAAGTCCATTTTCGTCAAGCTTTACAACACGAAGTGACATTTGGCGCTGGTTATGTTAATTTTCGGTTTATGTAAGATTGTTTTTTAGGGGAGGGGGCACTTGACAATGATCTACCCTCTGTACCAGAAGAAGAAGATTGTTTAGTCATGAAAACCCAAAGTTCGGAGTTTTTGAACAATTGTGTGGTACTGACGTTGGATCCGGAGTCATCTTGGAATACTTATTGTCTGTCAGTCAGTATGGTTAGCAGATCATGGTTGTACAGTCGTATCACCTGTGCATTTCACTTAATAATGACATCCAATAACGTGGAACCAGGCACGTGTCGTAACACATAAATTTCGTTCTATGTTTACCGTTTCAGCTTTGCAATGAGCTTGTGGATTCGCCTAAATCCCTTTTTATATCTGTGTGAGCTAGTATTGTAAAGTCCATAGTGTCCACTACAAGCGCAAGGGTGTCTGGGTACTTTTGATCACATCGTGTATCTTTCATATCTCAGCTGACTTTAAAAAAGTTTTGGAGTGACGTAAGAGGTTTTGGAATGATCTGCTCTTTTAGCGAACCCCACCGAGCTGCAGCGTTAAACAAAGAAAAAGGGGCCCAAAATAAAATTGTTTATTTTCATGTGCCTTTCGAGGTGCACAGGAACACCTTGTTAATGAGTTCTCGAAAGATCTGCGAATGTCGCGACATTATGCACTCATGGACGTTAATTTCAAATTTCTGTTAATAACATCTACCTCCATCAAATATAAATCCTTAAAAATAAAATTTAAGCAAACCCCTCCTCTTTACGTAACGGGCGGTTTACTGGTTCAACTTGATCTGGAAAAAGGCTCAAGCACTTGTTCCTCCAAATCTCACGCGTTGTAAACGGAAAAAGAAACGAAACAATCTGTGAAATCGTCTCCCCCCACCTCCAATCAATTGCATCCAATCCCAGCATGGCGACCCCACCTATGCCCAATCACTGTAAACGAGTCCGTTCCTTTTATCCCCAAGTTCCCACACACTTTAACCTCCACCTCCTCCCCGCAACAGCCTTTTTCCATCCAATCTAGAAGATGCAAGGAGGTTCGAATACAGTCCTCAGGTCCTTTCAATCACGAGATAGAAATCTTCTTTTAAGTTAATCTTGTATTTGTCTATTTTATCAAAATATTTAAAAATGAAAAATCTTTTCTGCGCCAAATTGTACCCTCCCCCCTTCAATTTCCTTAAATGTTGTTTTCGACATTTCTATAGGAGCTAAACCGAAAATACTCACTGAATGCAGTTGTCTATGAAAGCCTTGTGTCGAAAGAAAAATTAGATAAAGGACTTCTAGATGCGATTATTGGTCTGGAATTTGCGGTACTTCAATTCCATTTATAAATTTTCCAATATTTCACACGAAGCAAAGTCCTCTGTCATTCCACAAAATACAACAAAAATACAAAACTACATCTCAATCACCACTAACAAGGAAAGGTAGGGTGATTTCAATAAAATTAGTGGATGAAACCACGATGCCTCAAAGGCGCTTTCAATTCGCCTAAAGAACCATACGGTAAGCAAACTACTACTACTGTATGATTCTAGGCATATACACATATGTACGCAGTTGAGCCACATAATTATGACCACAAGCTCGTAACCAGAGTAAATGCCGTGTGAAGCACCGACAGGAGCTAGACAGCGGGGTAGACAGTCAATAAGGCGCTGGAAGGTGTCCACTGGTATCTGGAACATGCAAACCGCTAAACGTCAAATAGATGCAAATGCAGGAGGATCCATGGAGCGAACATGGTAATCGAGGTGGTCGCAAAGGCGCTCGATTTGATTTAGGTCTGGATAATTAGGGATCAGGTAAAAAAACTTGAAAGTCCTGGCCGCATGAATTGTCACACTCTCCAGGGAAGATAGTCAACATATATGGATGTATCTGATCCGCAACCAAATCGGGTGAGAGTGTCTTTCAGGGATATCAATGGATCCAGGCAAAGCTAAGAATCCATACCCAAGAGTATACACGAAAGTTATTGTGTATGCTGTTCGATCAAACAAGAATTTATCGATCAAACAGAAAAGCTTTAGGAATGAACGCGATATTGTAAAGAGATGAGAATTAGTTCTCTTGCAGATACGTAAGGATCGAGGATGGTTCGACGAATATGAGAGTCTAGCTTAGGGTGACCAACTCTTAACCAGGAAATTTCGGGACATTGACCAAAAAAGTTCGGGACAGCGCAAAAAAAAAAAAAAATATTTGTCGCAAGGAAGATGATTTTCAGTTAACATAAAATTTCGGGATAAAAGGCGTCCCGCTAGGATCAAATCTAGACCCGTCTAAAGGGCCACAAAATCGGAAAACTTCGGGAAGTTGGTCACCCTAGTCTAACCTCAAATGGGTGACATTTAAAACAAATCTCTAAGTAAATCACAATTAATAAAAATTATTAACCTATCCAAAATAATTCCAGATACATGTAGTCAAGCACTGACATCCTATTGCGGAGCATCCTCTATAACCATCCGGTACAGAAGATCCAACAAACTAACGTAACCTTTAATGCTCTTTAATATTCCAAATGGAACTGGGTAATTTTTTCGTCGTTTCGAAAACTGTGGTCAGCCTGTTGTGGTTTATTGGAATTTTCTTCCATGACCTCGATAAGTTGTGTGAAAAAATTGACAGCGCAACCAAAAAAAGTTTTTTCTCTTTCCGCATGGGGTTCGCTACAAGAATCGAAATGATAGCGCATGAAATAGTATCGAAGAATTGGCAGAAAAACGTCTTACAGACTGTGGGAAAAAAAAAATTGATCCCCCCCCCTAAATTTAGAATGCTTTCATTGTAAATAAAGGTTATGATTTAAGAGTTAAAATGAAGAAAGCGTTGCAAAACTGTTGACTGGCCCTCTGTATAACTGCGATCCACTCCCAAAATATTACCAAAACTCATTTGCGCTTTGATATACCAAAATTAATAGAATTATGGACTTACCAACCGCTTTAAAGGAGAAAAGAAGAGAATCATGGGTACTCACCTGTAACGAAAAAGAAAAAATAGAAAATTTAAACATTTTGAATTTATAAACAAAGTATGTAATCAAAAGTTCCCAGACACCCTCTGGAACAATGTTGCAACATATCTAAGATAATATAAATAGAAACATACCCTGCAGGATTCATTGGTGTTGAGAGCTGCAAAGGCATCCCTACTCCTTAGCAAAACTAAATTTCATGTTTCTCAGTATAAAGCAAAATAAAAACATTTCTCAGAAACCGCATAAATTATTGGATGGCAATAAAAGGGGCGGCAACTTTACAATACTATTTCTTAATTGAAAGTGTCAGTGCGCTCAATATACAACAGTTTGTTCTTTTAATCTGGCATATAGTCTCTATCTTTAATAGGAAAAAGTTAGGGATGAAATGCCGTGCATAAAGGGGATGAGGATCTTTTGTAATTGTTAAGATCTAATTACAAAAAAAAGTCTAAACCACCTAAATGTATAACTTGGATCTAGTAAGTAACCAAAAAAGTTCTGTCGCTTTCCGATGCAAGAGTCGAGATGATCGCACATGCATTTGTATCGGACAGCTCACATACTCGTATACGGCTTGCTACCCGAGGAGTTTCTCAATGTTCGGAATGGAATCTGCTGTCGCATTCAACTTACTCCCCAGATATTTCACCAAACAAGGCAGTTTCGTGATGATGCAGAGATTAAATCTGAGGTGATGCGGTTTTTTTTTGCCTCTAAAGACAGGACGGTATACATACTCTTGTATCTTTTAGGATAAAGTGACTATTTCGATGACTAAAATCTTATTTGCCATAATTCTCCGGCGTTTCGTTTGCAAAAGCGACAGAACTTTCTTGGTTGCCTAATATTTCTCGCTTGACAATACTGGTCGGTAACAAAATCTTCCTTGTGAAACTGCTGAGTGATCTCTAGGTGTAACATACAGGGTGTCCAAAAAGTCTGGTAACATGGCAAATATCTCAAAGCTGCCAGGTAGGCGAGATCTAGTGAGTGGATTTTATAGGTAATAGGGGGGGGGGGAATTCATTGCCACACTCAAATTTGAATTTGACCCCCAAATTTAAGGTCATCCATTTGCTAACTCGAAAACTATTAAAGATAGAGAAAAATTTCCAATTGCTACCCTGTAGAGCATCACCATATTACTCTAAAAACAATTTTTAATCACACCCTTCCCCTTGAAAGATTTTGAGAAAATGGGCGAGAAGGAGTCACTCAAGGTCATCTTGGGCAGGCCAGGTTGGCTGAGGTTTCTAACACATTTGAATTGCACACCGTTGGGAATTTTCTTTCCTTGAGTGACTTTTCTCGCCCATTTTCTCAAAATCAATAATTTTTTCAAGTAGAAGGGTGTGATTAAAAATTGTTTTTAGAATAATGTGGTATTGCTCTACAGGGTAGCAGTTGGAAATTTTTCTCTATCTTTAATAGTTTTCGAGTTAGCAAATGGACGACCTTAAATTTGGGGGGGTCAATGTCAAATTTGAGTGCGGCAATGAATTCCCCATCCTTCTATTACCCATAAACCACACCCATCAGATCTCGCCTACCTGGCAGCTTTGAGATATCTGTCATGTTACTAGATCTGTATAATGCGAGCCATGCTTATGTGTGAGTAGTAGTAACCAGCACGTGTTACGATGTTGGATAATTCGGAAATTACTCGTTGTAATTCGATGAAATTTTAACGGTAAACATAGTTCTATGTACTCTATTACTCCCCCAAATTTCATTATCCTAGATGTTATAGAACTTGAGTTATTAACTTGTTGATCTTGGTGGCGGCATTTTTATTTCTGTTCATACCTCAATTATCGTTTAAATTCGGATCTATGTTCATATGAATATTTTTGCTTAGAATCACCCATACTACCATTTACCAAATTATCGTTCACCCTCTATGAAAACCATTCCCAAAGTTAATGCACAGCATTTAAATGAATAAACGCCACTCTTCACCTTACGAAGGTCAGTCAAATGAAAACGAAAGGAGACTGTAGCACTGAGCAAGAACATCCAGCGAAAACCGAATGGTAGGTTAGTAGTCATAATTAAGAGCGATGGCGTATGCGCAAAATAGGCTGCAATTAGCCTAGGCAGCAGTGAACGCTGGAAGTATCCAAGGTGGAAGCATCCAAGAAAGAACATGGAACTATGAACTTACCAACGAACTATTCATTTTTTGGCCGTCGAAAAGCTGTCGGCAGCCGAAACTCACCGCCGAATAAATGCTGTTTATGGAGAGAACTGTCTAGATGAGTCAAAAGTCATACTGACTTACTTCTTCGATTACCGAGATCCAATTCTGAACGAGTTCGCCCCCAACTAATTCCAAGCAAACGAAGGCCTTCCAGTCCCGAGGGGTCATCCATACGTCGTGAAGAAAACCATGGATGCCTTGGTAGGTTTTAGAACAGCCATCCTACAGTCGCAACCTCTTATCATGCGCTTTGAGTAGGACACAGAAATGGTGCAAAAGTGGATCAGCCGACGGACTTTTACACAAGAGTGGATCAGCAGGCGATTTGTAGAGTGTACTCCTGATAGGTATAACCTGTCCTCAATTCCTCACCGATCGTTTTAATTTGACTGTCCCACGCTTAGTTCCTTGGTTCCCTTAAAATTGGCGGGGTGATAGCGAAATATTTGTTTCATACCTGGATTTAGCAATATGAGATCTTTAAGAACAATCTCAGGATGGTGAAAAGAATTATAAAATGCAAAACCATCAATTAAAAGGCGCATCCAATCTCAAATTTCAAAGAGACCATTCCGAATTCTATCCTCATTTCCAACACCTCAAAAAATTGGGTTCCTCTTCCGAAATAGCTCGACTTTTCTATTCCATTTACGGTTTTTTACAATGTAGTGTGGGTATAAATTGCCAACGTTACAAAAGCAGAAACTGAGTTCAAAATTTCTATCACGCCTTCCCTCGCTCTCTTTTATTCGGGAAAAAAAAATCAACACTTTTCGGGACAGAAGAATCGATAATGAGGACGAAGGTGGTGGATGCATTAAGCTGAAAGGGCTGGTCCCTTCAACTGGTTACAAATCATAATATTAAATAGCTACTCACGTGAGAGTCAGAAAATAGGGGCAGGGATAAGGGATTACTTACCCAAAAGAACAAAAAATGGGATAGAGAATGGGGAGTTGTTGGGTGAGATCAACGAGAGAGAAAGAAGCTGACCACTGTCATCCTCGGACCCTCGTCCGACGGTTGACTCACCCGTAGGGGGTCGTCAATTCGAGGTAGAGACGACGACGAAAACGACAAATGTCACCACACATCCATACCTCCTCCTTTTTGCCGACCCTCTCATGTCGACTTCGCTATCCCCTCCCCCGCCCACTAACCCCCCCCCCCCCCCAGTCTCGATAATCAATCGCCAATTTCACCAGTCATTCTCCCTTTACCTCTCTCACTATTAAGAGTAACGTATTACATGCAAAAACGATCAAGGGCGTGGGTTCAAATCGAGGTGGGCCAATAAGAAGAATGACAATGATGACCGAACAATCTAAAAAGTACAGTAACTCTAAAAATTTGATGATTTAAGAATTAACGGATAGCACCTGTACATCATATTTTCTTTCATGCTTTATGTACGACGTACACTTAAGCATTTCCCAAACGCTTTTCTAGGGTGTACAACGAATGGTTACGGCCAATCTGACGCAAATAATAGCAGCTTTCAATGATGGTAAAACAGGAACATCTCAGAACAAACCGCACGCGACTCTGCTGTGGCGACAGATGGCCATTCCGAGAGTACCACTGCTTGTCTGTGTAAAACAAGAAAACACGCCTTCTGGGTGAAGGAACACCGAGACCGGAATACGTGTTGCATGTTCACATGAATCGAGTCAGGATTTGGAAAAAATATACGAAACTATGGATCCCGTCAATCATGTATTGTCCTGTTGTTAAATGTCAGACAACAATGCTGCATGGGGTAGTTTTCATGGCAAATCCTCTCACCTTTAGAACAGTCCCTCAAAAATTCTTCATCAGATTCCAAAATTTTATATTTTAAAAAAAAAATCGGCATACAGAAGTGGGTCGAGAGTTTTGACATGGGAGCTTAGAAGCGTTCAATGTAACCCCCACCGAAGACAGGCAGCGAGATAAGATCGCGAAGTATCGGGACTTACAAAATAGAAATTGATACTGTAGTCTTCCCAATTGTAAGAATCCTTGGGACAATACTGAGAGGGCTACACATAGAAATTTAGAACTTGCCCGATTAAAAACCGCTCACCTCGCAGAAAACTACCTTACACGAAACCACATACATCCTCAAGCACTCCTTAATAGTTCTTAGTTCTTACTAAGCCTTTTGCTAAGTTTTATGTCTGTGACTCTAATATAAATTTGCCTCAATAATAATAAAATACGTCGTGTGGTCCCTAACATCTAGGATGATGGCCCCTCAAATTTATATAAAAAATGAACAAGTTAATTTTATACGAATTCATCCACAGGCCCTTTTGAATCTGTTTGCAAAGACTACTCACGGCGTCCCTATCCAAGGACCGTTAGCTTTCCATCCACGATCTCCCAACAAGAGCCCTGTCTCTCAATTCATAGTGTGTATACATGTTGTGTCGAACTCCCCTTCAACCTACCCTCACCGACTTCTAATACTATCGAACAGTTGACTTCGGACCCTAAGCTAGCCAGACGTCACGTCCAAACAGGTCTCTCCAACATTAGCGGTTGCGTCTTTTCAAATTTAAAAGTCCCTCGCTCGCTCGCTCGCTCTCCTTTCTCAAAAAAGCCCTTTTTCCCTAATCCCACCTCGATGATGAGTCAGTGCCAAAGGAGACCGAGAGAGAGGGTAGGGAGGCGATTATAGCCGATGCTTCGAAATAAATCTCCGAATCCCTCTCTTTTATCTCCACCCCCGTTTCCACTCGCTCTCCATTCGAACGGCACTTGTACTTCTCCCTGCGTCCTCCTCATCATCCTCATACTCAAATTTACACAACTGCGTAGAAATAAATTTTTGATAAAATCTTATTACGTACTTTATTAAATCGGGGTCTGATAACGAATCGCTTTCGATATTTCTCTATCTTAGGGCTGCTTTTCTTTCATATACAAAACCAGTTCCGCAACCAGTCTACTTAGCAAATGTGTTAATCCGTTTTTATGAAATACAGATTGAACTCAAGTGAAATCAAGCGTGTACTTATTTAAGAAGGAGTCGGGTGAGTCTAATCATAGAATTTGATCAGCAGGGGGAAAAGGAAGGACCTGACTAACTTCGAAAAGAGATTTCTCATTGTTGGTGCTCGTCTAGCTGAAGTCACGATTGAAACAATGAAACAGTTGACTGGACTCTCTAAAAATGCGAATTCCAGATTGTTCAACCGTTGAAGCAAACGATCTACGGTCTTTATCTAAAAGCGGAAACTATACCTCAAAGACAATCATAGCGAGACTGCCGTCATTTAAAACGACTTGAACGGAGAAACAGGACATCCACTGACTGTTAGTAACAATTGACAAATGATTTTAACCAAGGCTGATTCACTTGCTTGTACGAAACGTCCCTGATTTATGCAAAAAACAGGGAAGTTGAACTACAGTAGTATATGGAACGTCATGACTGGAAGAGGGTTATGTGGCCTTGCGAATCATGGTATACGTTGTCTTGTACCGATGACAGGTAGAGAGTTTGGAGTTCCACAAAGTAATGGATGGTGCCATGGAGAGAGCTTTCTTTGGTTGTAAGAATTGCGGGTGCGTTCCACGGACTAAGTGCACATTTGTGCCGACCAAGTCCATCCTGGAACGCTGCATTTTTATTCTGCATGTGACATCTTCTTCATGTGATGCCAATAATGCTACTGTTCATCGCTGAAGAGAGCACGAAGATAATTGTCAGCAAGATCCTCTTCCAACAAATCTGCTAACAGAACTGAGGGAATGTTCGGCGAATGCCTGGTCTTCCATTTTCTAAATGGCCAGTAAATTTCACTGTTTGTAGTCTTAAGAAGAGTTTAACGCGGGGGTTTCCCATTGCCGTATCCGTGTTATTAGAGAAAAAACACACATTCATTTCACAGCGGGATTCTCACCAAAAGTTATGGCACACCGGTCTAACAAGGTGTTGGTTGGCCCCCCCCCCCCCCGGCACGGATAACGGCGGCGACCCGTCGTGAAAGACAGTCTACCAGTCCCCGGAACACATCCACTGGCACTGCAAGCCATGCCGCCTCCATTACATTCCATAACGATGCTGCATTTACCATTTGTGTTGGTGACGACCTGACAGAGCGTTCGATGACGTCCCACAATTGTTCAATGGGTTTGCAATCTGGGGAACGTGGAGGCCAAATCATTGTCGTGAGGTCGGTAGCATTTTCCTCCAGCCACTGCACAAAGGAACATTTTTTTTCCTCCGTTGCCCGCGGGGTAAAAACAGTTCATGAAGGGGTGCAGATGGTCCCCAGGCAGATCAACCTAGGAAGTAGCACGCAGAGTGAATGTCAGATGCACCAATGGACCCATTGCATGCCACGAGAAAACACCCCAGACCAGTATGGAGCCTCTACCTGCCTGAGTGGTCCCCACCTGACAAGCAGGATCCATGGTATCGCGCCAGACACGGATCCAGCTGGACCTTCGGCCCGATACAGCTGAAACCGTGACTCTTCGGACCAGGCAACCCTTCGCCAGTCCTCAGCGGTCCAATGTCGATGTTGGTTGGCCCAGGCTAGGCGTTGCCGACGATGTGCAGCTGTCAAGAGTGGCACCCGTCGTGGCCTCCTGCTCCCAAAGCCTGCAGCTGCCAAGGATCGCCGAATTGTCGTCACGGAGACAGTTGTGGGACGTTCCTGGTTGCACCGCATGGTGATTTGGCCCGCTGTCGCCCTTCGGTCAGCAGTTGCAAGCCGGGTTACTCGGCGAACACCTCCGGCATCAATGAGGCGTGGGTGGCCCGTCCGCTGTCCGACATGGGTTGTAACCCCTCGTTGGGTGTATTCTCGATAGACCCTTGAAACGGTTGTACGGAAAAACTGCAGGGTGTTGGCTACATCTGATACTGAGACACCCATCCATCTGGCACCAACACAATCTTTCCCCGTTCAAATGCGGATAGCTCTCGGCGTGCTGCCATTTCTGTAGCTAGTTTTGCTTATAACGATTGTGTGATATCATGGAATCCTGTGCACCTGCATTCCGAGAATGGAAGCAGCGGGATCTGTCTCATTACGGACAGGGAACCTGATTGGAGGGGTATGCCATGACTTTTGGTGAGTGAGTATAAGTTCTCAACGATCCTGAGAGCGGTAAGTCCACTAATAAGTCTTCGTTCTTAGCAGATTCGAGAAAAATTTTCTTCATTTCGTCCATTCTGTCCGATATCGTCACGGTGAATAACTTTAGGACAATTCGAAACACTTAATACGGTAAATCAATTTTTATTATTAATGGCTGTTTTCCTTGCAACGTTGGTGCAATACCGCATTATTCGTAGGTACTATAAATGTCTGTAAATGTTATTAACCGACTTCAAAAAAGGAGGTTATCAATTCGATGCGTATGTTTGTAATATTGTTGGAATTGCACAATATTCATATACGTAGCCAAGTATGCCAAATTTCATAAATGTGTGTATGTACACTGATTGGAAGAAAGTAATTGGACACTTTCGATTTTAGACGCTTTGTCGAATATTTTAGAAAAATACTGGACGTATTATCCTGAAACTTCAAGGGAGTAAAGCGCATGTTACACACCAAATATTTCATCGAAGATTTTTTCCCGAAGACAAATAGGGGACCAGTAACAAATTAAACAAAAAAATAATGTTTGGGATCACCCTGTAAAAAATAATGCTTGAAATTTATTGTAGCTGTAGCATATGCTTAACAGGCTTGTTTTACTCTTCTGTATTCATTTGAATGAGAATAGCTCATATAGTCATGGAGATATTAAGGTTTCTTTAAAAAAATCGAAATGCTTTCGTAAGTTTTTTATTTATAACATGCAGGGTTTTCAACACAATGCAATACCATTTTCAGGAAACTTGACAAACTACAGTACAGACAACACCCTGCAATCAGAATAGAAAAATATTAAATATTTGATGAAATATGAGCATTTTTACCAAATAATGTTTAACTGCGCTTGCGCATGCGTTACCAAATTGTCTTTTGCATAATTTATTAGCCAAATGTATAGAGCTACTCTTATAAAAAGCCCAAGCAAATATCGTGAAAATTGAGAAAGATATCGCCGATAGAATGAGTTGAATTTCAGTTGCTCTCAAACATAAACAAAACGATAAGGGGCTTTCTCCAAACTTTTATTTTTGGATCGGACACCAGTATCAACTTCTTCTCCTTACGCTGATATGAAGTCAATATGAAGTCAATATTTTTTCATGATATGTTTTTCGTGATGTGTTTTCTTGCATAATTTTCCGAAAATATAAATTCTATAATGCGATATATCATTTACTTATTTAATAAATATGTTACACTTATTTAATGATTAAAAACAATAATAAATTCGACCTAGACGGGGCTTAAACAAGCTTTATGTAAAATAGGCTTAAACGTGAAGGGGCTGATCGATCATCGATGTCACCCGAGAAAATAGAAACCGACTTTTACCTGGTTTTGTTTTATTTAAGCCGAGCATTTCTGTGTTCCTTTATTTGGTATTCCAAATTGAAATTCGTTCAGAAATTAAAGAAATAAGTTTCTCATGAAACACACATTTGCTGGCCATCGCTGTGTAGTAGAGTGTAATTTTTATCTCTCCCGCTTTAGGTTCTCCCTACATGCTTTGCGCTTCACCTGCTTCCTGATTGGCTGAGGCAAAGCGGATTCCGCAAAATTTCCAGACGTTTGCGCGTGAATGTGAAACGCCTCAGTTTAGCGGGAAAAGTCCGCTGTTGCCCGCGGATTGCGCTTCCGCGTGTTTTCCGCTCCGCAAAGCTCTATGTGAAACAGGCTTAAAGCATTCAAAATCGTAACACTGCTCACATGCGAGTACTAACAAGCACGTGTTGCGATGTTGAGTGCGTAACTCAGAAACTACACGTTGAAATTCAATCATATTTTAACGGTATGCAAAGTTTTATGTACCCTATTATCCCCCCAAATTTCATCATCCTAGATGTTATAGAACTTGAGTTATTAACATGTTGATCCTGGCGGCATTTTTATTTCTGTTCATATCTCAGTTATCGTTCAAACTCGGGCCCATGTTAATAGGACTTTTGGTGTTTCCCTTGACCTCTATAATACCCTCTTAAATTGTTTTACACACGATTTGAATCACCCTGTATTGTCACTTTCACGTGCGCAAAAAGTATGGCCTCAACCTCAAATATTTACAGTAAATTAGCTTCTTTTAATTATTTAATGTTTTAATGCATCCTATTTGCCATGTTACTCATCTTACACTTATTGGGGTTAATAATGAATAATGAATTACAAATAAAACATACAAGCAAACAAAAGCGAGGCTAAACTTTCTGTGTAGACTAAAAATAGTTTCAATCACTCATACTTGTTCTTCATTTCCTTATAACTATTTTCTATTCTACTTGTCTTGGTGACAGCTGGCTAGATTTCATTTACAAGCTTCTGGCAGTAACAGTCAGTGATGACTCAGTATCTAGGATGGAATTCTCAACTGTTTGGTTAAGTATGTCGATGGAGAGCCCCTTAAAAGATAATACCTAGAAGCGCATTTCTTCTTCCATTAGGATCATTCTATTCATTTGTAGACTTTACTTCAGTTTCTGCCGTATCTTTCTGTAAATACCACTCAGCATAAGATAACAGTAAACTAACCGCATTTGGGAAACTAAGATCCAAGGAGAGTTTCCTAAGACTTTATTTTACGACCAAACTTTTCTGTGTTTTTCCAAAAGTATCTTTCTTCAAAGAGAAGACCGAAAATTCACAAAACTCTTCCAATTAACGAAATGTTCATCGAATTTTCTGCACATAAGCGCGAAACTTCCCGCCATGAAAATTTCATCCAACAAGTTATCTCATGCGAACGAGTGAAACAGACAGACAGAACGGATGTGAATTTTGTTTGCCGAAAGTTCCGAAAAGAGTTAGTCCCCAGGAGAAAAGTTAGTTCGGGTCCCAACGAGCGAACGAAACAGAAGCTTCAGGAGGGGAGCGTAGGCGTTTGGCTAATATACGATTCATACTTCTCAAATCGTCAATGAACTCTTCATTATCGGATGAACACACACACAAACCGTTCGGAGGCCCCCGAATCCTCCTTTCTGTCTCCAAGGGGAGGGGGAAAAGTGGCGTTTGGCTGGGAATCGGTTAATTTTCCAGGCCCAACCCTATTCAAACATCAGTCCCGCACACATGTTAATTAAAGAGGGCGGGCGCGAGACATTTTCGATGAGGGAGCATCAGCCCGATTAATTGCCATCGCAAACATCGTTTGTTTTAGCGGAAGAGAGGCCTTCTCTCTTGCGCGGTAGAAACCTTTCGCTTTTAAAGGCCCCTTCCAAAAGCACCAATCGTCATTTCACAGTTCGATTGGTTCAACCCAATTAACGAAAAATCGGGGCGGTGGAAATCTTCTTTTTCAAAAAGAAATTTAAAAAAAAATGGTGTACTTCATTAAGGAATACCGAAACATCAAATTCAAACACGTTTACTAAAGGGAACACGAGCCATGGACAGAGGAATTAAGGCTTAACGTCAAAAGTGCTTTTCGGCTACATCCACTTAAGCCTCCTTTGTGTCTACATTACACTGACATCATACACGGAAGCAACAGACTGAACCGATCGAACTTGTTCCTTCTTTGTCGCCAGCTTTTCGAACAGACTGAGCTGACCATTGCCGGAAACGTTTAAGTTATTTTCGAGGTGCGTGGGTTATTGCGACAGGGTTCTTTCCTTAAGAAAACTCGAAAAGGAAGAATTCAGTTGGGTGTCGGCATTTGGAGGATTATGGGCAACAAAATGGCAAGTCCGATAATAGGCTTACCAAGAATCCTTCATGAAAGCAATATTCGGTGCTGCCAGTAAGAATTTCCGTTCACTTGCTTATTTACTTACTTTCTTTTCACACCCGCTTATTTGTTAGGGTCGCGGAGAACAGCAGCTCTATGGAGGATCTCCAAGGCTGGCGATCTTCCTCCATTAATGGTAATAACAATCGACTCGAACTCAGATTCTATGTAGAGATGGTGGGGAGTGTAGTTGGCTTGAAAACTTTCATATTGCGGCATCCGTATGAAGTGGCCATACCAAACATAACTGTGACGTCTTACTGCGGAGAAATCGGGCTAAACAGTTATAGATGCCCTTATTATGCTGCTCTGTATTCTATCTATTAGGATAACACTTGCACACCTCTCAAGAATCTCATTTCGGCCGCTTGCCCCGTGTTCGCACTCTTTCGGTCATTTTTCCGATATTCGCATCTGACACAGCTTGCTGCACCGATCCGAGCATCCAATTCTCTGTACTGCAGCACATCGCTCGTCAATGCTGTCCCGAGATACTTGAACTTCTCCCCCCTGTCTCAATGGAGCTCTCTAACATGGAGAGCGCACTGATCAGGCTGTCTTGAGAGGACCATATCGCTTTTTATCTCAGCCTCTTCCTATTTCGCTACAAACCTATCTAGTCATACTGAAGGTCAGTGGAAGAAGATCCAAAGAGGACAGGAGCGTCAGTAAAGAGGAACCTCTCCACCAAGCAGTCACTCTCACTTACACGCTCGTCACCTCGGCTGCCCTATCTATCCAGTCCATAAATATAATGAACATGAGGTAATTGTGCCTCAAAGATAATCATGAGCGAGGCCTTGTACAGAGAAGCAGGTGCAAATATCTCTGCTTTGGAGTCTGGAAGGTTATGTGGTCTGACGAATCACAATACACGTAGTTTTGTATTGACAGAGGTTTGGTGGAAGCCGTTTGAAGCAGTGCAGTTTCATGGAAGGTTGGGTGCTGTTCACGGACTACCTGAACATTTTTTAAGTTAATGCTTTAGTAACGCAAGCTCGCGCCTTCTATTTTCAAACTAAACGCAAGAAACCATGTAGCATTATGAGCAGTTCGACGATATTATGGACGGTCGCAAAACTGCCTCTATAAAGCGTTTCCACATGGCAAGTTACGAATTAATCTAATTGTGCTAACATGGGGAACATCCGAACATGTACCCGGAAGCATACTTAGAAGCGATGGTGACGGAAATGAGAAGGAAAAAAAAACATGGGGGTAAAGGGGAAGCAAAATCGTTAACGGCAGTCGGCAAAGAATTTCAATTATCGCAGTGATAATAAGCGCAAACCCTTAATTTTGTTGTACAATTATTCGTCTCGAAATAATTTATAAGATGAGGCAAGCATCCATGAATATTTATTTTGTTTAAAATTATAAAGCACCGCGATACACAACTCCTCACCAATGCAACGTATTCTCGGCTGCTGCCCCATTAGATCACTCGACAACCTTGCCTTCGTTTAACTCGCGAATACATGACGTCAGCCCCGGAAATTTGCGAAGATTACCGAATTAATTAATATAATAAAATAATAAATTAAGGAAATGGTTATTAATTACTATACAGATTATTTTTAATACTGGATGGCAATTACCTAATTTTAATAATCTATTTTTAAAAATTAAGTTTGTTTAGCAAGTTCAAAATCCATTCAATTGTTGTCTTCTGCTCCTTCGTAGGAAGTAGTTCTATTGCTTTCATGTGAAGTGGAATCGTGCATATTGTTTTCGTTTTCGCGGTTTATTTTGAAAGAAACAAAATGTCGCGATTTCTTATTTTGCAGGCATCAATAACAGCTTTAGGTGAGTAAAATATTTAAATTTGGTGTGAAACTGTGAGATACAGGTTCAGAGGGTTCCCTTGTTAAGTCCATACCTGCCAACCTATGGAGAATGAAATGCGTAAGTTTACTCAAAAATGTACCAGGAACAATTTATATGTTATGTTCAAGCGAAAAGCCGGTCATGTGACCAGTTGATCTGGGGTGCAATTTCCTCACTAACACGATAATGAAATCCGTTTTCCTATATCTCTATTCATTTTCGAGTTATCGCTTGTTATATGCTATTAATCATAAATCATAAATAGATTCTGAAAACAGCAGTTCTTGTTTTTTTTTTTCTCCCCCCCCCCCCCCCCGCGGCTGCTGCGACCATCATATAGCAGTCGTCAACCCAGGTCCATCCAGGGGCCCAACTCGTCGGCCTCTGGCCATACAGGCCCTGGATGGACGTATTGGATCCAATTGTAATTATAAAAAAAAATATTTAAGTTACACTATTTTACCCCTCTAGAGCCCATTCTGCTGATCGGATTTTGATGAAACTTGGAATATACGTTATATAAACCATGGGGAAGCGATTTTTTAAATAAAACAAATTAGTTCAAATTTTGACCACTAAGTGAAAATATGGCGCATAAAGAACATCACCGAACAAGCAAATTCGAATAGAAATCATGTTTTTGGTCAAAAATGAGTTTACCAAACGAATGAAGCCGTATCGGCGTATTCTATAATCCAATTTTACTGACTAGAATACTAAAGTGCATGACAATATACCGATGCAAAATATTATCACGTGTTCGTTACAGCACACGTAATGCGAAGTCTCAATAAAGTCTCCTTATGATGTACAAAAACTCCTGTATAGAAGTCTTTGGATACACTATCACACCATGAAGGAAAGTTATAGTCATGCCTCAGCTACTTTACATAATGCAGTTACTCTCAACAACAACTGCCACATCAGGAAAACTAATAGTCACACCATTCCAGCAGGACAATGTCTACCAACAGCACGGGTACGATGTCTGATACCTTTTCTTCTTTGGCCTACACGGTGTCGCCTATTGAACATGTACGGGATAATGGACACTGGGCTCGTCAAGATCCTCCAATTCCAGTCAACAGTGAAGTAGCGTAGAAGCAACTGCACAGGAACACATCCGCAACCACTTTGATTCGATGTATAGGTATATTATTATTAGGATATTTTTCAGTGGCAATTTTCAGAAACCACTAGTGAACTTTGTTTTATTTCACGACATTTTTCCAAGTGTCTTAGCCTTTTTTGTTAGCCATTTTCAAAACTTCGTACTTTTACAATCAAAATTCGTACATTGTACGGAAAAATCGTACAAGTTGGCAGGTATGTAAGTCTCTCATAACGCAGATTCCATATAATGCGTTACGAATTAATTTCGTTTTTCTTTACTAATACTGAGATATTTATAAGAATGTACGAATTAACCTGATTTGCATGCACTAATTTTGAATTTCTTACAACTCGGTTTCCATAAAAAGGCGATACGAATGAGTCACGTTATACAGGAACGTCGACTGTACTGGAATTATGCTCGACCTGCACTCGAACTAGGTACCACAAATATTCAACTATTACTTTATTTAAAGTTTTCGTCAGCTTACTGATAACCATAGAAATGAGAAATTTCTGACTTCCCCTATCACTGGCCTTCTGTTTTGACCACTTTGCTAACCACTGTCGCCCAGTTGATAGATGCGAGGAGCTAGTTACTCATGGTTCCTAGTTCGAATCCAGGTCGCGCGGAATTTTCCTTTCGTCTTTCATCTCAATTTTATTTCCAATTTTGCACAATAGTGTCTTTGAGAGTTATATTCTGTTTCATTATATCCAGAAATTTAAGGGTTTACATTCTTGGTAAAGAGCAATTTGCATACCAAATTTCATGTTCATCAGATTTTCTCGGGTACTTCCAATTAGTATGCAAAAGAGTTTATCTATGTCTCTTCCTTGTTTCCCTTTCCAAGTACAAAATTTTTATTCCTTCTCCACTCTCATCGTTTTAAAAAGAAAATAAAAACCATTCTGAATTTATCTCTCTATTATCTTCCAATCGTTACAAACTTTCATTTTGCTCGCGACGCATCAAGGAGTTGAAAACAATTTTTCGCTCAATTACGACCTTCCGTAGCGAAGAAAAGTGAATTAAATTCAAACTCTTTCTCTCGTAAAAGAAAAAAAAAAGAAAGTTTTACGTTTCACAAAGCAACCACTCTCTCTCTCTCTCTCTCTCCAGTTAAAAGCCGTGAGAAAGAGAAAAGGGAAAGAGAGAGGAAAAAAAAAGAACTGTTTCATGCTATCAAGTTACCAATGAGAAACTCGCATTGTGTTGCAACCGTTTTAAAACAAATGAATGGAAAGAAGCAGAAGAAAAAGAGAAATCACTTCAAACCGTAAAATGATAAAAATAACAAAAAAGAAGAAAATAAACTATTCATATACATACATAGATTTGAAATGAGCAATAAATTTTTAGCCAACGGCAAAAGTGGCTTCTTCAAACGTTTACGACTTTTTAACTGCCACAGGAGACAATGATTTCTGGAGGCAAACATTTCTGTGGTTTTTTGGAAAAATGAAAAATAAAATTAAAAAAAAAATAAAATAGAAAACGTAGAAGATTGAAATTTTGTATACGCACTTTGCTATGGGCATATCCTGCTTGACTATTTAATTTAGTTTGGATTGGTCCACTGGGGTCGGAGTTTAAGTGCTCCATCTAGTCAACGTCTAAATAAGTATGTAAAAGAGTGAACTTTGGTATTCAGATTCTTCTAGGCAAGATCTACATTATCATGGAGTTTGGAATCTCCCAATGCGGTCACGTGATCTTTAGAAATTTCTAGATTTCTACAAACATTGATGGTATTTTGCTTGTTTTTATTGCTCGATTGCGCTGACATTTTATAGACATTTTCTTAAACTTCCGATATTTGCACCGTTAGACACAACACGAAGTTCATATCTGGCGGATATTGTTTCCCGCATATTTTGTAACACTTCCAAATTGATGCTTTGAATGGCTGCGGTGATTTTCCTTTTTAAGTCATCCAGGTCCGTCGGACTTTGGCCGCAGACAGAAATCTGGAGGGATCAGGTCTAGTTATCTGAGAGGTCATGGTATGGATCCTTCTCCTCCGCACAAATTATTGTTAAACACTGCATTCAGAAGGTGACAGACCTCCCCGCCACACGTTAACCTTTGGGCACAGTAGGGATACAGTTTAAAATACCTCTCCGCGATCTTATGACACGTAGCTAAGGGAAAAATTCCTCTCTAACCACAAGGTGACCTAAGGATTTGCCCGAGCTAATGGTCAAAAATGTAACTAAAACTGTGGATACTTACATGAGAGAAGAAGCAGGGAACAACCTTCTACTTGTCCACAATGAAGTTTATTTAACGCATATATACATTTCGGATGCTAAACATTCTTCATTCAGTATGAGACAATTATCCAAACAATCAATCGACAATCCTGGACGTGATTTCCAATGGGAGGTATATCAAAATCGTCGGCAAAAGAAGTATATGTTGCAACTCTCCTGTCAAGTTGGGCAATTGTCCTCAAGGTAAAGTTTTGGAAGGTTTGGAGGTGCTTCCATCTGGGCTTACATATTGTTGCCCAGGCTGGCATACCAAAAAGCAAAATGGTTCGGATTAATACCCTGTATAGCAAGAGTTTGCAGTCCAATCCAAGGGTGCTGTTTCGCCCCAGAAGAGCTACCAGACTGAATTTTGCCTTCGTGGCCTTGTTGATGGTCGCCCCAATTTAGCTTGGCATCTAATAGCACTCCGAAGTATTTGTAATGTTTTCCCCATTCGAGCTCTTTACCAGAAAGGAAGAGAGAACTCGGGGGTTTTCGAAGTTTCTTTGTAATGAACATCGCCTCGCATTTGTCAACACTTATATTGAGTCTCCACTTAGCAAACCATTTCTCACAGTGAAGTAAGGCATTTTGCAACCGAGATATGACATGAGCGGGAACGCGGTCAGTAGTCATGATGGACGTGTCGTCAGCGAACAGATATAGCTTGCAATTTGAACAATTATCCAGAGACAATTAAAACGGATTATTTATACAGAAATCAGTCCAATCAGGAAATACAGAATTAACGACGATTCCTGATTGGAAGGAATGCAAGATAATTAAACCGTTCAATATATATATAACGGAATTATGTCCCTTCTTACGTCAGAGCCAATTCCAACCATAGCTTTAGCCCAAAAACTTGCCGCATTCAACCACACACTGAGCTCTAAATGATTCAATGGAAGAAAACACAAGACTGGAAGAGTTTAAAAAGATAAAGATCACAGCAACAAGCATTGGATATCCCATAGAGATAGTGGATGAGCTTATAAAAAAGCTATCGTGGAAAAATCGATGATAAAAGCAACCAGAAGTTCATCTCCCTCCCACACAATAGAAACCTACCAGAGGCTTAGATAATATTTGTAAAAACTTTGGATTTCGAGTTTCCTTCAAGAGCGAGTATACAACAAAAAGATTATTGAGAGGAACAAAGGAAAAGAGCCAAAATATCGAAGATGTCTATGAATTAGAATAAAGATCTGTAGGCCAGAAAAATTAGCGTTAGCGCATCACCTCCTTTCCATCGGTCATTCCACCTCTTCAGAAAAATCATCGTTTCTTGCATTTACATGTATGTGATGACACAAGAAAATTAAATTTTCTCGAAAAACTATGGAAATCGTGAAAAAACAAACAAACGATAAACAGAAATAATTATAGAGGACCAATCGACTTAACGGAGTGGATGAACTTAGTCAATCTTATAAAATAGCCTTTAAATTATGTAATGGGCGATCTATTCGTCAGGTTTCTGAAGAATTATTGGTTTATTTATGTTGTTTCCTTCAAATCCAGATTTTCCTTACTTTGATTTCTTGTTTTACTTTTCTGTTTTCTCTTAACTAAACAGGAATCGTCGTATAAGTAACCCGCTTTTGTCTCTGAATAATTGTCTCATACTGAATGAAGGATACGCTTAGCATCCGAAATGTAGATTTACGTTGAATAAACTTCATTGTGGACAATTGGAAAATCGGTCGTCGTTTCTTCTCAGATAAAGAGGAGAAAAGTAGGGGCATTTTAATACCTAGAAATGGATACAATAACAGAAGAAGACGCAATCCTTTCGTCCACAAATAATTTTTTGTATAGCTTGGATACGCATTACGAATACACTCTATTCCTGCTAAATGATGACCACCAATGGTCAAAATGTAAATCCAAGCTGTATATAAAATTATTGTGGACAAGGTGTATTATGTCTTTTTCCCAGGAGGATTTTATCCCACTTTTTTACCCTTTCTTTATCTCCTATTTTTAACCGCCACATTTTATCCTCCACTTATAAAGGAGCCATTTTTCTTGTACTCATGCCTTCCGCTACTTTCCTATTAATTTCTTATTAATATCGATATCAACTCAATACAGGAGTTGATATGGTCGTATATAAAAGAAACTAGGGTTCTCTTTTATACAGGGTGTATCAGATTCGATGGTCATAAAGTACCTAGCGTGATCCTTTGCATGATTACAAACTTAAAGTTTCTTATGCAAAATGTTCAAAACTCAATTGTTAATGGTCTAAACCTGAGACAAATGAAAGAAAGAGACTGGCAATGACCTTCCCCTCTAGTGGTGCCTTCGCGCCGCCATATTGGGACTGGCAAGAAACAGCTGATCGCCCGAGGCAATGCATGTGAATCAATCGGTTTGGTTTGGTTTAGTTTGTTTGGTATTGACGTTCTTTTCATTTCAGGACAGCGTTATAGGGGCCGTAAATTTTGCCTCGCAAGGGTAAAAGATGTGTTAATTATAATCTCTCCTTCTAATAACTAACTGGACCACATTCTCATACATATTGGTCAAATCGTTTTTTAAAAAGATTCAATGCTTCAGTTCACCAGTAATTATACATTGTAGTATTAGTTAATTGCTTATTACAATATGTGGATTAATAAATTGATTATTTTATTGAACTATTTCTTCTTTTTCTTTTATAAAAATTTTCAAATATTTCTCTTTTAAAAATTCGTTAGGCATTGATTCAGCTATTTGAAGTCATTAAAAGTATACATTATCGTTAGTTAATGCATTAAACTTTTTTTTTAAAAAAATCAGAAAATAGGTTATGCTTACTAATATTCCCAGAAATCATCTACAAAAACAGCTGAAATTACATCGAGAACATACGCCGCCTTAGGTTTTTGCCGATAGCAACATGGCGAATGCTGCACTTCCGGTGGCACCAGTAGCGCTTAGCGAAATGAATAAGGCACTGCCAGTCTCTTTCTTTCATTTGTCTCTGGTCTAAAAATCACGCGAAGTTTGCTGAAAACCTGTCGAAAACAAAATTTAATCTCAACGTCATTTAATTCTAATCGCCCCTTTGAATTTAATGAACTGCTGGTGCGGAAAGTTCATAAATGACGTAACGACGCAATTTAAATTTTGAGTTTTCGACATTTTCGATAAGGAATTTTAAGTTTGTAATCATACAAAGGATCACGCTAGGTAAGCCCTGTATATTCGGTTAAAAAGGAAGGTATGTTGTTTATACCATCAGTCAAATAAATACCGACAATTGTCCAATAAAACACAAAAAAATGGTTTAATCAGCCAAATTTATTTTGTCGCCTTCAAAATAGGCCCCATTTGAGGCGATACACAGATGCCAACCTATAATCTAGACGACCTATAATCCAGTATGGCCTTCCGCACCTTCTGACTCAAAACCTCTTCAAGAAGTGGTCACTTGAGTTTAGGAAAAAAAAAAGAAATTCACACGAAGCCATAACTGGCAAATACCGTGCTTGGTCAATGACATACTTTCAGTTTTTGCTGAAAAATTCGCATACAAGGATCGGAATGTGGGACGGCGCATTATCATGATACAAAATACAAGAGCTGTTCTTCCACAAATTTGGCCTTTTCCAACGCTTCAGCACAAAAAATTTCTTTGGCAACACAAATTATAAGGCAACCTCTTCTTCGATATTCTTATGCATTTCAAAAAACGCAGAACATACTTTTGGTCGACTAACAAAACCAACAGCTTATTTTTGAACAGTAAACAAACCTTATACACTGACTTTTTAAATAAAAATTCCGAGTGTTTATTTGGCTGAATGCAGAATGGAAAGAAGAAGCGTGAAGCAAAATGAAAAGAGAAATCACTTCAAACCGTAAAATAAAAATAATAATAATAATAAAAGAAAGTAAACTATTCATGTACGTACATAGATTTGAAATGAGCAATAAATGTTTAGCCAACGGCAAAAGTGCCTTTTCAAACGTTTACGACTTTTTAACTGCCACAGGAGACTATGAATTTTGGAGGCAAACATTTCTGTGGTTTTTGAAAAAATGGAGGGAAAAAACTAAAAACTTAAAAAAAAAAAAACTGATTGCGAACGAGGTGAACTGTATAGAGTTTCATTCTTTTTAATTCCTTTTTTTCTCTTCCTAACCCCCTTTTACAGGTTTCGAATTTTACCTTAAACGCTGCAAGATCTTTTATTGCAACGCACAACCCGCTCCTCATTTTTCTTAAAATGCGGGCAAAATTGATGAAGGCGGGTAGGCGTCTTGACGAGCAAAAATAAATTTAATTGAGAGGCGAAATGAAACGGAAACGGAAAACACAAAACCCTCATTCGTCCTCCCCTTTCTTCTTTCTACCTCAAGATTAGAGAGAGAGACACACAATTAGACAAAACAACAACCGAGAATTTAATTACCATCTAATCAAGTGGACGTATATCCTTTGCCCCCATCTAACATTTTTTTAAATTTTAATTTCTTTGTATTTAGCTAAACAAACGCTCGAAGGAGGAAAAAAAAAATTTGCGCAATGGTGGTCATAAAGAAATGTCGAGGTTTTTTTTTTTTTTTTCCTTTAAGTTTTTTTTTTCAATCTTAATCCCGTCGTCATAAACCTGTTTTACAGGGATTACATAAACCGACAAAGCGAGGGAGCAAGAACAGTGTTCTCTCAACAATTACATTCGCAGAGCAGTAGCCCAAGTTAAGAAATAGCATCAACAAGTCTTTTTAATTACATCCAAAATAAATAGACATCTAATTTATGAGCTTAATTATATCTTTCTTTCTTTTTTTTTCTTTATTTATTTAGAAGAACCAACAAAGAAGATTTGCATCATAGCCTCCTGACGCAACCTTTTTAGAAAGTGACTTAATCGAATTTGAAAAGGTCACGGTTTCGGTTAAGAAGAAATGTTTAAAATGACGAGAGGCGTCTAATAAATCTCCGGACTTATTTAATTTCTAAACTACCCACCACACGTTTAATATTTTACAAGACTTTTGTGAATAACAACGTATAGAGACATTAAGATGCTGAAGCGTTTGTAAATCAATGGAAGACCAGGCGTTCATCAGACATTCCCTTTGTTCTTTCAACATGACCCTTCTTTTATATTCGTAACCGAAGCAGATATGTCAATTTTGATGAATCCAATGAATAGGAAGTTGTGGGTGACCTATCCCATGGTGCAATTTTCATCATCCCAAATATGCAAATTAGGACACATTCAAACCCTATCACATGTTGAATTTATTAGTTACCTCCCTATGCACTTCACAAAGATATTTGAATGTTCAACATGCAAATCAAGAAATTACCAAAAATTACCAAAATAACATTCACTTTCATGAGGAAGCGCAAATAAAAGGAGGCATGTGTCAGCATACAGAAGACAGAACAATTCCAGGATGGCAAGCTACACTGTTCCTGAAATGGTCAACATGAGCTTCTGCTTTGGATTGTTGGTGATCCGTTCATCGGATTATGGAAAAAAAAAATGTTTTTGTTTTGTTCGGAATTCCAAGCTGAACAAATCTTCAATTGGAACTTCAATTTTGATTTGTTACGATTTTTAAGATACACTTCAATTCGTGTATCTGTTACGATTTTTAAGATAGGATTTGAATGTGTCCTAATTTGCATATTTGAGATGATGAAAAGTGCACCATGGGATAGGTCAACCACAATCTCCTATTCATTGGATTCATCGAAATCTATATATCTGCTTCGGTTACGAAAATAAAAGGGGGGGAGGCTCATTTTTGTATCCACCCTGTATAATAGACTACATAATCCATAGTAGAATATGATAGAATACATTGTATCCACCAACCACTGACTAAGTACTCTATACCATAAAGAATCCGTCAAGATAAAAATGCACCATTACTGGATGGACTTCATTGGAAACCATTGCAGAATGGACTTGTCGGAAATAACGCTCAGATAGTCCGCCGACCTTCCATGAATGTCAATTTCCATCAGAATATTGAAATGGCTTTATAAGGCATGGTGGATCCAATGCTTCATGGGGCTTCCGTCAAACTATCTACCTACCACCGAATCGAATTTGTATTCACAATAGAATTACCGGTTTAGATCTGCTTGAATTCAGCATGGTTCTGACAATCGTTTGTCAATTGTTACACACGGAGTGTCCTGTTCCTCCGTATTAGGATGGTCTCGCTCATGATTGATTGAATTTGAACCATAAATTTACCCGATATAGACAAAGACTGTTTATCATTTTTGTTTCTGAATATCTCTGGATATGGAACCTTTCGAGTATCCGGTTAGCAGCTTCCTTGGCTCACCCAACTCCTTCGTGAATAATTTCACGCTTTAATCAGATGAATTCAAACTAGTTTGCAGTAAACCATGATTAAAAAAATTTACATGTGTTTCATACGTTTCTAATTCATTGGGATAGATATGTAAGTCGTACAGAAAAGATATGCGAAATACACAGATACCGCTACCAGCTGGCTAAAGAAATGGGCGGTTGTTCTTTCCGTCGTCGTCAGTGCACGCGTACACAGCAAAGATGGAAGGTGACGTAAACTTCCGTTGGCTGTTCCTTTAACTACTGAAGGACTGCCTAAATCATTTCGTCATGCGAAATGCTCCTTCAGAGGGACAAAATAGGTAAAAATCACTGAGCTAAATCAGGACCTTAGAGCAGTAAAGTGCGTTGCACTGATATAATTCCACTATCTAATTTTTAATTTCAGAGAAAACTATGAAGTGAATTCAAACAATTTTTTATTACCTAAACAAATAACTTGTGTTTAATATATTTCTCAGTTCAAATTGTTACAAAAAACAAATAACAAACAATAATCTTACACACTGGAAAAAACATGAATTTCCCTGTTGCATTATGATAGATCCACATATTCAATAACCACTGTAACCGCCGTCGTAAGCATGAATTACTTTAAATACTCTATTTGGTAGTGTTTCAATGCTTTTTGCACAAGTCTTGGGATATGCTTTCCCAACAATTTCACAATGGCAGTCTTCAATTCTTCAGCAGAATCATACTGGTTTCCACCCACATAAACTTGCATTGCAAGTATGGCCCACAGATTCTCCATTGGATTCAGATCAGGGGAAAGGGGTGGTCATTCCATCACCTCAACCCCCATTGTTGAGAAACCATTTGTATGTGGTTTTAGCAATGTGAGTAGATGCATTATCTTGTTGGAATTGCCATCTGGGGCCACCAATTTGTTCACCGAAGGGCAGAAGATGAGTCTCCAGCATTGTTTTGTATGATGTGGGATTCATTTGACCAGAAATGAATGCTAGGTTTGATTTTACCAGAGCATCCAAAGCCTCCCCAGATCATAACCGAACCCCCTACACATTGGCGCTTGGAGTAGAGCTCTTTCTCTTTCCCTATGTCGTGCCAATAGTGACTCCATTCATCTGGTCCGTCCAGATTAAACTTCTTCTCATCGGACCATGACATCTTTTCCTTTGCCCAACACAATCGCTTCTCCTTGTGTATAGGTTTCAAGTTAGGTGTACACTTTCTTTTTGTGTACACAAGATGCTCATACTTTTTAACAAGCTGGCTTAATGTAGATTTGTGAACATTAATGTCTGGTCTCTTGGCCAATGCTGTCAGAGATGTTTTTCCCTGTTTCAGTTCCCGAATTACTCTCATTTGTTGTTGAGGTGCAATTTCGGTGGTAATTTCCAGAAGCTTTCTTTTGGCCGTAACTCTCCCGCAGTTTCAAGTAATTTAAGATTATCGTATGTGATCGAGTTAAGTCTTTTGCTACTTGTCTGGCTAACTTGCCCGTCTCTTTCATAGCATAAGTTTGCCCTTTCTCAAATTCAGTCAGTGGCTTACCTCTTGGCAATGCTATTTTTCTGTTTATTTATTGATGAAATTTCTTTGCTTCTTAAATCTGTCGCCATTTGCAACTGGAAGTCAGTGCCATCTGTAATGTATTTGATACATATAAATTTCAGTGCAACAGAAAACAAACTTAGTGGGTGGATTTATCATAATGCAACAGGGAAATTCATGTTTCTTTCCACTGTGTAAGATTATTATTTGTTATTTGTTTTTTGTAACAATTTGAACTGAGAAATATATTAAGCACAAGTTATTTGTTTAGGTAATAAAGATTTGTTTGAATTCACTTCATAGTTTTCTTTGAAATTAAAAATTAGATAGTGGATTTATATCAGTACAACGCACCTTACCTCCTAATGCAGCTGATAATAATTGCCACTTTTGGCCGCTTACTCGCCTTGCAGAATGACACCTTTATGGATCCTGTACGTTTCTTGTAAATGACCAGAAGCAGCACGGAGAATGAAAAGTCCTCCAGCTTAGGATAGACATGTTTAGATGAAAAGCTAAAGGAAAAAAAAATCCCCCGCGACCTAGATTCGAAGAAGGACCACGAATATCTATCTTTATTTCCAGTATTTATTTATTTGTTTGTTATGAGCTTTCATCAACTAGCTGATATAAGAGTAGTTCCGGCTTGCTGGATTCCTACCCTATCAGTAGGCTTCCACTCTGACTACTTAGTAGACCATCGGACACTTGGAGACAGCCTTGCTGTTCCAGCATCTGCGATGGCCCAGTTCGTAGAATCGACGAGCTAGATGCTCGTACTCCATGGTTCGAGTCGCAGAATTTTCCTTTCATTTTTCATCTTAACATCTTCTTCTTGTGTCTCCAGTATTTATTTATTACTTTGTTAAAACAAAACAGTATTTTAGATTTTTTCGAGAATCAAAACCATTAAGAGTTCCCCAAATTCAAAAAAAAAATAAAAAAAAATGAGGTTCATGATTGCCGTTGCCTCCTTTTGAGGCTTTATAATGTCAAAGCAGTTTCATTGGTAGGTATCAGACAAAAAACACTGAACAATGAACGTTTCTACGTTTTAAAATATTTTTAAATTTTTTAAAAAATTCAAAAGGCATTTCGACATACAACTGGCTATATTTTGAGTTACTCCTGAATTTTTACATGCCCGAAAACTTGAGTAGCTAATAACTGATTACCAATTCAATTAGCTATGTGTATTGCTCCGATCTGTTCTCTTTTTTTATGTTATTTCATGAGGACAATACTAAATCGAATATTTATGTGCCGGAACGAAGTTATTGACGTGGCTTCGTCCGGTTTTTAAAAATAATTTTAGACAACAAACCCAACAGGAGAGTAATTTTCTCCTTCGGTTCGATTAGGTCGATATCCGCTCACAATGTTATTCTATTAGCCGCCCGAGCGAAACAGGAAGTGGATGAGCAGGTGCCGAACACAGGGGGCCAACCAAAGAGGAATGAATTTTACAGATTTGAAACACCATTAAGAGAAAATAATGTTTCAACACAGAAACGGCGATGAAAAATAGTTCAGGGGAAAAAAAATAAAAGAAAAGGTGAATCTTAATTTATTGATTTGTTTTATTATCCAGCACGAACGATAATAAAGATAAAACTGCTCGGCGATTGTTTTTTTCGTTGAAAATTTCAGATTTGGAAAGCTGACAAAAAATTTATAGTGGTTTAAAAAAATTAGCTGGTCCATGACTTAGCTGGTGAGTGTTGAAAGTCAAAATTTAAATAACTTGAATATTAGAAGAAGAAAAAAGAACTTTTTGATAAATCTAGAACTATGCAAAATTATGGAGCAGAAACATGGATACTAAACAGCCAAGGCCTTCCAAAGACTATTTAGAAGCATATGATAAGTGGACCACAAACTCAAAAAAGGACCACTTGGCTCCAAAGGATAAACTAAAGTGTTCGGCATTATAGAACAGATACGACATCTCAAACGTCAATGAGCTGGACATATTACAGAGGACAACAGATGAACTACTGTCATCCTCGCCTGGTATCCACGAAATATTAAAAGACCACGATGACATCTCCATACAGATCGAGACCAACGAGAGACAGGCCTGGGCACTCAAACGTCACCTGACCATCGGGGTCCGAGCAACAATCCATCCTTCTTGCGTGACCATCTTAATGACACATTTGGTATTTGTTGGATGAGTAGAGATGAACCAGTTGCATGGCCTCCCAGGTCACCGGTTCTTCCTCCTCTTAACTTCTTCTTGAGGAATCACATGAAGGCACTCATCTACCTCACACTTGTCACTACCATTGAAGAGCTAGTAGCCCGAATTGCAGTCCGTGAAAGCCAGGCCTCTTTGCATGCATGTATCGAAATGGCTGGTGGACACTTTAAGCAGCTTTTGTAAGCGTTGTGTTTTCACGTGTCAATTGATATTACGCTGTGTTTTTTCATTTGCACGTTACATCACTTCTCTCCCTATAGCCGGACAACGGTAGGGTTCCGACCCCCCCCCCCCCCCCACCCATGCTATGGTAAAAATGTTTGTTTTGGTGTCCCCTAATTATATGTAATGTTTGGTAATTACCTTTAGAAACACCCTGTATATACCCTCTATATAATGTTCAAGTATTATTAAAATACTTTATTATGACCATGTCCTCAGTACTTCGTTGGGTTACCTTTTGCCTTTAAGACTGCGTCGATTTTTCTTGGCATGGGCTCCACGCGACGTTGGTAGGTGGTTTGTGGAATTCGAGACTATGCTTGATGAATACCACTTTCCAGTTGTGTAAGATTTTATATTGTGGATCCAGCTGTCTGATGATTTTTTTCTACTTCATTCCACAAATGCTCACTGGGATCGTAGGTTGTGGACGCCACCCAAGCAAAATAAGTTCACCTTCACGTTCCTGAAGTAATCCTGTACAATATAAGCACTATGGCAGCACTTATCTTGTTGAAAGTAGCCATCTCCATTGGGATAAACATCAACATGGCAGGATGATATTGATCAACAAGACTATTTCGATATGGTGTGGGATTGGCTGCCCTTCTTGTTGTCTTTTACAATTCTGGACACTCTCCGCCACGGCTGAAAAAGCGGAGTCTTTAAAGTCTTTAAACACTGGAACAACAGCTGCTCTTGAATATGTCACGAATGCGGCAGTTTCGCTGATATTCGCTCCATGGCTTCGAGCTCTTACAATCATTAAAAATATATTGGAATATAATAATAATATCAATAACACATTTTTTTCGGGATATTAAAAAAATTAAATTGGAGCTTTTCTCGCTTCACCTTAAGCAAATTTATCCATTAGACTATCATAATCTAACACGTTCATTGTCTGTCAAATCGCGTTTCTTACCCTCTATCTTCACAAACAAATCATTTCTACTACTGTCATAAGTACTGAGCTTTCCTTTTTTATACCACGTTTGCCCTCTAGCAACAACAGCATGACGCCATAGCTAATTCTTTTAAAACTGGAACATGGTCATTATACACCAGCTGACAAAAAAAGTGAAGCACCCAGAAGGAGTGGTTGAAAATGAATGAAACGACATATGATGAAAGAAACATGTGACTTTATTGTACTATGGGATGAAACAGACAACATCGTTGGCGCCGGGTCAGTAGGGTGTGGACCCCCTCTGGCCCCAATGCATGCCCTTATGCGGTTCGGAATAGTGTCAAACAGCCTTTGGGTCCTCTCCTGAGGCAAGTCATTGCACAGTTGTTGCAGCTATCCCTCCAGATCCCGCAGGTTGGTACTGGGACGGAGTCGCCTTCCAATGTCATCCCACACATGTTCAATGATGGAGAGGTCCTGGGATCTTGATGACTACGGGAAGACCTCAACATGCTGTAGGCAATCCGTAGACACACGTGCTGTGTGTGGGCGTGCGTTATCTTTTTGATACAATGTCCCAGGATGCTGTGCCAGAAGGGGTAGGACGTGCGGACGCAGAATGTCTGTGACGTATCGCTGTGCCGTCAAAGTTTGCCGAAGCACTATTAGAGGTGACCTGAACGCATATCCGATGGCTCCCCACACCATAATGCCAGGGGTTTAGCCTGCGTGTCTCTCCACAAAATGCGACGGTTGTGCCCTCGACGCCGCCATACGCGAACACGATGGTCATCGGAGGTCATGGAGAAGCGGGACTCATCACTAAACATTATGCGACGCCATTCGTCGTCTATCCATGCCTCCCGGACAAGGCAACACTCTAATAGCAGGCGTTGATGTTGTGGTGTTAATGGCAACTGACGCATGGGGCAGTAGGACCCCAATCCGGCGGATGCGAGTCGTCGAGACACTGTGCGGGAACTCACGGGGTGTTGTAGAGTCTCCAGTACATGTTCGCGGATGGCGGGTGTCGATGCCGTGGGATTCCTTGTTTGGGGTGGTCACTGTGACATCTGAACGGCCCACATGCCTGGCAATTGCACGATACGACCAACCAGCCTCATGCAGTCCCACAATGCGGCCCCTGTCAAATGCTGTCAATTGGTGGATAGGATGTCTAACGCGTCTGCAAGGCGTCGCGGGTGCTTTGTACAGTACAGTAATCCTCTCTGAACGTCTTGCGTAACTGTCGGACTCTCAGCAGTTGACTGGTAACAACTTATCAACAACATGGCGGTGACATCACGAATGCACTCTAGTGAGCGTTCTAGCATTACTGATCTTTGTGAATCTAATCGTTTACTCACATATCAAAGGTATGCATACGTACCGAAATAGGATAATATTGGACCACTCCTTCTGGGTGCTTCACTTTTTTTGTTTGTACATTGGTCAGTGTATAATAAGTTACATCTATAATTGTGAATATATCTTTGAGCTTTCATAATTTAAAAAAATATAACACAGTTTCGAAGTACACGGGGTTTCCTAATTCTATGAACCTATCTACCGTGTTATACGATGGAGTTGCATTAAAAAATGATTTGTATACATTTTACTTATGCGAAGAATGGTTCATAGTTCTAGCGGATTACAGCATTTTCCCTTTTAAACATACACGCACACAAACAGGCCAATTGAAAAAAATCAGATTTTTTTCTGTGACTTTGAATAAATACGACATATAAATAGCGAGCCAGGTAAAAAAAATATCTTTTTTTTTTTACCTGGACTGAATTAATTTTCTTGCCAATCTTCCACGCTAATAGACGCCGGCAGAGAGTCGTGAAACGGAATCGATTTCAAAATAGGAAGAAGCGGTTTTTAAAGTTAAGTACGTTCTAATCAATTTAATTTGTCCTGGTTTGCCCTCTATTACGTTCACTTGCTATGGAATAGCAACTAACATAAAAAAAAATAGAAAATTTCGTCCACAATTACCCCCAATTCCCTTCATGTACTCAGCATCTACAAATTCCATTACACTTCTATGCATATCGTTTAGAAATCTTCACATGAGCCCTTCTAATTGAATTCGCATAAGCACAACGCAGGAACTATTAAAGAATCATCTGCCAGGAGGGACCATAACGCAATAAGGGCTTCTAGAACTCATGCATTAATAACCAATTTCCAGAAACCAATGTGAAGTATCGGCGATTAAATAATCAAATCAATAAGACGGAGCTGGAAAACTGCAGGAGCTTATAACCCTATTAGGCAGAAATAATGAAAATATCAATAAAGATGAACCTTTCAACCGTCACATTTTGAAAAGTCTACTTACCAGACACGGACGACGATCGATACTTTTAAATAATAAATTAATCTAATTACATTAATTTATATTTCAACGTTTGCTCGCGTTAAAGGAGTGTCCTCAAATGGAAGTCGTGGATTATTCCAGAATAAAAATAATTAAACCCTAATCCTACGATTCCATTACCTTTAATGGACCTGCCCAGATGCAATCTTCCATACGATACAGCGAAATCGGTTTTGCACATCTGGAATGAACGAACGGTGGTCTACACCAGATATCATTATGTAAACAAGCAGTACCCAACCTGTGAGGGTATCTGAACATTTAGAAAGCTGAATCGATTAAATTAATTAATTTTAATACGCGACCAGATTGAATCATCATCCAATTGAAAGGTTACATGAATTGCGCTTATTAATAACAGTCTGGTCACGTGTTAATCAGTCGGGTCGAATATTTAAAGAAAATATTCCAATCCGATGCATTCCCAGGTAAATGCATTGGAAAACGCTCCAGGTAGATAATCTTAGCTCTATACTTCTCGTATTCATTTCCCCTTAGGAGGTACTCAACATTAACAGTTTCGTTCTGTGTAATGTCCTTCTTGATGAAGTTAATGGAGACGGGAAAGAGAACACACACGCAATTCCGCCTTTTATTCCTGGTTTAGTTAAGGATCCTTAGCTGGATTGACAAAGCTTCCGTCAACTTTATTAACAGTTTCACTGGCCAACTGATTTACGTACGTATAAGACATACAGCCAATGATATCTATACAACTCATGATGGATAACAATGCAAACAATTAGCTATTGATAACAATAGGCCTACTAACGGCGCGTTATAACTTCATAAAACTCTGGGCAAACTCGAATTTGGGGTCCCATCTACCGTGTGAATGCTGATATCGCATTATCCCATTTTGCCCAGAGGATAAGGCGCCACTGAGGTCTAACAGCAACTAGCTATTGGGTGAGGTCAACAACCCTAACCAGTGAGAAGAGTTAGCAATTGATCGGTCATAAACCCCGGTTAGCCAACTGTGACGTCATTTTAACGGGGTCGAAAACGGCAGTTAGTGCTCCTATGCCTAACCAGTTAGTCTAATCGCTCGAATCAAGAAAAAGACGGTAGTCCAGTGAGATATTCTCACCGGTTAGGGCTTTTGACCTCGGCCAATGATAACAGTAGGCCTAGCAGCAATAAACTGAAAGAGATTAGCTATTGACAACAATAGGCCTAAAAGCAATTAGCTAGTAGCATCAATACGCTTAACAGCAATTAGTTTTCGAGAACACAAGGTCTAACAGCAATTAACAACAAAAAGCTATTAGCTATCCATATGGCTACGCCTAATGCTGGGTGCCCACTTAGCGCGACGATAGTGCGATTCTATCGCTTTGAGTCATATGCGCATGCGCAACAAACGCCAGGCGATCAATTCGCTTCTCGGTGCCCACTTGGCGCGACGGCCGCGTGACTGAATGCGCATGCGCTATCTACGCGATCATTTCGTTTCCCACTTCAAGATTTCGTGCTTCCAAAATCAGAATTGGATATTTCGTGCATACAGAATTGCATATTACTTGATATCTTCAATCAAATTTTCCGTAGCGATATCCGACCATCTCGAAGTAGGTGCTGCCATGATTGCATGTGCCACGTGATTCGAAACTGTTTTCTGATTGGATGCGATGGAGTCGCGCGATCGAAAAGCTCTGGCATGCAGAGCTTTTCAATCGCCTAAGGCTGCTTCTAAAAACTCTCTCCAGTCGCGATCGAGCGTAAGCGTTCATGATCAACGCGAGCACTGCATCTAAAAGTGACAGAGCGCTCGTCACTGGCGCCTCTAAAAACTCCCCGATCTCATCGTCGTGTTGGGAACGCTCAGGATCAAAGTGATCTTATTTCCATTGTGATCACTTCGCGTTGCCTCGCTCACTTTCACTACTTTCGCTTTCATTACTTTCGCAATAATGGCCGACAATGAAAGCATATCCCACCTCGAAGTCCGTTTCCAATGCGGTTTATAGTTTTGCAATGAATCTGAAGGCACAGAACAGGTCAAGATACACGGCAGGGGCGAAGGAGCTGAAGATAAAAGCGAAGATTGTTTTATATATTTTAATTTTTTAATTTTTCTCTTAGGTTTCGAATTTTCTTTAAAGTTTCGTTTTATCGTACGTGCACTCTCGTACGTAGATATTTTAACACTCTCGTATTTATTGTCATAAAAGAATAAATGCATTGAAATCTAATAAATCCCCATCAGACTATAATAATGGACAATAAAAATAAATAATTACGCTTAAAATAGAAAGTTTGAAAGCGTAACGAGTTTCTGTGGCAGTTACCTCTTATTTACTGATCGGGCTGTTATCTCGTTGCCCTTGGCGCTGTCAAAAAACTTCATGAGCGGGTGAATAGAGCGGGCGCGATCAGGGGTAAACGATCACGTGATTGAAAATGAGCGCTCGAGAGTTTTTAGAAGCACCCTTAGATGCGCCACAGAATCGCCCTCGTGACGTCACTCTGCGCATGCGTGCTTCACAAAGCGATAGAATCGCGCTATCGTCGCGCTAAGTGGGCACCCAGCATAACAGCAACTAACAACTGAAAGCAATTAGCTATCGATGCCGCTAGGCCTAACAGCAACTAACAACTGAAAGCAATTAGCTATTGACGACAATAGGCCTAACAACAATTAGCTATCGATACCGCTAGACCTAACAGCAACTAACAACTGAAACCAATTAGCTATCGATACCACTAGGCCCTACAGCAACTAACAACTGAAAGAAATTACGATCAATACCGCTAGGCCTAACAGCAACTAACAACTGAAAAGCAATTAGCTATTAACAAACAACAGGCCTAACAGCAGTTAACTTATTGACAACAATAGGCCTAATATCAGCTACTACTGAAAACACTAGGCATAACTACAGTGGCATAACTGCAATTAGCTATTGACAACAACAGGCCTATCAACTCAGGTATTATTAGCAGTGGTATTCTAACAACAGGTGGCGCCACCATTACTTATACTTCCACTTCACGCATCATTGCTTAATCATATACATGATAAAGCATCCAAAAAACATTCCCACAGCAAACATTTTTTCATACTCGCCACGGATCGGCTACCATGGGAACTGTCACTCATCTTTTTTTTTTGGCAGAAGTCGATTGAATTGCAACTGGATCTTCACCACCCCTCGACTTCAAACTTATTTAACGAGTGAATGCGTTTCCATGGCGGAGGCGTTTCTCACAGAAAAAGAGGGTTGAAAATATATACGACTCCCTCCATAAAAACCCCCTCTTCACCAAAC
Organism: Rhysida immarginata; assembly: GCA_023313115.1. Classification (NCBI taxonomy): domain Eukaryota; kingdom Metazoa; phylum Arthropoda; class Chilopoda; order Scolopendromorpha; family Scolopendridae; genus Rhysida; species Rhysida immarginata. Next base: position 112,523 of record JAHWFO010026864.1, on the reverse strand, counting down.
TGGAGAAGAAATTTGAGAAGGTTACTACTCCCTTTTCGTCAGCCCATTTCAGCCACTTTCCGTTTTCTGCCCTCCCCCTTTGATCACTCCAACAGTGGAATAAACCACATTAAACAGTAATTAGCCCCGAAGCGACGTGGGGAACCTGAACCCCATCCATCGGCCCCAGCTTTAAACCGGAAGAACAAATAATTGGTCGCTCTCGGTCGACGGAAGTGGTACGTAACCCTAAAAAGGTAAACAAAAAAGAGGGTTCCAGCCAAAGAAAATCAAACACGGACTAATCAAACAAAACTCGCCGCCCAGACAATAGCGCCTTTAATCAATTATGCATCTGGCGTCCAATGAGAAATTCTTAACGAAGTCCATGTGCTGAGGTTTAAGCAATAATCAAGCAGTGATCAAGACGCCAGGCAATGAAGTGGCAGGTGATTCCATAATACAGGGTGAATACAAAAGTCTGAACCCCCCTTTTGTTTTTTGAACCGAAGGAGATATGTCAATTTTGATGAATCCAATGAATAGGAAGTTGTGGGTGGCCTATCCCATGGTGCGTTTTTCATCATCCCAAAAATGCAAATTAGGACACATCAAAATTTATCCCAAAAACCGTAAGGGATAGAGAAAAAAACCCAATTGCAAACTTGTTCAGCATAAAAAAACAGACAAAACAAAAAAAAAATTCATCCAAATCGGACCAACCAATCACCCACAATCACGTGGTGAACTGTTTGTAGCTTACAAACAGTCACACTGCACAAACAAGTTGCTTCAAACAGTTTAAAAAAAAGTTAATCAACAAAATGCTCGATGTGACGACCGTGGGCACCATAACACAATTGGGCACGGAACCTAACTGACGCCAAAACATCGGCAAGCATGGCTGGTGTCACTCCTCAGCACGCTTCCTGGATTCGTTGAATCAGATCCTCCAGTGAGGCGGGCTGCATAGCATAACTTCAGGTATCCCCACAAGAAAAAGTCAAGTGGTGTAAAATCAGGGGAGCGGGGTGGCCAACGAACTGGTCCTCCTCGGCCAATCCATTGTTGTCCAAACATCTCACTTAGACGCTCGCGAACGACCAGCCCGTAATGTGGAGGAGCTCCATCATGCTGAAACCACGTGCGCTGATACGAGGCCAATGGCAAATTGTCAATGAAGTCTGTGACTACCACGTTGAGAATTTCAGCTCCGGTAGCGTTCTGCAGTCAGTGTTCCATCGTAAAAATACGGTCCAACCACAGTGTCATTGTACAATCCACACCACACACTGATTCTCCAGTTCACTTGATGAGATATTTCTCGCAGACATCGTGGGTTTTCGTCTGCCCAATGATGATGGTTGTGCCTGTTGATAACTCCATCCCTGGTGAACTGGGCTTCATCTGTCCACAAGATTTCATGAATGAAGTTTGGATTGTCATCCAGGTAGGTAAACTGTAACCAGTTGCAGAAGGCGGCCCTAACAACATAATCCAATGGCAGTAACTCCAGGTGACAATGAATATGGTATGGGTGAAAATGATGTGCGTGTAGAATGTTGAGAACAGTTCTCTGGTGGCACCCAACATCTGCAGCAATTGCTCTGTTGCTTTTGTGGGGATTTGCAGCAATGCAGCCAGAACTAGTGTTGTTCGCCTTGTGCCCTTGGTCGTCCTCGTTCTGCATTAACATTCCCTGTAGCCTCGAATCTTTGAATAATGTGACGCATTGTTTGACGAGATGGATGGCGTTCGTTAGGGCATCTGCCTCGATACAACTTAACTGCAGCGTGTAAGTTTCTCCTTGCCTCTCCGAAGCAAAAGATCATATTGACCATTTCCGGAACAGTGTAGCTTACCATCCTGGAATTGTTCTGTCTTCTGTGTGCTGAAACATGCCTTTTATTTGCTTTTCCGCATGAAAGTGAATGTGAGTACGGTAATGTATGTTAATTTTTTGATTTGCATGCTTTACATGGTGGAAATATCAACATTCAGTTTTCCTTGTGCAATGTGATTGTTTGTAAGCTACAACAGTTCACCACGTGATTCTGGGTGATTGGTTGGTCCGATTTGGATGATTTTTTTTGTTTTGTTTGTTTTTTTATGCTGAACAAGTTTGCAATTGGGTTTTTTTCTCTATCCTTTACGGTTTTTGAGATAAATTTTGAATGTGTCCTAATTTGCATATTTGGGATGATGAAAAGCGCACCATGGGATAGGCCACCCACAACTTCCTATTCATTGGATTCATCAAAATTGACATATCTGCTTCGGTTCAAAAAATAAAAGGGGGGTTCAGACTTTTGTATTCACCCTGTATATATGTGATCTAGGCACATTTGATATACATATACAGGGTGACCAACTTATTGCTATGTATGACCATCTACTCAATGATCTCGCTTGAGGGCTTGGAAAATCGTACAATATCGGAAGAAATGTAATCTCCATCTATCTAGGATTGTACGGTTGTGGATCCAGCTTCCTCATCTTCATCTCACAAATGTTCAATGGAAGACACATCCGATATTGGTGGAGGCCAATTCCGCAAGGTAAAGTCTCAGTCATGTTCTTCAAACCATCTGCAAGCAATGTGAGTATTATGCCATGAGCATTGTCTTGTGGAAGTACCATCTCCAATGTGTAAAGCAATATAATTGTTCGACATATAAACGGTTACTGGAAGATGGGCTTAGGTTGAATTTTTCACGCCATACCTCCTGAAGTATCGGGATCCATGTGGTGTAAAATGCGGCAAGTTGTACAAAGTTGAACGGTCATCAGAGTTGGCCACAGAATAAAGTGGAGCCTGTTGACCTATTGTTAGACTGAATAAATCCAGTATTTCTCCTCTCAGCTCCAATTTCGAACATTTTCACAATCTTAAATATTTTGCTAATGCTCGCGCAAATTCTTCGCTTTTCCATGTACAAACCTTGCCAGCTCACGTATTTTTCAAACCTAACCTAAACTTACCCATTCATTCGCAAGAAGTTCATTTCATTAATCTCTACATGCACCCAATAATCCTTTTCTACACCAAAGTCGTCATCTTGCAGCAACACCAATGTTGCCATCTTTGCTTTAGGAAAGATATTCGTCTCTAAGTGCACAGTAAGATACTGGTTTGAGCTTTTTTTAGGGAAGGGCCTTGTAAAATGAACCCAGTGGAATGGCTGAGACATGAAACTTGTGGAACTTTGCCACGGGACTTGAAGTAGGCATAGACGCATAGACGCGGGACATCTTACAGCTCTAGAAAAGGTGAACAACCTCAATAAATGGATTCCACGTGAATTTGCGGAAATACAAGCTGGTCAAAGGGGCGTAAAACTATCAACAACTCAACATTTGTATCAGAGATTGTCATCGGAGCCAGCACTAGTGAATGGTAAAGGTGTTCTTCCCCTTGATAATGCTAGACCTCATGTTTCGCGTGCGGCCGTCATGAAATGAAATGAAAGAGCAACTGACTTACCACTATTTCCTCAGAAGGAATCTGTGCAAATAGCCTTTAAGGGGTCTAGACTGTTCTTTGAAGCTGGTCTTTCGAGAAGTGTACTGATGCAGATGGTGCAGACTTCGAGTATAAAAACTATGCACAACCCGTTAATATTTTACAAAAGAACTATCAGAATGCGAGCCCGTGCCTTTTATGCTAGATTTTTCTAAATTGTGATATAAAATCTAGTTCTAGAGTACTTCTGCAAAACTAGCCCTGCTCTTTAATGTAGTTTTCAAGCCACTGTCAAGCAATTCATAAAAAAAACCACAGAAACTGTATACGCAGCCCTATAGCAAACTGCAAGAAAAAGAAAGTTGAAGAAGCAAAGCCCGCTTTCGATACGATGAATCCCCCAAACCCTGGAGGAGGCTTTAAAAATATAAAAAGAGCTGCGAACCCTGTTAGGCAGGGTTCCCTACAGGCAAGGGGCCAATAGCTGTAATTAATCACGAAGCAAACGAGAAAAAAGCGAGACGCCAGCACGTGCCACCCATAAGACAGCGCCGTTGCTGCTGCGTCAGGTTGGGGAGAGGGGATTCCCGACGCTCTAATCTCCTCGAATCCGATTAAATCCAAAGGTTTTTCCGAAGCCAATTCGTAACGCAAACTTTCCTATTCCCTAGTACTCCCGACTACGTTACTCCCTCCTCGCTGCCCCTACCTCTCCACTTTACTTCAAATTACGGGGGCCTCTCCCATTCATTTTCCACGGAGACTCTCCTTTCATTAGCTTCCGTTTCCATTTCATGAGGCTCTCGCTTTAAATGAAAAAACGCCTGCGATTAAAAAATGAAAAAATAAAAATCACCAGCACGCTATTGATTCGTATGCGTTCGCTTACGCGTACTGAGGAACACTTAAAGATTTTTTTTTTCAAATGGCAAGCACATACTACCACTTGTCTTTAATTGCACTTTGACCTTTTCTTTCATAAAGCATCCATATCAAGAAGCATTCACATCCTCCGCTACATTAGGCCACAAACAAGCACATTACTCAAATTCAAGCAATATTCTGGCCTTCCAAAATACACACGATAGCCAATGAATTAGAAATGCGTATTGGCAGTAAGGTGTTGAAGTACTGGTAAGTCAATGGAAGACCAAGCGTTCACCAGACATTCGCTTAGTTCTGTTAAAAGATTTATTGGAAGAGGACCTCGCTGTCGGATATGTCGTTCCAACATGTCCCAAACATATTCCATGGGGCTAGGACCTGGGCTGGCCAGAGTAAATGATCCTCGTGCTCGATTAACGGTTTAACCATTGCTTCACATGAAAGATAGACTTGGTCGGCTACAATGTGCAGATCGTCCGGGGAACGAACCTTTCCATTCCATGAACATCCGCCCACCACTTCCATACCAGCAGAAGAAGCTCCATACCAGGCACAACTACCAGAACTTGAACTGTCTTATTGATAAGACATGTTGAATCCATTGCTTCGTGGGGTTCCAGTCTTCACGTGCCCAGTTTTGCAGAAACCAGTAGTTTTCGTATAAGCATCCGAATGCTGATTTCAATCCGCTTCAATTCCTGGCGCTTGGTCCTGCCAGATATGGATCGGACAACCTTAGTCAAGTCATTTGTCAATAGTTCCACACTAGATGTCGTGTTTCTCCGTACAGGTCTCGTTCCTGATCTTTGAGCCACAATGACGATCTATATACAGGATGATTCAGAAGGTTGGGTTAAAGTTGAAGAAGCACGGATAGGAGATAATTCTAAGCAAAATGTCTTAGGGTCACGTTTTGTTTTGGGTCTTCGTTAAAAAGATATAGCACCTTTTAGTTTTGTGACGTCACTTCCGGACGGTGTTAAAACATATTTGTATAACGAATTGATTAACAGAGGGATTCCGGTTGAAGAGCCGGTTCCCCTGACTTACGGATTTCTTCGTCTGAGATTATGAGACACCAGTCGATGACCAGGAAACATCTCTTGCAAGAATCATGCAGTATCTGAAGTATTATTTGAAATGCCAGAAACTTTCAAGAGAGTGCGCCAGTTTCGTTAACGAGATTATGCTTCCATTGAATGCCATGTTCGGCAATTTGGACTATTTTTGTAATACTGTGCCTAGGTATCGCATTTGTATCGCTTAATAAATGTTGCTAACTCTAATAGCATTCTTTTGTGGTCAGACCCGCAATACACAGTTGGTTTAAATTCGGCATTTTACGAGTATTTTTTAACATCGATTGAAGTGACGCTATAAAACTATATCTTCTTAAGGAACCCCCCAAAGCAAAAGTGACATTTTGCTTTTCCCCGACCTTTTGAATCAACCTGTTAAAAGATTGCGGATCACTTGTTCCAAGATTTTGGCAAGTGCCTTTCGAGAATCCAGTACGCTGCTTCGTTCTTTCAATCGTGGCTGCAGCAAGACGAGCACCAAAAAATGAGTCCCTTTTCGGGTCAGTTAGGTCCTTCTTTTTCCAATGATGATCAAGTTTCGTTATTAGACTCCCTTAAGTAGGTGATAAGTAGATGATTGAATCACATGATCTCAAATTATTTTGCATACAACGGATTAAAACAATTTCCATGTGGTTCACATATGTTTCTAATTCATTGTTAGTCTGTGCATGACTTGGTAATAGGAAAACCGATGACTGCTACGATTTTCACTTTCCAAATTGTGCTTGAGCCGTGTCCGGAAAGTAAATTGAGAAAAATTAAAAGCCTGCAATAGTTTTTATTGAAATTCAATTAAAACTCTGTAAGAACGTTCTAATAACATGTTTAGAGATTATCTGTGCTGGACAGAGCAGACTCCTTCTCGACGGCTTAAGCGCCGTCTTCATAACGGACTTTACGTGGATTTTCGCAACCCTTTTGCCGACCCCGGTCCAGTAATTTCGGTAAGATTTTATTGTTTGGGACTCCGCTGTTTGTCAGAATGCTCAGCTTTGCAGAGCGACCAGAATTTTTCAATTCCCCTAGTTTGTGGAGCATTTGGAGCGTTGTTCTTTCTGTGTACATATTCTAGGGGTATGAAGCCAGATAGTCAACCACGTTCCGAATGTAATGGACGCCTGCTAAGTCGGGCTACAGCAGATTTTCATTAAGCTGCTGGTAACGAAGGATGAAAGGAATCAATCTTTTCTTTACGCATTCCTTCATACACATTTCCATTCAGGTCAATAGTTGGCAGATTAGGAGCCTCTTAGGCAATTTAGCATGGGAATCGTAAGTATGGTAAAAAAAAAAAAAAATTAAAAAATTTCCTGGTACTTCTGCTAGATCATAAGGGACTACGTCTCATCATCAATGACCAAAACTTTTTTTTTTCCTTTTTTTTTTTAGTGGAATTGCGAAGAGCTGTTTTCGAACACTGTTCTTGGGGTCAGTCATCTACTAACGAATGTTGATGTCACTCACAGTCAATTTCTTTATGCCAAGTCGTGAGGCAGAACGACAAACAATGAAATTCTGGACCTTGGCAAAAGCATTGCGAACTCTATTTACGACGTGTTTCTCCAACGATTTTACGGGAGGCCGAATAGGTAGTTTCTTCTTGTAACTTGCACTTCCTGAAGCTTCACCTCTCCTCATTATTTACCAAATAAGCTGTCGCGATCTGCCTTCTTCGGAGAAGTGTTTTACAGCTTTCTTCTTTCCGCCGTTGCAGTGATTTTTCTAGCATTGGAAAACCTTTTTTGCGAAGAGTTCATTTTAAATAACTTGTGCTTGCAGATCTATTAGGAAGAGGTGCATGTTAATTAATCATCGTATATGCAGTGTCCACACGTTGTTACTGTAGAACAATGAAATTTTAATTTTTGTTAATTTACTTTCCAGACACGACTTAGGTTTTAACTGATTATCCGAAAAGAAATTTAAATAAAATTAGTTGTTAAAAAGAAATTTAATTTCCTCCGTTTACACTCATATCAACACAGAGATCGTGTTGTTAAAATTACCTTAAGGGCTGTAACAAAAAGAGAAAAAAATTCTACGTCAAATAAAAGCGTAGGCGGCCTAGCGTGTAAAGTGTTAACACGAAATGTCAAAACACACATTAAAATTATTTAGGAGACCAAGCGAGAGAGCTAACGAAAGGAGAGAGAGAGTGTGTGTGTGTCTGTGAAGGAGCAGGAAACACACGGGCACGAAAAACTCAAAAGTGACCTCCGACCTCGGCCACTCGTTAACCGTAATAGGGAAACGTGTTCCACGATAATCATCAAATCAACTGGTTATGGCCGAGCGTCAAGAAAAAGCGTTCGGCACAAAGGAGGACAACGAACCAAAATGGCGCAAACGAGACGCAAACAAGGAAACGTAATTCTAAAATTTCTTCAATTAATTACATTTAAAAATAAATTCTTCTTTTCGGGGTTCAATCCTGAAAAACAAGTTGCATCAAACTTTCTCTAAGAACTTTTAATGATGAACTCATTTTTTTTTTGTTAAATTCACTTTCCTCCCCATAGCTCGGAGAAGTGTCCTTAATGAAGGAAGTTTTTGTTCAATCAATTATTTTTTTAATACAGTACCCCATTCACTAATAAGGATCTTCCTAATTTGTATGGAACAGGACCGCTTCCTTTGACCTATAACCTGCTTCTGTCAAATCATCGATTTCTGCTTCGCTTCATATTTTTTGTTACATTTTCCCTTCCCTAAAATAGAATTTCGTCAATATACACGCAGCGACTACTGAATCAGTGACCTTGATACAGATTTATGCAGCGATCACTCATTCTGTATGAAATAGTAAGCATAAATGCAAAATATGTGATGGCCTCTGCAATTATTTAAAAGTAGAGTCGAATCCCGCCAAAGCCAGCCCTGCTTATAACGAATCCCCGTATATAACGAAAAAAAATTTTGATCTCGTCCAATTTCTGATAATGTTATTTTATACGGGTATAGCCAACACCACCTAGAAACAACCTGAACCACCAATCATAAGAAAATCTGATATAATGAACTTTATTGAAGTCTTTGACTGTTTTTCTTTTTGTTATTGTTGGGTTTTTTTTATCGAAATTAGAAAAAAAAATATTGTACCTTTAATTTACTGTCACTGACCTTTCATATCCATTCCCCACCCCAGCTTTTTTTGAATTAGCCACAACACCCAATTCTTGGAGAGGTCGCTGAAGAAATGACCTTCCTTGAGCTTTTCCAAACATGTGATGATGAAGAACCGAATGACCTTAGAGGAACCTTAGCTTTTCCGTGGTTATTGCATGGGAAGAACCGAATGACGAAGATATTGTGACAGAAACATGGCCGTACCCAAGGGGGTAGGGATAATGTACACGGCGAAACGTTGGAGTATTTGTATTGACTTTGTTTCAGCAAAGATAGAGCTGATATTTGGTGTACTTTTCCACATAATTTTCCCACATATACGGGGTGATAATAAAAATGAGCCCCCCCCCCCCCCTTTTATGAATCCAATGAATAGGTAATTGTGGGTGACCTATCCCATGGTGCACTTTTCATCATCCCAAATATGCAAATTAGGACACATTCAAATCCTATCTTAAAAACCGTAACAGATACACGAAAAATTCCAATTGAAGACTTGTTCAGCATGGAATTCCAAACAAAACAAAAAAAAAATTTCCAAAATTCAATGAACGGATCACCAACAATCCAAAACAGAAGATCATGTTCACCATTTCAGGAACAGTGTAGCTTGCCATCCTGGAATTGTTCTGTCTTCTGTATGCTGACACATGCTTCCCTTTATTTGCTTTTCCTCATGAAAGTGAATGTTATTATGGTAATTTTTGGTAATTTCTTGATTTGCATGTTGAACATTCAAATGTCTTTGTGAAGTGCATAGGGAAGTAACTAATAAATTCAACATGTGATTGTTGGTGATCGTTCCTCAGATTTTGGAAATTTTTTTTTGTCTATTTCGGAAATCCATGCTGAACAAGTCTTCAATTGGAATTTTTCGTGTATCTGTTACGGTTTTTAAGATAGGATTTGAATGTGTCCTAATTTGCATATTTGGGATGATGAAAAGTGCACCATGGGAGAGGTCACCCACAACTTCCTATTCATTGGATTCATCAAAATTGACATATCTGCTTCGGTTATGAAAATAAACGGGGGTGGGGCTCATTTTTGTATCCACCCTGTATATTGGAATCCCCCCCCCCGCCCATCAGTGGATCTTCCCCACCCCCCCTCCCAACATAAATCCTGGCTACGCCCATGGACAGAAATAAAACTGAAGAGTGGAGGCATCAAAAATTCTTCGTGACACGTCTGTTCCGTACCACAGGTGTCCACTTTCAACTGAGCAGTCAGTGTGCGTGAAACGAAAGGATCCCCTCGATCTCAGTGTACAACAGTCAAATTAGCACGAGCATACAACATAACAATGGCTGCAATATCTCTGATATTGAAGATGAAGTTGAAGAAAGTCAACAAACTGAAAGCGAACTCGTGGGGATGCCAAAGCAGCGATGTCTACTATTAAATGCATTTACCCACACACAAATTGTAGAATATAAAGCGATGGAGTCGTTTCAATTTTTGGATAAAATTTTCCTGGAATTTGCATAACGCTAGCAGAAGATTACAGATTTGTTTTTGCACACTCAGAAAAAATTAACACAGTACCAAAATGATTAATTTTAATCATCGTTTTTAAAGCCATGCTCCCGAATAGACAGGACATGTATACTATTATAACTTTTGCTTACTTTTTGATGCTCTATCCGAATCTGAAGTCAAAATCAAAAAGTTCGAAAAAACTTGGCAACAGAACGACCGACTTCGCGAACACAGTAACGATGCTTTTAATTAACGTAGTCACAACTGATTTTGCTATCGGATCGGATATAGCGAATCAAAATTTGGTCCCTTGAAGTTCGTTATAACGGGGTTAGACATGAACTCATCGACGGTAGAACAGCAAAACCGAAGGATTTTTCAGAGTTTGAAAAGGTGCTCATTATGGGGTCCCACTTGCTAGACCCACGAGATATTTAGATAGTTCAATGTATAGAAAAACAAGAAATAACACCCCCCCCCCCCCAGGAGAGTATAAAAGAGTAGCGGAAGCTCTGAATTCATCTATTTTTTACCTCTTTTATCCTCACTTTCTAACGCCCACCCGCCTCCCCCATTTTTAATGAGAAAAATGGTTTTCTCGAATGCAGTATTTAGAAAATGGAAAAGAGCTCTTTCGCTTCTTATCGTATCCGATCGAATGACATATCACATGCCATATGTTGCCTTATTTAGCTACAGACCACGTAATTAGTACCCCGATAACTCCGATCCCACTGGGACAATTTGACTCAAACTTCAGAGCAATGTAGATCTTGCCTAGAGGAATCTGCTTATCAAATTTCAATCTTTTACTTACTTAAATACCATATATAGAGATGGACCCCTCTAACTTCCACCACTGTAACTCTGACCGCAATAGGCAAATCGCAACCAAATCGAATCGTGAAGTAGCACGTGCCCATAATAAGCTACATATCGAATTTCGACCTTCTACGTCAACAAATGTAGAAAATATGAAAGGAACAGATAGAACAATAGAACAAATAGCATTATTATATTATTATTCTTCACGGACGACAACGCCACTGTTCATCGCGCATAGTTGGTTCAACATTGGATTACGAGCACGAAGATGACTTCAGTCATTTATCCTGGCCGCTCCAAAGCCCAAATCTCAACCCCAGAGAGAATGTTTGAGAATGTCATTCCGACAGGAAGGTCCTCTCCCAACAAATCTTCAAATTGTTGAACTCTACGCCACTCCGCATACATTCTCTCATTCGTGCCAAAGGGGATCAAATAAAATATTAAACAGATATTAAACAGATGTTTCTAATTTATTGTCCTCGTTTTCTATCAATGCTGTGCTATCTATAAAGTGCAATTCCGCAACAAACGTGGGGAACGTCAAAATTTACAGCACGCAAAATTTTACTATTGGCTGAAGAAGAAGGAGAAGAGGAAAAAGAAGTGTGGGGCATAGCTTTTCGAATAGCCCTCGATTAAATACGAGCGAACAAATTTTTTCCGCATGTTTGAGTAATAAAACAGCCCAATAAAGTGCACGAGCTATAAATCCTAGTCAGAGGGTTCGTTCCATTCGCTCAAATGATAAGCGGCATCTCAAAGTGGAGCCTGTAAACAGTAAATAAATGTGATGGAGGGGTTTAAAAATCAATATTAATCGCCGTGTTTAAAATATTGACGAAAGACTGCGGCCAATAAATCGCACCTAAGCATCTGGCATAAAACACGGAGCCCAACTCCAATAATTCACGGGCAAAACGACGCGGCGGCCCGACCTTTGAGCGGGAGTTGACCTTTGAATCCGACCGGAGCTAATTCAACCGCCTGCTTAGAACTTGTCGAGCATGAAATGAGATTTGGGAAGAAAATGCGCAAGTACACGTTTTATTAAAAATTGTTTAGGAAATTTGATTTAATAAGAGAATAATCCAATAGTGAGGAGCCATAAGGAAATATACACATTATAGCATGTGTGCCGATTGGCATAGAGTCAATAACGTGTTGAAACACTTGTAAGTCAATGGAAGACTTCCCCACAGATAGGCGTTCATCAGACATCCTTTTAGACAAAGACTATGGGTCGTTTTATCCAATGGTTGAATACTCTGGATATCGCACGTTTAAGAATCCATTCAGCTTGCTTCGTGATTTCAATAGTGGCTCCAGCTAGAAGAGCGCCAACAATGAGTCCTTAAAAATCTGCTAGGTCCTTCTTTTCTCCTATGCTGATCAAAGTTCTGTGATTAGATTCATTCAACTCCTTAAATAAGTAACATGCTTGCATCACATGCCCTCAGATCTTCCTCTGACCCTGCTCACTTTGTTAGTCGATGTTTTTCTGATGAGGTCCGTTACCGAAAAACTCAGAGATTTACCTTCGAATTTCATGGCCCATGAAACATGTGTAGAATGTGGAGTTTTTTACCTTGTGAGATCCATTCGAAAGTCTACTGTGTTTCTAAATTCAGCTGAAAACACCGTTGTCACCATTTTAAAAATGTTTTAAAGAAATAGATCTTAAACAATTAATTGCTTTTTAAATTTTTATGATCTTGTGTAATTTATATTTGTTTAATGTTCTTTATTTTAAAAAAATGTACATTTACCCTATGGGGTACAGTAAATAAATAAATAAAATACAATAAATAATTCCTCGTCCAATGGTATAGCATTCAGAAACAAACGTAGTTTGATTCTATTCTTACCCCTCTAAAAAAGCAATCGCGTTCGCGAAGGTATTATCGCAATTTCGCAATCGAAGCGAGAATGTTGTTGCTGTGGTGATTACTTTGTCTCCAAAATAAGTGCCCTTCTCGTCCGGAAAAAATGAAGAATCAATTCGAGAATAGGAAGCTCATTATAGCACCATCTCGAGGAGGACGGTGACAATGACTTCGACTCGCCCAGATCCAACTGACAGATTTCGAACGTGTGACGGCTGCTCCTGTTGTTCTACGTCTCTCAACACAGCGCAATGGAGATGAAATTTTGCGATAAGCACTTTCCACTCTCGTTCAGCTTCTCAAAGCAAGGAAGACTCTGTCTAAATGTTCTCCCTGTCTTCGTTCCTCATGCACTGCGTTTTGAAATGATTCCAAGAGCCGTCAAACGACGAAAACAAGCTCTTATGGCACATTCAATAACAAAAAATCTACAAATCTTGGAACCAAATCGGACAAGAAAGATGCCCCTACATCTTTTTGGCTAAGTACGCTTTTAGAAAATTTTGCTATAGTAAAACAGCCAACAGAATTCCAGGTGTGTTTAGAAAGTCTGAACCCAAATAAAGAAAAAAAAAAAGCGCGACGTTCATAGAATTTCGACACACATGAACGCACCAACCAGGCATTTCTAGCATGTCTACGTGAATTACGCCAAATGCACACACCACTTTCAGGCTAGAATCAGAATAGAAGGTCATTCCTGTGGGGTGCGAAAAACGTTAGTTCTGGTTTCGTTGAACGAGCGCTGAATTACAAATTGAGCGCCCGACGGCTCTTTATTTACTAAACTGCAACCACAACCAGCTAAGTAAGCCATTGGTTGTGTGAACGACCAGAACAAGTGCGTGTTTGTGTGTAAAAGTTAAAGGGCGATCGATTTACCTTTAGCATATTTATACATACATTAGACAACGGATTGGAAACATGTGCGAAACACGCGTAAATTTGTTTTTATGCAAAATAGTTCTGAAGTCATGTGATTCAAGTGTGCACGTATCATCTATTTAAAGAGTTGGATAAATCTAATCACACAACTTGATCAAAAAGGAGAAAAAGAATAACCTGACTTCGAAAAGGGACTCAATGTTGGTGCTCGGGTAACAACTGAAATAACGAAGCACCTGAGTGGATTCTCGAAAGGTGCGATATGCAGAGGATTCAACAATTGAGCAAATGGTTTTAACCAAGGCTGTTCCGACTCTTATCTGGCAAAACCAAGCACCAGGAATTGAAGCGCATCCAAATCGGAAATCACATGCCTATACGACTGATTTCTGCAAAGAACAGGAAAGTTCGTCTACAGTGGTGTCTGGAACGTCTGAAGGCTGGAAGAAGGTTATGTGGTCTGACGAATCACGATACAAGTTCTTTTCTATGACGGTAGGCGGGAGACCCTACGAATCAATGGATCCAGTATGCATAATCTAATTATCCATTTTGCTTTCTTTACATTTCGCCAGAAATGATAGCCTCCTCTAGTAACGGATTGGTTGGAAGGTGGAGTGATCAGTGAAAGACCGCATCACTTGAAAATAATAATGAGCAAAGATATCGGCCTCGGTGTCTCAGTGGTTGCGTGATCGCCTCTGATGCCCGAGGACGCGAGTTCGACCCCGGCAGAGGACGACGAGGATTTTTTCAGGGGGAAAATCCTGAGATCACGCATTTCCTTCGGAGGGGAAGTAAAGCCGTTGGTCCCGTGTACTCGTTTGCCGTCTGCACGTTAAAGAACCCTTGCGAGGCAAAATTTGCGGTCCCTATAACGCCGTCCTGAAATGACCATGGCAGTTGAAAAGGACGTTAATACTCAACAAACCAAACCAAAGAGCAAAGATACTGGCTTTCGAAATGTGGAAGTTATCAAAACAACCCACGGTTCTGGTGATAGTGGTATGATATGGAGCATCTTCTACTGATATGGAACTCGTCCCTTGATATTCATAGAAAATCATTTACCCAGGCCGCCCTAGAACCCAGATTTCAACCGTATAAAGAATGTTTGAGACAAGTTGGAACCATATATCCTCTTCCAATGAATCTTCTAAGAGAACTAGAGAACGTCTGGGGAATGGTCTTTCAGTGACTTACAAGTGCTTCAATATCTTACTGATTCTATAGCAACTCGCATATTTGGGCCAAAGGAGGTACAATAAAATATTAAACATATGTTTCTCATTCATTGGCCAAGTGTGTACAATGTTTATGACATCTTGAAGTTTTAGCTTTGTAAACCCTTCAGTTCACTTATTACTGCAGTCTGGCACCGTCGGTGAAATTCATCAGTCTCAAATAACACGGTTTTTATGATACCGCAAAGTTTCCGCTTTCAATTCCAGAAAGCTGCTTTCCTCTGTTTCCGTATATTCAGAAATTTCTCGTTTCACCTATTTCTCAAATATTAAATTGCAATGCTGTAGACATTTTGGTTAGTTTTGATTAAATTTATGAAATTTCCTCGAAAAAAAATGGAAAATTTTATGGAAAAAAAATATTTAAAGAAAAAAAATTTTCCAGCAGACTTAATGAGATATACGATTTTCGATATGACGCACGTTTCTCAAATTACCGAAGAGAAAATGAAAATTTGTTTTCAATAATAAAGTGGCACTTCCGTTTAATCGTTACAGCTCCAAAATAGAAAAATTTGAATGAATTTTCATCTTCAAAAGAACTTTCAACCTTATGCTTCAAAAATCGGATATAACGGAGAACAAACTACGGATACAGATAACACTTTTGCTCCTTTCAGAAATTTTATCTGGGCTTTATGTTTAGGACGGTGCTGAATCCAAAACGGAAGCCAGAAAAATTATATGACCCACCAGCTTTAAGAGAAATAAGGTTTTATTAAAAAAAACAAAAAAAAACGACAGAACACTAAAAAAAAAATCTAATTTTATTTTCTTTAACTTACCAAACACTTGTTCTATTCCTCTTTACCATTTGGTGTCGAGGATATAAATAATTTTGAATCTGTTTTAAAATCAACATACAGAGGCTTAATTTCGTCTCCAAGTTATTAGTAAGAGGACAAACACAAACATCAATGCCCTCAGCGGGATTCGAACCTACGACTGACTGGTCTCAAAAGTGACAAGGCCTGCGCCTCAGCCGACTAAAATGTTCACTAAGAAGCCTCTAGCGGTAATCTGCTAACATTGTCTCATTCTATTTTACACTATATCCCTTCTCCATTTCAGGGTTATCTTTATGAAAACCTTTCGCGGTGCTGAAAACCTTTTGCACACACCCCTAAATGCTTTCAGTTCTCTTCAGTTTATTAATGAAAGTATAGTCTGCAAGTAGAGTGTGGATTTGTGGACCAACAAAAATTCCTTCTTCTATTTATGCGTGACTCAATTGAGGAACTGCTTCCTTTAGGTACGCGAAACATTCGCCTTCCTTGTTCATTTCTTTCAAAAATCCAAGATAAATGATATGCTTCAATTTTCAGTAAAGATTAATAATTTTTTGGTAATAAAATGAGCTTTTCCGAAAAATTGTGGATGATAGATATTTTGGAACTCGGATTCATGTTCAGCACTCCTAAAGGACATTTTTATGGACGGCAGGATTTTCATGCAGAACAGTATAATTAGCGGATATATCGGAATTTCTTAATCATGAATTAGATTTTGTTTCTTCGATATTCATTTCGACCGTCAAGTGGTCATCTTTGAGGAAGAATGAAATGAAACTTATGTAGTTGTTTCAAACAGCAAGAATTCAGCAGAAGAAAATAACGCGCGCGCACATAAAGAAGGAATGCTGATATTTAACCCTTGATAATTGGAAACATTTTGCATGGTGAGAAATCTCAAGATGGGAGGACCAGATTTGGCAAAAACAGCATGCGGTATGGAATTGCTCTGCTATGTGACAACCAAATGCACTAGTATGTTGCATGGAGAATGTTTCCTTGCCTCGAGTTAGATTGCCCCTTACCTACAGAATGATACAGAGTGTATGAAATTGTCTTCATCCGATTTCAAAATACAGGACGTTAGTATAATTAAACTTTCCCTATGTAACCATCTCTATGTGAAAAACGAGCGATCGCACAAAGTGGAACCGTTATATAAACGTTGCCAAGGACATGTGGAAGAGAATTAATGAATAAGCAATGCTTACTTATTGTGGACGTATTGTCCATCAGACTACAAAGTGTTCTCGCCTATCAGGTTTAGGACAGTCTAAAACTTAACCAATAACGTCTTGATCTTTTTGTCCAAGTCCATGGTGACTCTTCAGCGACTGCACTGTTACTGGTCCGTGAAAATAGCGACACTCAACGAGATTAACACTCCAGGAGTGGCGCGGGTGCTTGTAACGCGGGTGGTGGCGCGCGGTCTGTGAGACCGCATTTTGAAACTACTATTTTTAATGTTCAAAAATGAAATTCATGAATATTTTTTATCTGTCACTTAATTTACCTCATTATTAATAGAATACCTCAAAAAACTTTTCAGTATTATCTAAAAACGCAACTTTTAGAAAGAAATTTAAAATCCCTTCTTTTTCCGTCAAAATTAGACATGAATATTTCAGGAAAGGCATTTATAAAAATAAAATAGTTGAAAAATTGATACTTTGCATTATTTTTACTTTTCATACATATATACTTTCTTATTAAGAGTATAAAAAATAAAAATAAAAAGAAAACCATTATAAAAATAAATAATAGAAATGATTTCTCAGAGGATAAAAATGCCTATTTTTTATTATAAAAAAAACTATAAAATAATTTTTCTCGATGTTCAAAATTATTTTATTCAAAACTAGTATAAACAGAGGTTAAATATATATAAAATTATATTTGTAGAAGAGTTTATTGCTCGCGAAATTCAGAAAACAGCATTAGCATACTTGCATTATTATTTGCGTTTTGCTCCAAATATTTGTTTTCAAATAAAAGTTGCTAAGTAGGAAATATTTAATAAACAAAAAAAAAAATTGGAAATTAACTGAAGAATTAAAAAGAAGTTAAAAAAATTAAAAATAAGTTAATAAAATAACTTTTACATCAATTTATTTTAGTAACGAAGTTGGTGGCGCGCGGTCCCTGAGACCGCACGTCCGATATTTATGAATGTAGAGAGGAAATCGCGCTTTATGCCATACTGACTTCTAGAAGGGTCCAAGTTTGGAGAATACAGAAGTGGTCATTTGTTTCTTTTAAATTCATAAGAGGATATTCACCAAAATGTAGTGATGCGGTCCCTGAGACCGCGCGCCATCTTTGAAGTGTCAAATAAAGGGTAAAGTGGAAATACACTGATCATCAACGTCAATCATGTAAGCTAATCCAGTATTTTCCTTTGTTGGATTTTATTCTAGCTTATTATTACTTATAGTGGTATAGTGTTTTTACGAGAATGGCTTGCTCGGCGTTCAATTGTTCGAATAGGAGAGAAAAACAAAAAACCTTTCACAAGTAAGCCTGCCTAGCCTAGCCTTAGCCTAGCCTAAATTTATTTCCTGCTTACAACACTTTGATAAACATGATTGTAATAAAATCTTGTAAACATTCCAAGGAGGAGCTTTAGCAGTGAAGTAGAAATACATTTATACATTTATTAAAAAAATTACCCCCCCCCCCCCCCCCGAGTAGGGCAAGTAGCATATCCACTTCCGGCAAACTGACTCCCACCTTGTTTTAGATCACCTTGGATCTCTACCCAATAGAACATGTATGTAGCCAAAGGGCAATAGGCTTTGGAGTCCACAGAAATTGTTGATAAACTTGACCTGGAGTGAGGTCAACTTTCAGTTTGTAGAGTTCAATGTCACAAACCCATTCGCAATGTATTGAGGGTTACTTATAAAGTGGTCCTAGTCAGTGCACACGCAGTTCTGAAGGCCAGAATTTCTATTAGAATTAACTATTTCGTGATAAAGAATGCACACGTTGTGTATGAAATGAACAATTTCCACCAATATTCTTATCTATTCCACGCATCACTATCAATAATTAATGTTTTCCGACTAATCATAATAATTAATCTAATGAATTTAAAAGACCCGCTTATTAGGCGTGTCCGCTACACGTACGTTATCTTTTGGAGGAAAAAAAAATCCTACTGGCTAATGAATGTAAAAAGAAATAACACGAAAATGAAATTAAAACAGTTTTTACGTACAAGCGAAATTAAATGAGTTATTATTACACGATCAATAAACAGGAATAAATCCACATTTCACTTCGAATGATCAATTAGCAACGAAAAACGAAAAGCGTGTCCTCATTCATAATTAGCGCCGCGCTTTCATTCATATATAAAAAAATAATTTATTTCTCGCCCAATAAACACAGCAGCAAAAATTACGATTGCTAACCTTAAGATGGTCTTTTATTAAATTCTCCTAGCCAGGCACTCCTTTGTTGCCCGTAAATAAACGCCCCACGAGAATTTCCATAAATTATTTCCATGCCAAAACAACAACAAACAACGTTCGCTCACACCCACCCACCCCCCTTTAATTAAAACACTTCATAATTTGTGTTTACTAAAGAAAAAGTTTCAATTTTTCTATCAACTTTATTATAATTTAAAATTTACTGGTTCCGCTCGCTCGACGTTTTAAAGGGCCTCCATTCGAGAAGCGTCGAACTGGTCGGAATATTGAGCGAATCTGGAACACAAGCCTTCACTTTTTTTTGCGTAATATCTATCGGCCATGGAAATCGTTCCACTCAGAAGGAGTCATCTACTTGTAACGAAATTAAAAGCACATGCAGTATCGAAGGCGCAGTATACGTGATATAGAGGGCGCTTGGGGCCTTTGCTTAGTGCTTAAAATAGCCATACAACAGGCTGGAAGGTCAGAATTCTGCGTGTTAAGAAGAAGATCTGTATGCAGCAGCAATGAGCATCACAAACGCAGACCCATTTGAACGGGGTCGTATGGTCGGACTGAACGAAGCCGGATGGTCGACTCTTCGTATACGTACTAGGAGATAGAGAAGATTCTCATATCCACCGACGTACAGTAGTCATATCCAGAGAGAGATCCTTCAGTCTGTAGGGCCTGCCCCGCATTTGTTGGTCTCATCAAGAACCATTTGTCGCCATTTGAAAGAATAGGCACTTCGTCAATGGTGCCAGGAACGTCAAAAGCCCAACAACCCTGCATTGATAAGTGAACGCCATATGTCCCGGACACAATATCCTTTGGTATGGGATGCCATCCGCTACAATACATGGTCACAATACGCTTCTTGAAGGCGTATATTGATGCGTTCATGAAGTTCTGCAGTCCCATTTTCTCCCATTCTTGCGCATCATGCCCAACAAGATAATGCTCGTCCCCATACAACTCGAATCACCCAACAGGATCTACAAGACGTGGACATCATTCTTTGGCTTGCCAGGTCTCCAGATTGAACATGCATCAAACGCAGGATGAGCTACATGTGCAGTTACAGGAAGCATGATGGAATGCCTCGTCGAGTCACGAAAGGAGGCTCTACCTCAACTTGAACTCGTGTTTTGCGGATGCAACTCAACTATCATCTGTGATGGTTTAGTATAATTTACAGTACAGACAGACAGTGTAGCTATTTCCTTGATCAGCAGTATAGTTTAAAATGAGGTTCGATAAAACCGATAGCCTTATAAACAAATGCTATAAAATATTCCAAGGTGGCTATTAAAATGTACTTCGTGGTAGCCATTTAGCTATTCCACATGTACCTATTTAACAGAGTGGAGTGGTAGAACTACAAAAGCAGCATGCCTTTCCACAAAGGAAAGCTGAAGTTCTAGGGAATTTTAATGAACAAATTCTTAATAAGTGGATTCGCAATGCTATTAAATCTGATTCATTAAGAATTACAAAGGCTTTAATATAAGTCATTGAACTGCACAGGGCTTCATCGTGGGAAAAAAAATCATCCATATAACCAAGCGCCCCAGTAACATTAAGCTGTTCAATCCACTTTAATACGAGGGCGTTTTGAAAAGTAAAGCCTTCATGGCTGTAGCTTTTTTATTTGGTAACCGATTTTCAAAATTCATTTTGTATGTGATACTTATATTTATCCTCTATGTAATGCACTATTCGCTTTTTGACATAGTCCCCATCCCTTTCCACGCATTGCGCCAACATGTGACTAGTTGGGTGAACCCGTCGGAGAGGAATTCCGGAGTTGTTGTCGACACCAGTATTGAATGGCAGCGTTTACCTCGCCGTCAGAACCAACTCATGTCCCTTAAGGTGGTCTTTCTTCTTTGGGAAGCGGTGAAAGTGGCAAGGTGCAAAGTCTTTCATCTTTGAATTCAGTCATTCATTTTTGAACTGTAGGCGCTGCAACGCCTCTGGTGTGTGGCGACTCGTGTGCGGGCGGACGTTATCGTACTCCAGAAGAGAGTCCAAACTTGAAATGTATTAAAACGTTTTCGGGATTTTTATCCCATCTTCAGTATGTAAACTTTTTGAATGAATTTCAGTTAGAAACAATATAATAGAAAATATAATATTGTCATCTACGTGTCTACCAATCATCGAACTTTCATCATAGACCTTCTTCATCTGTAACTGTGTGCCTCCCTGTGTTCGTGTAATATTTCTCCACTAGATCTTCGTTTCATGTGTTTCATCTACATAAGCTCCACAAGACCTTTGTTTCAATTGTGTTTCGTCCTTCAACAGTTACATTTATCAATTGGGTCACTTTTTTTCATTGTTTCTATTATTTATTTTATTTGTTTTCTTTTAAATAAATGGAGTTTTATTTATTTTTTAATTAAACCAAATTATCGTTAAAAAAAATTCAAAAATTGTAAGACAATTAGAAAAAAATAATTTTCTTAGGAATAAACCAAAATTCCATTCAGTTCCAAAGGCGCAATGCAAATGATTCAAGTGACTTCACCGAAACATCACTGTATCAAGCGATATAGAGGTCAAAAAGGCCATACCTACACTCAATTGGACAATGGTGTAACCAAAACAAAATGTTTACCAATGACAAATGCCATTATATTACATACTCCCTCAAGAAAACTAATTGCAAATTTAATTACACGTTAAATGATTCTAAATTACCACAAAAAACAGTTACTAAGGATCTAGGTGTCATCTTTAATTCCAAATTAACCTTTGTTGATCACATCAACTTTATAACTTCTAAGGCCTATCGAGCTTCCTATTTTATTATTAGAAATTCCTTAAGTTTTAATAATATCAACTTTGCCATTTTCGTTTTTAATACCTTAGTCAGATCTACATTAGAATATGCCTCTGTTATTTGGTCTCCTTATCATGTAAAATTGCAACTATGTTTAGAAAAAGTACAGTCAGATTTCTTACGTACACTTTTTAGACTTTTTCATCCTACTTTTTTTTAACAATAATAGATATGTGTCTAATACTTATCTGCGAAATGTTTTTAAATGTGAGAAATTATACTTGATCTCTGTTACCTTTATATAATTTATTCTTCAAAATTTCTAAATTCAGTTAATCTACGTGTACCTATGTTAAATTCTAGAAACAATGATATATCTTACTTACCTTTTCCAAAAAAAAATATTATAAGCAATCTCCCTTTTTATAAAATGTTTAAATTTTGTAACGTCATGTCTGATAAAATTGATGTAAATTTTATGAGTTATAATCAATATAAACAAACTATTATTAAAAATAAAACACTTATCTTATGATTCTCTATCTAGATTTGCTGATTAAAATTTCTACGTTTATTTTTTTATTACTAATAATATACAATTTTTATTGATTTAAATTTTTTAAAATTATATTCACCATGTTAAAAACGACTTTGAACTATTATATTTATCTTATAATTACTTTCCTTGTCTATATTTAATAATGCAATATTTATTCTTTTTATGCTGTATTTATTTTTTATATATATCATTGTATTATTTTTATTATTGTAAGCTGTTATTGGGCTGCCATAGCCCGTTGCTTGCAAAGTAACAAATAAACAAATAAACAAATACCATGGGACCATACACGGATGTACTGGCTGGCAGGTCAAATTTCTACATGTTAAGAGACAGTTCTGTATGCACTGTGTTCTGCTCGCGAAAAATATCACAACCGAGACCCATTTGAACGGGATGGAATGCAGGGTTGCCAGGTTGGGCGATTTTTCGCAAATTGGGCTACTTTTTTGTTCAAATTGCGACTAAAATTTCAAATTTGCGATTGCGACTAAATTGGGCTACTAAAATTTCAAATTTGCGATTTTTGGGCGATTTGTTTTTTGCGAATTTTGTGACGATTTTTGGGCGAAATTATTGTCAAATAACAAAAAAAAACTGGTTCTAGACAATTATTAAAATGAGGACGAGACGAGAAGACCAATGGAAGACCAGAGGCGTGATTAGGTCATATCACATATCCATTGGAATGGTCGGACTGCACAAAGCCGGATATTCCAGCACAACTAATAGAAATCTTTATGTTAGGGGAAAAATCTATTGAGTTATCCCTATAGCGCTTTCACACAATACTTCCCAGTAGAAGACGAATGAATATTAGCCTTTCCTGCTGTAAAAATCCTAAAAATTAGTAGCAGACCGCATTTATATATTCGAGTCACTAGATGGTAGAAGAAGCGCTATCTCATACTACACTTCCGTGAGAGTTTCCGCTTTATCGTTTTAAGCTCTTTTTTTTTAAATTACAAACAAGGATTATTCGTACCCTCTAATAAATTGTTAATGATTTGCATGAAAAAAGTTTATTTTAATCATTTCCGATAAATAACAAATAGTATTCCTTGCTGACTATTTTTAATGTTGATTAATATCAGAGCAGCCCAGGTAAAACACTGTGTCTTCTCAAAAAGAGGTGGGCTGTAGAGAACTCTTATTTAATTATTAATAATCTGCATTTACTCAGAAGCAACTTACTTATTACTCACCGTGAGTTTTTGAAAAGTTGGCAAGGACTTAAAGTAACGTAACTTAATCCTTGTCAGGGGTTATGTTGGATTCCGTAATCCCAATGAACAAATACAAAATTAGATAATGGAGGGAGAACATCATGTGTATTTTCACTGAATGATCCCCCTTTCTTTGACTCACTGATAAAGAGTATGTACGTATGAAAAAAATTACAACATTCCTAATTCCAGGCAGAGTTTGATAATAGCCCATATAACCATACAAAGACTAATACGCACGAATCCACTTCACATGAAAGCAATGGAACTACTTCCTACGAAGGAACAGCAAACCACGATTGAATGGATTCTCAAAAATAGATTCTTAAAATTAGCTAATTGTCATCTAATTAAAAAAAATGTGTTTAGCAATTACTAATCATTTCCTTAATTTATTTATTTAGTTTATTAATTAATTCGGTAACCTTTGTAAATTTTCCGAGGGCAGGTCTGTCGATTTAATGGGGCAGCCGAGAACACGAATATGTGTTAGTGAGTACTTTACAATTTTAAATAAAATAAACATTCACGGTTGCTTACTTCATCTTATAAATTCTTTCCTTTTTCTGCTTAATAAGACTGCTGTAACTACAATTCTTTGGCGACCGCCGTTAACGATTTTGCTTCCCCTTAACCGCCATGTTTTATTATCTTGGTATGCTTGCGCCCAAACAAAGTTTCGTGTACCGGTGCGTATGGTTCCCTTGTTAGACCCACTTTTCTCCTGCAAGATGTGGACACCACTCTTTTATCAGAAGAGCGACAATGCAAGTGCTGCCCTTCGTGAATTCCGGCGATTGAAAACGTTACGAAGAGGACCGATGAGCATAACTAACTTACGGAAAATGATTGAACGATTTGAATCGACCGGAACTCTAGGAGTGCAACCAGGCCGGGGACGCAAACGAATCAGGCAGCAACACGTTGAAGAAGTTGCAACTGCTCTTGTGGAACAGGAGATGACTACTGTGCAGGGTACCAGCAGTGCATACGCAATAGCACGCCAAACAGATATCCCATATTCGACGGTGAGAAAAATATTGCATAAGATATTGACATTTTATCCCTATAAACTCACACCTGTTCAACAATTGCTTCCTGGAGATGAACGTACCCGAACTGATTTTTCGTTGAGATTTTTAGCACGTATGGAAGTGGATGATGCATGGCCATGGCAAATTTTATGGAGTGATGAGGCACATTTTTATTTGAATGGTGATATCAATACCCACAACTGCCGTATTTGGGCTGCATCAAATCCACAAGTGTGTCTGCCAACTCCTATGCATTCACCGAAACTAACAGTATGGTGCGGCTTTACTGCTTCTTTCATCATCGGCCCGTACTTTTTTGAAGAAATCCGTCCCCGTGGACCGGTGACTTGTTCCGTCAATTCTGCCAGGTATGCCGATATGCTTGAGAATTTTGTGATACCACGATTGCAGGAAAAGGGTTGTCTGGATTCTACCATTTTTATGCAGGATGGTGCGCCACCACACATCGGACGTCAGATGCAGCAGATCTTGCGAGAACGTTTTTCAGACAACAGAATAATTAGTCGTGCATTTCCCATGGTATGGCCACCCAGGTCGCCTGGATCTCAACCCTTGTGATTTTTGGTTATGGGGATATTTGAAAAGCCTTGTGTATCAAGCACATGTTCCTGACCTCTCAACCTTAAAGGATCAAATAACGTTACATATCAGACTAATTAATGCAGATATGCTGCGAGCTGCCGTAGAAAATGTCATGTACCGCATGCAGCTATTGGAACAGCACACTGGTGGTCATATTAAAATACATTTGTAATTAAAAATAAAACATTGTTTATTGTTGTTACCAAAGCTGGTTTGTACGGTATTTGTTCATTTGACAATTAGGTATTCATTGTTTTCTTGAAATAAGCGCCGCCTATGGCGGCTTTTGGTACTATTTTTTTCTTTTGCAGAAATCGAAACTGCATGTTCCACTAAGTATATACACCAAAATGTACTGCATTTGGCCTAATAGAATTCCCGCTAGCGAGCTCTGAACACCTCACGTTATTTCTTGCCACCCGGTATTTTAGCCTGAAACCTTTACAATACTTGAAGCTGTTTTCAGTCTGGATGTGTCTACTGCATTTTATGAAGGCACATAGAGATCAGGTGCAATCTTTGTAGTTCTATAACTGATTTTGATCCAAAACCAGCAATGCACAGTGTAAATGGACTAATTATGCAATGCACTCACTGAAAAGAGAGGGCTACAAATAATTTGGGAATTTGTTTCTACTTGAGGTAACAGTATTTTGTTTTAGTATTATACTGAAACGTTGTAGCCAATTGTCTACAACTACAAAAATATTTTGTCAAGCCCCGTTAAAATTTGCTGGTTTCGCTCGCTCAACGTTTAAAGAGGCTCGTTCAAGATGCGTCGAACTGCTTGGAATATTGAGCGAACCTAGAGCACGTGCCCTCAATTTCTATAAAACCTATTAAGAAAATTTTGAATTTCTCTTTTTTCCATAACTTCGAAAATCCAGATATGAATTTTTCGCAAAGGTAAAAATGGAACTGTCATCTGCCGATTGCCAGGTAAGCGAAAAAAACAAAATTGAGAAAAGAAGAAGAATCGATTCCAGGTTCATCCACCTTTTTTTCCGACTCGTTAACCCCCATTTAAATTTTTTTACACCAAAAGAAAAAACAGAGCACTCCACGGCATTCTTAAATCGAGACACACATTTCTGTTCTCCCATAAAAAATTTAAACTATTTGCACGCCTCTTTAAAAACGCGCGCACACTAGCTTTGCTTAACTTCCAGCGCCTCGATTGATCCATTCGACGCAAAAAAAAAAAAAAAAAAAAAAAGCACGTTTTGATGGGCAGACAAGGGCTCCCCCGATCCATTATCGTTACATGCAATCTGTTTTAATTTAAAAATTAATTAGCTCAACCTTCACAATTTTTTTTCATTCTCTCTACTCAGACCAGAGCTCATCATAGACTTCCACCACTTCCTAATCACTACTCGTTATATCCGCCATCAATCGTTCTCGCCGGAACGAAATCGGTGTCACTGAAAAAGCCTAAAAAAGGATCCTGGTTTTTAAAAAAACTTAAGAAATACTTCTGACGTTCTCACCATCTTTTAGAGCATTAATTTCCCTATTACTGCATGTAAACCCATAGGCTCTCTCAACTGCGGATACCGAAGAAAACAATAACTGGAAAATCCGACACAAAGTTCTCAGTCTTTACGAATCGTGTCAACTGCACACACTGACTTGGAATTAGAGACATGTGTGAAACAATTTTCAAATGTAAAAATTGTTTTAATACGTTTGTTTATGCAAATTAGTTTGAGATCAAGTGAGTCAACCGTATACTTAGCACCTATTTAAGAAGAAGTTGGGTCATTCTAATCACAGAACTTGACCAGGAAAATGCAAAAGAAGGACCTCACTGACTTCGAAAAGGGGCTCATTATTGGTGCTCGTTATACCCCGTTTACGTTCCACATTTTGATGTACAGGGTGGTTATAAAATAAGTTCGCCTACTCAGAGCCCTCTAGAGCCCAATGTAGGCTATTCAGACCATGGGGGAGAGAATTCCGGAAAGGAAAAACCTAGTGCAAATTTTCACCACCAGGACAAATGGAGATTTTAAAACTAGTTTTATTGTTTTAAACAAGCAGGCATCGTTTTTGTTTGATTACAGCATATGTTCAATATGTCCGCCCCCTGCGTCAATGACATGTTGGAAGCATAGCATAGCATCATCAATTGTTGCACGAAGCGTTTCCCGGGAAATGTCTGAGACATGTCGTACGCTTTCAGCTCAGGCACAGTCCGTACGCTTTGTTGATAGACCCGATCTTTCAAATATCCCCAAGCCAAAAATCGCACGGGTTCAAATCCGGGGAATGTGGAGGCCACCCATCTGGAAAACTTCTAGAGATCACACGATCATCTCCGACGTTGGCACTTGTCACCAATATGAGGAGGTGCTCCATCTTGCATAAAGACAGTTGTTTCCAAGCATCGTCGTTCTCGCAAGGCAAGAATTACATGCTGTGCAAGAAGTTCACAATACCGTACACTTATCACAGAACATCTTACAGGACCTCGTTCTGTCACTTCCTCAAAGAAAAAGAGGCCTAGAATAAAATGAGCGGTGAATCCACACTATACACTCACGTATTCAGAATGCAATGGCTTTTTCATGCACGACATAGGGAAACGAGGCACCCCATATGCGGCAGTCCTGCGTGTTCACCGCTCCTTCTAGGGTGAAATGTTCTTCATCTGACCATAGAATGTTCCACGGCCACAGGACATCAACAATCATCCTCGCCAGAATCATCCGCTCCAGAGCCCAGATCTCAACCACACCGAGAATTTTATGAAATTGAGAACTGCTTTTAGATTTTTTTTTCTATCACGTCACGATTCCAAGTTATGCACTTCGAGACTTCTATGTTAAAGTAATGGATGTGAAGAGAAGCGTCTGCAATGTTAAACTATCCATATTTTGGGGCTGCAAGGAAATTTATCAGGCCCCAAACACTGAATAAATCAAAAATGTTTCATTGAAAAAAAATAAAATAAAAATCTGTGCGTGCTAGAGAAATTTCAAAATTATATTCGTAATCAGCAGAAAAAATACTACCAAAGATCACCAACTTGCATTTGGTTAAAAGGAAAATCTTAAATTTTGTTGGCCAGTGTCATGAGACACTATGGGGGCAGCCGGTAGCCTAGTTGTCTCGCCTTGCTTAATGCAATGGTGAAGTTAAGCAACCTTGGACGCGGTTAATCACAGGTTGAGTGACCACCTGGAAATATCCATCGCCCCCCCCCCCCCCGCCCCGCGGGGGGCCCGGTGAGCCGTCGGTCCCGGCTGCTACTGTTTCCTGTAGCAGTCGTCACTGGGAATAGTACAATAGACTCAGAGAATCGCAGTGCTCAGGTTTCTAGTATAACCACTTTCGTTTCGTGGTAACCACCCCTTACAGTTCATCCATGAGACATTATCTCTTTACTAAATGGAACAGTACATTTTTTTAACGCCAAAAAAAAACAAAAACATTTTTTCCCTCAAAATGTAGGATTGCATTATTGTATTTTATTGTGGAAAAAAAAACCTTGTCCATTGCTGTTTGACTTAACAAACTCTCTAAACTTATGAGTATAGTCACCTTAGTCACCTATCTGCTAGTCAGGTGCCTGCCCTATCATTGGGCTTCCACTTGACTGCTTAGCAATCTTTAGTATACTTGGAAACAGCATAGCTGTCCCAATGACGGTGGTGGCCCAGTTGGTAAGAGGCGACGAGCTCCCTGGTTCGAATCCAGGTTGCTGAATCTTTCCTTTTTCATCTGTAATTAGATAGATTTTGTAATTATACTATCCAAGTTTCAGCTTTACGAGTATATCCAAAGAATTCTATTTGAAAGTAAAAGTGTGAATAACTGGATATCCACTTTTTAGGATACCTCGTTAAAATTTGCAAGAAATATTTATGAAGACCTTTTAAGCTAAAAACGTTCCTCGTAAAGCACACTTTTTCCAGTAGTAACTATTTCACCTTTCTAGCACGACTCATGACTCAAGAAGCCTTTCGAAGAATGCAAACTATCCCCACATTTTAAAATGCATATCCTCATACTTGCACATGAACCTCAAAACCATAAACCCACCAGGACACCCTCGGCGTTTTACGCTTCTGGTAAAGCCTCCATGCTCAACAATGGCTTCATATTTTACTTACGATTAACATAAAAATTCCACCTCTTTAAAAATCATAATAATAACTCAAAAGAAAGGAGCCTATCGGCGCGAGGGATCATAAAACTCCAGCGGGTGGTTTATTTTATCTCCAAATATAGGCAGCAAAAATCCGTTCTTATCAAACTCGTACGAAAATTCTCCCTTAACGCTGACTGACATAGGAATATAGATACGAGCGCGTTTTGGTTGGGTGCGTCTTTCAGTGGGGGAGGGTAGGGGAAGACGATTCTGAGGAAGGTTTTCGTTGGCATCGGCCATTGGAAAGTGACAACGGTCGTCATAGTGACCAAGAGGACAGGTTGCGGGGGTGGAAGGGAAACCGTCCTGCTTTTATTACCCTGTTATCTGCTGCCTCTCACCACTGAAGGTAGAAGTGTGTGGGTGGACCAAAGATGCGAGAGCACACGGGGTCTCTAGTGGGACAATTTCTCCCTCCTGCCCCTTGTTGATTTATGACAGTTGTTGGAAGCCCATTCTCTGGGATAGGCGGGTGGGTGGGAATGACCCACCCAGGTTGGTGGGGTTTTTTTCTTCAGTCCTTTGAGTCTTTTGGTCAACACAGACACGTCCACCCTTCTCACTCCAGTGCCCGCAATGAGTTTCTTACTTCTTTTTTTTTTCTTTTTTCTTTTTTTTTTTTTTTTTTACACAAGTTTCAAGAGTCACTCACTATATCAGTCCTTCATATGTTGCTGCTCTCTTTCACGATTGTCATCTTCAAAATTCGTCGTCGTCATTCTCTTTCCAGCGCATGCAACTCGATACTTGGCAGCAATTCAACTATTACGTTGTTCTAAGTTTGCGCAATCGTTGGCGTTGCTATGAAAAGAGCGGAGCTAGAACATGAACATATAGGAAACATCAACGTCCTATTAAAATAAATAAAACACGTAAACATCTTATAAAGTCTTGAAATTTAAGATCACCGACATTTGTAATTCAAGCTCAAGCCATGCGGACTGTAAACAAAGCGCAGTGACGTTGACGTTGATATTCGCATCTCGTCCAATCAACCACGCGTTTAGTCGGAGAGGTCTGAATTAGAAAGAGATTGTCATGTCAAATTGATCGAACGGCTCTGAATTATTTACTGATTATTGCCTCTTTGTAGAAAACAAGCTGGAGAAACTTTCATGCATTTTAGATAAGCATAATAAATGCATTGAGCTTGATTCTGTGCATTGTAAATAATTTTATTCATATCGAACTTCATATACATGAACGAAGAATTTTATGTATTTATTAAAGGAGTTGATTCTTGACGTTATGGTCACAGAAAACTTCCTTTAAAAGCGAAAGATGAAAGTATCAATAATCCCTTAGCATATAGAAAAAACATTCAACTCAAACTCAAAATTAATAAAACATGTGAAAAACTTTCTATCCCTCGACAGAGAGGGGCGCCATTTTCTGGGTTCTTTCGGGCGTCACAAGGTACGAGGAAGTGCGAAGGAGCTTCGGAATCATGAATTGCAATGCCCAAGTTTCTATCAGTTTATGCATTTACACATGTAAACGCTATACAATTAGAACGCATGCTACAAGGAAAAAGATGCTTTGGTCGCTCAATGGAAAAACTGTTGTTAAAATGAGCGCTCAGTCTCATTTAGGCTGAGTAGGGAAAATAACGCTCAGTTTCGCTCAGCATAGCCTACAAGGAAGAAGGAAGCCTCTTTTCTTTATAAAGAAGACGTAAAACTGATTCGCTTCAATGATTCGCTGAAAACTCGCATCAACCATTTTGAAGCAAACGAATCAAGGAAATAAGCATCGTGTTGTTGCTAACATGACCAAGAATGGACTGACAATTCGCTAAACCTCCTCTGAATTTAACAACGGCTACCAAAATCTAACGATATGTAGAGTCGTTCGAGAATGTAGTCGATACTTACTCTTTCGGCGATTTCCTCACGCGCAGGGCTAGGAGGACCCAGTATTGCCACCTATCCGGGGTTTAATCCGGACAGTTCTGCATTTTTACAAAACGTCCGAGATGTCCGCGTTGAGTGTTCAATTGTCCGGGTTACCAACATAATTCGAAAATATAAAAACAAATTCTTAAAGAACGACTTTCTATTAAAATTTGTTGTTTCACTCATGACGACATTCGACAGAAGTACAGTTTCACCATAAAGAGTGGCAGCGTCGAGGGTCCTTTTATTTTTTCGCTTGTTTGTTTGTTTATTTGAGCGTGCGGATTTTATGCTTCACTCACGTGGCAACACTGAGAGGTCCAGAGCAAAAGATTTCATTTTTCTTAATAAAATATTCCATTAAATCGAAAATATTTGATTGTGATTGTTGATGATCCGTTCATCGGATTTGGGAAAAAAAAAAATTCTTTTGTTCGGAATTCTATGCTGAAAAAGTCTTCAATAGGAATTTTTCGTGTATCCGTTACGGTTTTCAAGATAGGATTTGAATGTGTCCTAATTTGCATATTTGGCATGATGAAAAGTGCACCATGGGATAGGTCACCCACAACTTCCTATTCCTTGGATTCATCAAAATTGACATATCTGCTTCGGTTCCGAAAATAAAAGGAGGGGGGCTTGATTAATTTTATAATAAGAGTCCAAATTTTCCGTAGAAATTACCTTTAACTATAAAAAGTCCATCTCTGTTTATAGAAGGTTTAGTCATACTGAAATGCTAACCCCTGTCTCACTATATGAAAAAGTCAAAAGAGTCTGTGAATGTCTAACCTCTGTCTCACAATATGAAAAAAGCTGCAAGGCCGTATGGAAAAAAGCCACGTTACCAATTGTCATCTCATCCAGATCAATGCACAGCCAATAAAAAAAGACAGCGCCACAGTAGCTAAAATGAAACTGAAACAGCGCTTCATGTTTTTGAATACTGCTCGTGAGCAGTGGGAGACTAATTTGTGGGGCGTAGATGAAAAAGTAATGACGTGCTTTCCCACACTGCCTTGGAGTTTTTTTCAATAAGAATATGCCTAACCTAACTTAATC
The DNA here is from genome assembly GCA_023313115.1 of Rhysida immarginata. NCBI lineage: Eukaryota > Metazoa > Arthropoda > Chilopoda > Scolopendromorpha > Scolopendridae > Rhysida > Rhysida immarginata. Next base: position 80,130 of record JAHWFO010026864.1, on the reverse strand, counting down.
TAAGCTAACCTATCCAGGAATAGACGAAAAGGGAATATGACTCAATAAGGATTCGTAGCTGCAACCTCATGGTCGCGTTTTTTTTTCCCGAACTCCAACATCTTGCACTATAATGCGTAAATCTATTATACTATTTGGCTCCAACATCTTTCGTTCATGTTTTTTTCTCATTTTTTAGTCCATATCTTCTGGACTATTTCCAGGCCACTTTAGAACAGAAATTTGCTGCTCCTCCAGCCAATTCTTTATTGGGTCATTGGAAAACAGCTGCGAGTGTCACTTCTTGTGGGAAAAAATGACGACGACGTTCTAGCTACGAATTCCTATTGAAAGTCATGTTCCCTTCTCATCTATTCCTGAAAATGCACTATAGGACCAAAACTTTCCCAACACTTGTACTTTTGCACTTTTCAAAGTCCTCCACTGTCATTTTGCTTTATTGTCTATAAAATATTTGAGGCGGAGTTTTCGTTGAAGAGAACTAAATTCCTTTCGATGATAGTGCCGACCTTCCTGCGATAGACGACAATACTGCTAAGCTACAATAGCGAGTCAAGCTAAAGGTAAAATTAGGTGTGGTCACCACCCGACTTTCTTATACATAAATGACCTGGTCCAAATACAGAAAAAAAATAAACAACTGTCTAGAAAATCTACTTAAGTTACTTCAAATTAGCTTCTAAACACTTTGGTATAGATTCCAAATTTGCCTATACCATCTTATTTCGCCTATATTAGCAAAAAACTGGATTTTGACAAGAGTAAAACTGGTACTTCCGGTTGGAATTTTGAAAAATTTTCTTAACAAAAGTTGTTTATAATTGAAATTGGAACACTTTTTAGTCCATACAAAATTTTCATAAACGCAATGTTTAACGAGATATTTCAAAATTTATATTTTGGCGCTGGAGTAAACTGATACTTCCGGCTCACCGATTCCACT
>JAHWFO010026864.1:4342-71057 GCA_023313115.1 Rhysida immarginata | reverse complement strand
AATCGATTTGGACGCCGGAGGAAGAAGCAACCCACGAAAGACAAACTATTAAAATAAAAAAAAAAATAAAATAAAAAAAAAAACGGGCGAGGACGAGGGGGTAAGGAAGAGGGGTTAATTTTTTTCTTCTTTTCTAACACATGTTCAGACGCAGAGGTGAAAAACCCTCGTGGGCACGGGGAGAAATCGGCGCTACGGGGGGGCTCTGGGGTTCCAAAGTGAAAAGGGGCCGTTGACACCAAATGCCAAAGCCGAGGTCCCGAAATGGCGGTTCTTTTGCGAAGGGGGGGTTTACGTCCACACAATAAAGAATAAAATAATAACGCGGGAGATTAATATTTCCTTAAAAGAAATATGGCGTCAATTAATATACGTCGAATAACTTAGGCGGAGGACTGAAAGAAGGTAGGAAATGTTATTCGCATAAACGACGCCAGAAGCTTTCACCGCAAACACGTGTCCCAGACGATAATGCGAATTAAGAACGGGTTAAAACGTATAATTTGTATTCCCCTTTTACAGCTCTGCGATTGGTCGGGCGTTGTTCCCGTGTACCCACTGAAACCTCTCCTCGGAGAGCCGTGGTACAGTTTCATCTCCCGCCTCACTTTTAACGGAAATCCTCGGGGGTAAGTTAAGCTGTGAATACTAAATATGGATATACACTAAGCAGGGTTCCATGTCCATTTCCTCCCTTTTGCTAAATCCATATATAAAAAATCTATTTAACCTTTATGCCCTGCACGTGCATCTGAAGCCAGAAACTGTAGAGCGTTATGAAAAATCTAGGCAGAAAAATGGCTTAGCATCCAGAATCTTTTGGTTCAGTTAAGCTAAATGGGGTAATCCTATAAATTAACGTCCCCAGCATAATGGCGTGTATATAATTTTAAATTACTAATAAAATTGTTTGTTCAGACTCAAAAAAAAAAAGTTCGTTTATTTTTCCCATCATTGAAGTATTGCCAATTTGAATATCTTGAAGTTTTTTTTTATCGAATCAAACTGCTAATAAAACTGTTAATAAAAACTGCTAATCCAGAGCATGTAGTCATATTTTTTCCATAAATTATTATCAGGAATAGATGGGTAACTCTATACTATACATACCACCACGGCCATCTTCACAGATGTTGGGAACGTTACTTTATAGGATTACCGGTAACTGGTAATTAATGAGTTGTCAAGTAGTAATTAATGGAATAAGAAAGTAAAATTTTCACATAAAACCGACGGCATTACCGAGCAACAATAAGTTTGTGTAACATTGAAACAATTCAAATAGAAATGAATGCAGAAAGTAGTTTGATTTCATTGTTCATAAAAAAAGACTCTTCTGAACTCAAGAAAATGCAATTCCAGCCGCGAATGGAAAAAGAAGTCGAACCTTTCCAGCTTAGTAAGCCATTAGCTAAACGTATTATTATTGAGGCACGTCTCCATGTTCTAAAACTGAAGAAAGGGCTTCTGAAGAACTAATAAACCAAAACAAACCCGCCAAACGATTTAAGCAATCCCAAGAAACGAGTCACTAGTCTGTCGATAATGAACTGCAATAAAACAAAATCGTTCGGGAGCGAAACCCAAATTCCCGTGTCGATGGTTCTCTTCCCAGCTTTTGTTCCCAGGGCTTCTTTTGGGAAGGTGGCGGGCCCTTCCAATTGGTCGGCCTTGACAGTTTCAAGGGCAACATCCCTTCCCGCCATTCCCTCCACTACCTTTCCCTTCCTTCACGTGACCCAGACTCTTCTCACGTGGAGAACTCTCACTCCTTTTTTTTCTTCGCCCTTCAACTTAGTCTTCCTTCCAATTAACGTTGTTTGCTTTACTGACCAATAATTTGCTACCAACGACCTAACACTTACTTCCCCCCCTACCTTCGAGCAAACATCGCCTTAATGCAAAAGTCATCAAATGAAAAGAAAAAAAAAAAAAACACGAAACCAGATTACATTCAGCAAACAAGTTTATTCCTTTCTTACTTCTCCTTTTTAATTTTTTTCTCTCTATCTGCCTTCTCTCTTCCTTCCTTTACTTACTACCCCCCACCCACTTCTCCTCTTTCACCGTTTTTAGCTCTAAAAAATAGTTTTCTCCTTTCGCAAAAGAAGGAAGAAAAAAAGAAAAAATTTCTTTCGCAAGCGCATAGTGAGTGGCAACATTCTTCTTTCATTACGTACTCAATGTATTCATTCCAACGAACAACAACAGCAGCTTAAAACGTTATTTCGAAAATTTTACCTTTTGCCTTCTTTATACAGCTAAATCATTTACATGCTGTTGTGTTTTTTTTTAATAAATTACATGGAATACACATTTCCTGGGACTCCGAAAACGATTATTTCGAATATACCCAGTTTTTAATTATGAGAATCTTTCGGCTAAAATAATTAAATAAACTAACACAAAAGAAATTAAAAGAAAAGAAGAAATCTCCTTTGCAAAAATTTACATAGCGTTAGTTGATTATGTATAAGTATTAAAATGTTTATTAAAATTCTTTTTTGCGAATTAGTAAAATTTATCCTGAGGATTTAAATAATATATAAATACTAAAAAAATCATGAATCTTATTTATTTATTTATTTATTTATTTATTTATTTATTTATTTGGGTTAGGTATTTAATAAAGATGAAAATAAAATATATTTGACCAATTTGGTTTAGAATAAAGTTCACCAAATATGAATAAACTGATGACAGTTTTTGAAGAAAGAACTGGAGACTTGTAGAAGAACAGTAGATGATTGAAGTACATGTATGAACAACTCGAAGAATTAGTGTTGTGAAAGTTCTTGAAAGATGAAGAGTCGAAGTCTTGAAGAATTGATTATTGTGAATTAGTTATTGATTTCTGTTGATGGTTTTGCTAAGTTGTTGTTGTTAGTTATAACGTTTATTGTTTTTTTGTTTTTTTTATTAGTCTGTTTTTGTAATTTATTTCTTTATTAATGATTTTTGTGCTGTGGCAATCTGATTGATGATTATTATTGATGACAGTTGTTAATTAGGTGGTTGTTTTTGTCTTTGTTCCTTTATATTCATATTCTTTTATTCTTATTACCAGTTGTCATGGTATTTGATAAACTGTGTTGTTAATGCTCTATTTTTCTTTGTATTTTTCTACAAGCAGTTGTATTTATTTTTGTAATTGTTATGATAGATATTTGGTATTTGTGGTATTATTTTGATGTTTGGTATTTGTTCTAGAATTCTTTTTCTAGTTTGTGAAATGTTTTTTTATTGTAATGAATTGAGTATCTTTTAATTTGGTTATTTTGTGTTTGTCTATTTTTTAAGAGTTTGACTAGTTGTAAAAAGATGCTACCAGTAATTTGTCTATTATTTTAAAATAATATTTGTTTGCAATGAGATTTGTTTTAGTATTTTTAATTTGTATATGAATCATAATGGCTACAATAAAATTATAAAAAATTTAAAAATTTCTATAAAATTTATGTGAATATTAATAAAATTAAATAGTAAAACAGTAAGTATATAAACTTTTTGTTTTCATGCCATACTTTGATTATCTAAATATGTTTACCAAGAATACAGTAAGATTCCGTTTAAAACGTTCTTTTCCGAATATTTTTCATTGGCGCGGGTTTTCAAACCGTTATTTCGCGGTAAAATTTCGATTTACATCGAAATCGCACGAATTTGTTGCTTTGTTACTTCAACGCCGTCTCGCAGTGCGTTTGATATCATTGCAGTACATATAAAAGTCTGCTGCTGTCACTGTTCGTAAATATAACGTTATTGTGCGAGGATTGTTTTAAAATGAGTGATTATAAAGAAGAAAAAAAACTTCCAGAGGAAAAATTATTTACTCGAGCAGGGTTCGCGCTTGTTCGCAATTCACGCGTCAAATGGGCATTTTTGTTAAAAATTGACTCATTTCATTTTGTCACAAGCTGCCTTATTTAAATTTCTAATTTTTAACATCGAGATTGTGGATACATGTAAAACTATGAAATCAAAACGAATCTAAAGTGTGACTCGCTGTTTTCAGCCTGGGGAGTCAAATTGATTCGTAGATTTTTGCTCCTACAAAGAACCCTGCTCAAATATTTTTTATTTTCATGAATCCAAATCGAAATTAGAAATAAAAAAATATTTATAATTAATGTAGTACAAAAATAATAATACAAGGGGTTACAAATAAACAAAATAAATGCTAATTCTTTCTTTCTTTCTTTCTTTTTTTTTTTAATTCACTGTCTTGTTTCATCTATCCCGTTATTTACGCGTTAAGATGACCTCGTTTAACGCTGTTTCATTAGTGCTTGGTTTTTATTGGAACGTATCCCTCGCGTTAAACTTGATCTTATTGTATATATGCAATTTTTATAAAACTATATCAAAATAATTCTTTTTCAATTAAATCTGTACAAAAATATAAAGATTTCTAGTGAAAAAGATGATTTGTGCTAACATACGTATAAAAAAAATGCTTTTATGAGACCTTTAAATTTTTAGAGAAATATTTTTAGAATAGATTTAATTAAAAAAGAATTACTTTGAAATAGTTGTATAAAAATTAACATGTTCTTTTGATAAACATACTTAAATAAATTTTTAGAATTTTATTGTAGTGAAATAATCCAATTGTTAATGTTTTATTTTCATCTTCAGTAAATAGTGAGCTTAAAAGATTAATGATATTTTTTTTTGTATATATATAAAAATCTTTTTTGTTTCTAATAAAATCAAAATTGTATCAGAAATGAATCAAAAGAAACAAAAATTACCCAATCCTGGATAAAACATTCCTTTAAAAATTCCGGGAAAAAAAATTTCTACCATAAAATATGAAAATTTAAAGTTAATTCAATTTATTTAATTATTTTATTCGGAATTTCTAAAACATCTTCTTAATTAAATCCAATGTCGTCAACGTATTAATAACTTATATCCAGTCTTCGTTACACCTAACTTATCTCAACCGTCTCCTTCAATCGAGTTAATTGGCGGGAAGCTGTGTTAACGGTTAAGATTCTTCATTTATTCTCAAACAGTTAACCGAAATTCCCACCCATTATACTCTTAACTCGAACGAAATTAACATTTAGCAAAAGTGTTTTGAGAGCGATTAAAATAATAACTTCATATACATAGAATAAGAGACCACCTCATTAACATTATAATGAGAAATAGGTCAGGAGAAGAAGCGTAGAAACTTTTTTTTTTTTTATAAACGTTTTCGCCCAGTACAAAGTAGGAGAAAAGAGCTACGACCATCAATAAGAACCGGCTACAAGTCTGCTTTTTTGCTTGCTTACTTGTTTGTTTTATGCTTTAATTTCTATCATTTCAAATGACAAACTCTGGGTAATTAAAAAATTTACTCTCCGACATTTAAGATGCAAGAGTTACTTCTATCAACAATTATGAAGTCTTTGAAAATTTCGAGATGTTATTCTTTGAGATTACCTAATTTGAAGTTGTTGCTAAACAGGATTTTTCTAAATTTGCTACCTAAAAGTAACATCTAATCCGAAAATAGAAGGATAATGATATTAGATGAAATTAAACAATAATTTCTTTTGAGGATTGCTTATCAAACGCCAAATAATTGAGATTACGAGTTTACTCTGTCCAACTGAAATTTCATTGGGCGTAACCAATTTCAATTGTTAGGCATTCTTAATTTTATTTTGCAAATACGTCTAACAATTGAAATCGTTAAAAAATAATTGAACACGCCCGGTCAAAGTTTCGTTGAACAGATTAAATTATAATTTTTAATTATTAGAAAATCAATGAAAATTAGAAAAGAAAATCAATCCAATATATCATATCCTTGGCTCGATTCCAAGTTGTAGGTTGTTTTTTTTCTGATTTTCATTTTTAGCTAAAATTATATTTGGAGGTCTGCGTTGGAAAAATCCTCCAAATGAAATTTGCATTATTTAATTTCATCTTATAATGGATTTACGCCAATAATACAAAAAAAGTCCAGCTTGTCAAGTTAAGAATCCACTCAATTTAATACCTAAAATCCTTAAAATACTTATAATACAAAATCTCTTTTAAGGAGGCCGATTCCAAGCCTGTTTATATACAAAATAGAATAATTACAAACTGCTATGCTTATACCCAATAATAATAATTAATGTCAACAATAACAACGTAATTAAATTACAACCCCAATAACCCGACATCATAATTAACGAATTTCACCCTTACCACCACAACATAATTACATTCCTTCACAGTATTATATCTATTATATTTCTCTCCTATTATATCTATCACATTTCTATAATCTATTTTAATAAAGAGTCTTCTAACAATACCAATAATCAAACTTAAATCGGACAAAACAACTCTTTAGTTTAAGTAATATAAAACTATTCCTTTCCATATATCTATATACTTTTGTCTTCTATGTCTAAGTATCTTATATGTTGGAACGTTAATCCAAAGAATCCTGGTTCGATTTCAGACTGTAGATTGTCTTTTCTAATTTTCATCTTCAACATATTCAGATTCTTGTATATGCTTTTTTATAGATCTAATCTAACTCCTTCCAAAACTTAAATATAATGTATGCCGTTGAAACTTACAATAAGTTTTTACATGAAAATAAGCGTATTACGGTAATTTATGTCGTTCAAGAAGATTCATAATTTAGGTAAATCATTTAGGAAGATTCTGTAAGTTTAATAATAATTCAAAATATATAAAGTTATATAATTTATTTCCTATATTCAAATTTACAGAACAAATTTCTGTCACTCATGCTCACTTCCTTGTTATACCTGTGGCACCGTATTTATGAGCAGCTTCTGAAGCAAAACTTGATAAATAAATAATGAAAGTTATGTATTTAGTCACGTCACTAAAGAATAATGGTCCGTACACTTTCACAGAGCTTTGGGCACAGCAAAAAAAAATTCACTTTCGGCTTGTCGCGTGTAGTGGCGGTTAATTGCAAGTAGAAGGCTGCTTCATCACAAATCTTACAGAGGCCATTTTCCAATTCGCGACATCTGGGGGACTCGTCTTAGAATTTGATGATACGATGCGAGTTTGAAGAATATTATTATTCTTATTATTATTATATATGTTGCGCCCAAATGGACAAAAATTAAACCCCAAATATGAGGTTTGTCGATCTAGAAAGTAATTAGTTAAGATAGAATGAGCATGTCGTATATGATCATTACAGTGTTTTCTGTCGCATTTCCAAATTTTTTGACGATATTCTAGGGGAATGGCATTCCAATACTTTATACAGTTGAACGGAAAATATCTTTCTTTAATAGGGGAAATGATGGACGGTGGTTGGATCAAGAGTTGGTTTTGTAATCTGCCTCGTGGACTACTAACCATCCAAGCTAAGATAAAGTTGGCAGGATGGGAATGACGGTAAAAGGCTTTAACCAGTTCTTTCAATTGAGCCAAGATGACAATCGTATTAAAGGTGGGAAGAGTTAGATCGTCACATATTTGCGTTATGGATTGTTGAACATAAATATTTAAGGCCATGCGGATAAGTGCGTATTTAATTGATATCGCCCATATCGGTAGGCCATAAGTAATTTTGGGAAAAATTTTTGATTTTATAATAATAATGATCTCCTTCTTTGTGAGGGTTTGTCGTAATTTTCTAATCAGAAAACGTAATCTGTTAAGTTGCACTCACAGATATTCCGTATGGGCGATGAAACTCAGATTACTGTCAAATATTATCCCAAGAATTTTCTGCGAATTGGGTTGAATGGGTTTCTTCTTGGTAATCAATATGGTGGTTTTCTCTTGGTTGATCATCATTCCTCGCAGAAAATTCACTTATGTTTGAAGTTTATCTATATCACTCGATATATCCTGGTTTACTTTACATTCTGAATAGTCCTCCTATATTTTCGTGAGGATGATGTCATCAACGTATGCTCTCAATTTAAAAGACAGCAATAAGTGGAATATCGAAGCAAGGAAGGTAGCAAAAATGATGTTACCTATTGCGGATCCTTGTGGTATTCCACGTGTCGACGGATGAGAAAATTTATTTGAAGATGAAAATTAGAAAAGACATCATATCCACAAAACATCCAAATTTTTATTTTGATAAGGTTTTTAAACATTATAATATTTATTGGATATTTTAACTGAAAAATTGTTTTTTAATTATTATTTAATTTAGAGTTTTAATAATTTTTGGAAGGGTTCTCATTGCAGTGGTTTAGTTAATTTTTTACATTTTATAAATTTAATGCTGTAAAAGCTTTTAGGGTTATTGTTCTGGTGGTTAAATTTTTACTTATTAACTTTTCTAGCATTTTTGAAGATTCCTTCGAAAGAAAATTGCAAAACAGTTACACCTATTTAATAATATTAAGTTTATAGAATATTTAGATAATAATAAAAAAAAATCATATGGTTTACAGTAACTTAAGAAGGAGCTATGGAATGAATAAAAATTATAAAACAGGGTTTCCCTACTTTTTTCGTATTTCGCACCACTAAAAATTTATTAATAACCCTTCTTATCAAAAAAAATATATATTTGTAAGTTTATAATAAAAATTATTTGTTTGGGTTTTAAGGAAACAAGTTAAAAATTAAAAAGAAGTTCAATTTTTTCACTTTTCCTCGCATCCCCGGTAGTAAATGAAGGGAAAAAAACATGAAGTCAAACATGAAGAATTAAAATTATATCAATAACATAAAAGAGTACAAAACAATAAATTATAAACTGAAGTTGTAATTTTTAAAGTTTAATGCAGTGAGTCAAATCGACGGAAGAGTCTATTATTGTGGATACTGGAGAAAATTACAAAAAAAAAAAAAATATTTTAATTCTATTTTGATGTTGAGGTTGTCCAATATTTTTATTCAATCGAACCACATTCCTCATTGTTTAATAATTCGAGAAATACTATTTTTTTTATAGCTATTAGCATTTAAACCTGTCCTTCCAGAAAGAAACGAATAAACGCTTTAAACGGTTTCATATTACCGAGTTATTAGTTCATGGACTCTTATCCTGAACAAAAGTGTAAAGAATAATAAAAAACTGGTATACGTGTGTACCGAAAGAAAAAAAAATTAATAAAAGTGCAAACCACTTTCTACGTATTTCTGACATCATTAGTTGTGGGTCAATGAACCGACACACTGACCGAGTGTTTCCATCCAAACCGTGATCCACCAATTCAATACAACAGGTGGACAAGATAAAAATCATTCGTAAACAGCCTGCATTAGTAGGAAACCAACAAGAAGAAAAATTCAATGCAATTTTATATTTCTTTGAAAAGAATTTTTTTTAAATGCAACCAATTGATCCCACCAACGAAGAAACCAAGATGTTCATAGGGAAGAGGATTCTTCCATTTCTCCAAGCAAATATACACGTACACAAACACTGCATTAACCAAGCGGGTGTTAACATTTAAAAACAGAGCGAGTTTCTCAAACAGGTTAGGAAACACGGAAAGCTTCATTTGCAAACGAATTATAGCATCAAATCAAAATGAGAAAAAAATTTTCAAAAAAGAAAAAAAAAGAAAAAAAAAAATTTAAAATCCACCTGTTCTCTCTTTTCATTCCATTTCTTTTCCACTCGTCCGTTCCCAATTGCCTTTCAAGTAATCCACCAGCAACTCGGGTATCGATCCCCCCCCACCACTACCACCCTCAACTTAAAATGTCAGAACCCGACAATTTTGTTGCAGCCTATATCGTAATTTCACCTTCTAATCGGCTATTTTCCTCGAGCGACATATTAATAAAATACATTGATTAAACGCAAACCATTCATTTCGCCCAGGCCACGAACGGAACGGGAAACAATTTTTAATAAAACAATTCAACACAACAACACCTTAAAGCGTGTATGTTCTTAAACATGAAAGCATATACATTGGTATAATAGAAAATAAACTTCTTTTTTTTCCTCTCTCCATCCATCCAAACCTCCTCAAATCTTTTCTTTCAGACTTTTTTTTTCAAGAAATACGTGACAAGAAAAACCCGGGGAATCTGTTCATCTTCTTACCTGGCTTTCTTCCAACAAAACAGTTTTTTGAGGAGACGGAGGAGGAAAAAAAAAATTAAAAATTTAATGACATCAACAAAAACAACTAAAAAGAGATCCTCAATTTGTTTTAGAATAATTTTTTATAAGATATAATTTTTTTAAATTATGCGCATTTCAGAATCTACGAAGAACCTCCCTTTTGTTCAATGCAGAATGCGACTTTTTCTTTAAAACAAATCCACCACATTCGCTATTGCGATGGTTAGAACTTTTCCAAATCGTATTTAGAAGTGTTTATTCATATTTGTCCACCTAAACCACAAGTTTATCCCTATATAACCAGACATTCACGATCGTTAAATGAAATTGCATTATGCAAATTCGATTTTAGATGCAAAATTTCACGCTGAGTTGACTAAAACCATTTCTGCGTTCGTATTCCGAATACTTTTCGGCGAAGACTTTAAACTTCGTCACAGTCTATATCTGGAAAACGGCAAATTTTAGAAAAGTGAGAATGATATAACCAATAGTATCTTGAGTGCTTAGGAAAGCATCATGGCTAATGGTCACTGGTCCGATGGAATATCCAAATATTTTAGAATTTCAACGATGGGGTTTTCTTAGGAATGGTGAGGCCTACCGAGATGATTCTGACATACAGTATAAGTTCGATTATCCGTCACTCGATTATTCGTTACATTCTATTATCCGTCTAAGCATTGCGATGATAAAAGTTCTAAGACTTGTAAAACGGAAACCTGTACGCGCAATAAGTCATGCCTTGTACCATAATGAATAGTAGTACCAAATACCCTCTTCTTACTGAGAAATTCATAAATTTCTAATCAAAAGAAATCGACCTAATGTAACTTACTCTAAATAAAGAGGCATAATCAGTCTGGAAACAAAACAGATCCGCAAAGAAGCTCTTTTTCTTCTTAGAATTTTAACAGTACTTCTACAAACAATACAAATGTATATAAATTTTAAACGAAATAATGACATGTACAAACACAAAAACGTCCTTCATCGGTATCTTCGTCTGTATGGCATGAAAATTAAGTAATAATGTTGCACATTCTATTATTCGCAATCTTGCAAGGTAGAAACTAAGCGAAGCTATTAAAGAAATGATAATTTCTGACTGTTTTAAAATATAATATAAACATCTATAAATATATAATAAATACAAAGAGTGAGCATATTATTATGACCATCCTGTCAGTATCTCGTTGGGCCACCTTTTGCCTTTAATACTGCGGTGATTCTTCGTGGCATTGATTTCACGAGATATTGGAAGGTCGTGGGAGGAATCTGACACCATGCCTGATGGATAGCACTGTCTAGTTGTGCTAGATTGGACGGTGGTGGATCTAGCCGTCTGATGGTTCGTTCGAAATCGTCCCACAAATACTCAATTGGAGTGAGATCTGGGGATTGTGGGGGCCACCGAAGTAAGGTGAAGTCTCCCTCGTGTTCCTGGAATCACTCCTGCACATTACGAGCTCTGTGGCATGGCGCATTGTCTTGCTGGAAGTAGCCATCTCCATTGGGGTACGCCATCAACATGACAGGGTGGACTTGATCGGCGACGATACGGAGATATGCTGTGCCATCCAGACGTTGTTCGACACGTATTAACGGACCCAACGCATGCCAGGAAAGCATTCCCCAGATCATAACACTGCCCGCACCGATCTGAAGGGTTGTACTCGTGCATGCGGGGTCCTTGCTTTCGTGCTGTTTCCGCCAAATTCTCACGCAGCCGTCTGCATGATGTAACTGGAATCGTGACTCGTCAGACCACATGATTTGTTTCCACTGCTCGATAGTCCAGTCCTTGTGCTCCCGAGCGAATTGGAGTTGTTTCCGCTTGTCCGCTTGTTCGCACAGGTCTTCGGCTTCCGTATCCCATGCGATGCAGTGTGCGGCGGACAGTGCATTCAGAGACCGTTTTGGAGGACCCCTGATTAAGGTCAGCAGTGATTTGATGCACAGTTGCCCTTCTGTTACCCTTTACCAGTCGTGACAGTCTCCGTTCTGTCCGATCATCAACCATCCGCGGGCGGCCACGACGCGAACGTTCAGACCCCGTCTTCCGGCTAGCCGTCCAGTCATTAAATACTTTAACGACGGCTGCTCTTGAGCACCCCACGAATGCTGCTGTTTCGCTAATACTCGCTCCATAGCTCCGAGCACCTACAATCATCCCGCGTTCGAAGGCTGTTAAATCGCTTCGTTTGCCCATAGTTGAAGAATGGAACACGTCTACTGTTGTCGACGACACTCAGCTTCCCTTTTTATATTGGTCCGGCCCGCTAGCAACATTGTGGCGACGTCCGTGCGCGCATTTGCATAAACATGTCAGGTGGTCATAATAATATGCTCACTCAGTGTACATTTAGGTTATGTTGTAGAATCTGAAAAATAACCCAAAATTTAAAAACTTTCTACTATCCGTCTAATACTCTATCCTTCACACACCTATTCCTGACCCTATACGTATTATTCAGCTTTTTGACTCATTCGAGATACCAAACTTGCACAGAGATGGGTCAATTTAAGTTTTCATCTATGGTCATAGCCCATTGACTTAACGTTTACTCTCAAATTTATAATCACAGCAATTATTAATCATGTTGCCTAAGTCGATTAATACCAAATAAATCATTTTCAGTTGACGCAACTGGCCAGCTAGGACATCGACTTATCTTTTAACATAAAATCCAACATTTTATCTTCTTAATAGATGTTAGTGACACTAGAAGAAGGAAATAAATTCGAAACCCTTCGAAGTATCTAAAAACGGACTGCAGAATCGTAATGAGCGTGAGAATCTAAGTCAGATCAATCAAATTACGTTGCTGATAATGCTCGCGCGCATTTTCTCCTAGTTTATCGATTTACTTCACTCGTACTGTCTGTGGAAATACTGAAGGTTCAAGATCCGCCTGCAGTTCCGAATATAGAAATAAAGACACAATGAATCCGTAGTGGGATACAGATCAGAAAACCTGCGCCCCAACCCTTTTGATCAATCGAACTGGCAATTTGAAACAGTACAGATCAACGCTTAGCTTTTTATTAAGAAGTCAGATATTAGATGTATATTTCAATGTAATATTTAATTAGATATTATTAAGTATATTATTATTAAATATATTATTAAAATAGAAACTCTATATAGTATATACAGGGTGAATACAAAAATGAGCCCCCCCCCTCCTTTTATTTTCGTAACCGAAGCAGATATGTCAATTTTGATGAATCCAATGACCTATCCCATGGTGCTCTTTTCATCTCCGAAATATGCAAATTAGGACACACTCAAATCTTATCTTAAAAAACGTAACAGATACCCGAAAAATTCAAACTGAAGACTTGTTCAGCATGGAATTCCGAACAAAACAAAACATTTCCAAAATCCGATGAACGGATCACCAACAACCAGAACTATTTGTAATTTATAACCAGCCACAGTGCATAAATAATTTTACTCCACAGTTAATCATAAATGTGCTCAATGTGAAGTCACAATAACACAATTGGGCTCGGAACTTGATTTTTGGTAATTCCTTGATTTGCATGCTGAACATCCAAATGCCTTTGTGAAGTGCATAGGGAAGGTAACTAATAAATTCAATACGTGATTGATGGTGATCCGTTCATCGGATTTTGGAATTTTTTTGTTTTATTTTGTTTGGTATTCCATGCCGAACAAGTCTTCGATTGGAATTTTTCGTGTATCTGTTACGGTTTATAAGATAGGATTTGAATGTGTCCTAATTTGCATATTTGGGATGATGAAAAGTGCAGCATGGGATAGGTCACCAACAACTTCCTATTCATTGGATTTATCAAATTGACATATCTGTTCGGTTGCGAAAATAAAAAAGGGGGGGGGGCTCATTTTTGTATCCACCTTGTATACGAGATATTAACACGTATTTGTAATGAGAAAAGCTTACCGCTAAGTTTTTTGAAGAGTTGGGTGGGTATGACGAACAAACGATTTCAATCGATCATCCGTCTCCTGCGTTGTCTAGCACTTTAATACTTACAATAATGATGTTTTTTAATAATAATAATAATAATAATAATAATAATAATAATAATAATAATAATATGTTTTCTTATTCAGAGTTGGGCTAGCTAGAGGTTAATTGCAGCCAACTGAAGGCCGTTTGGGCAATTCATTAGCCAATGGGATTTTCACATAAGACACAGGTGAATTTTGCGTCCTACATGATTTCTTTAAACAGCTTTGCTTAGAGTAACGGGCCTCTACATTATTTGTGACATCACTGATGACAGATATAATTACATTATTAACACCCATTGAAATCATCGCCGCTAATCAGCAGGATCATCATTACAGTACAAGACTTGCTTCTATTTTCATAGACTGCCGTTTGTCGATCTGATATCGCGTTTTAATCAACTTGTCCTCATGAAATATTTACACTGCAACAGCTCTAATCAATCTTAAGCAAAAGTCGACAAGCAATCCTCTAGAGGAAATTCCTTACCAGTAACCTTATTCCGTCGCAAGGTATATTGATCCGCTTATAATAATAATTAAGTGATGACCAGATTGAATGTCGAGCTCATCAGTTAAAATCGACCTGAGCAGTAGTTAACGCAACAGTTCAATAAACAGCAGGCTGCGCATGTGTGTGTGGGACGACGCTCGATACATAATACAGGAACGACAGACTGAAGAAGGAGAAAGAGAGGAAGCATGCCGAGAGATGGGTTCTTTTTGGGGTCCCCCCTTCCTTCCCTCCTAAGACGCTTAAGTCTTTTGTTCGAGAGATGAATGATGGCTCCGGGCGGAACACGTGACATGGAGCGCAGGAAGTTGTCAGTTGGAAAAGGGAAAACACACTCGAGCAATCTTTTTTTTTTTTTTTTGCTGCTCCTTCTCCCTCTCCCTTCCCTTACTCACAGTCCAAGAAGATGAGGATGCGCGCGAGAGGGGAAAAAATGAGCTGTATATATAAAAAATAAACAACAAGGCGAGTGTATGTTCATTTACACCGCTTTCATCGCCTTCGACGTCGTTGAGTTGGGGAAAAGTCATTGGGCTGCTGCGGTTCAAACTGAAGAGAGCAGTCTGGGTGCTGGTTTACTTTAAAACACAACAACGCCAGAAATCAAAGACTTGGCAATGGTTTCGATACCAGTACACGTTTTCAATACAGTAATGTGGGACAAGTAAATGTATTTTTAAAATAATTGTATGGTTTAATTTTGCTGAAATTAAGAAAAAAACTTAAGAGAAGGATAACGCATGCGCAGTACATGTTTTTAGACCAATTCTTCATGCATATCGCAATTCATCTGCCTCCAAAGTATCAACTGGCTACAAGCCAGTCTCACAACAAGGACTTAGGACGACTACTGTCGGAATAATGATACGAGACAGATAAATCATCATAAGACACATGAATTTATCTAAACCATTTTATGGTTAGGTTAGGTAGGTACTAGGCATTTATGTACTGCCATTTATGTACTAGGCATGCGCTACTATTTTCTTAAGTTTTGGCTTTAATTTCCAATATAGTTTCTTACTGGTGTTTCTGGCTTCTATAGAAGATATCTACGTAAAAATTAGATGAATTACTGTTGCTACATAGCCCTGTACTCGGTTAAGTTTATACGCAAGTAAGTGCATTAGTTTCTGAGATAAGCGCTCTAAACTATACAGTTAACAAACTCTTATACCAATTAAGAAGAAACTCAACATCGACCAAAACAATGTGGATCTGCTGAAAGGTTGTTATAATATTTTATAGTGTTGCTTTTATTTAAGGACACCATAACATTTTAGACCTCAAAAAACTGTATTTCCTATTCTAATGGCAGCCAGCGATCGTCAGCATAATCAGTATATTGAGGACGGAAATATCGCACTGTGCTTGAAAGAATGTCTAAAAGTATGTACTACGCATGCGTAATTATTTTCTTAATTTTTAGCATAAATTTCCAGCATCGTTCCTTGAATTAGGTATCATTTCTGAGATACCAAACTAGTCGGCTACCAATTAAGAACAACATCGACCAACATGCAGAATGTGGATCTGCAACAATCTGGCTTAGAATGGCTACTACCGGAAACATACTTTGAAGAGTGATATTAAGTGCATGAAGAATTTATCTACACGCATGCGTTATAAAATTTTTTTAATTTTTTTACCGTTAATATCCAGGACCTTGCACTTTGTTTTATCACTTCTGAGATACTAAACTCAACAAACGTCCCTCCATATGTACTAATACGCGAAAATTCAATGCCAACTAACACACAGTTTTTGACCCAGTAATTCCCTAGACCCCCCCCCCCCCGTACTTAAGAAAAGTAGGAAGCATTTTTCAACCTCTTTTCGGTTTAGAAAAGCTTTAGATAAAATATCAAGATATGGTCAACCAAAATAAAAAGAAACAACCGAAATCAGACACATTTCTGGGATATGGAATATCTCGTCTTCTATCGAAGCTATATGCACGAAAATTGGACGACTTGCGGGCAGTAGATAGCCCTTTACTCGGTTAAATTTATATGCATGTTCGTGCATTAGTTTCTGAAATACGCGCTCTAAACTGTACAGTCGTCCAAAAATTCTACCAATTAAGAACAAACTCAACATCGACCAACAAAATAGCCTCTTAGCCTACTTTGGCTACTTCCCTGGTATGATCTGTGTTGGAATCACCGTCTCTTGGAATCACCATCTCGTGCAATACCATTTTCTATGAATGCACAGAAACTGAACAGATCTAAGTTTTCAAACCTGAATGTGTTAATAAAATGTTTTAAGGAACCAGAAAATTTTAGGTAGATTTCTTAGAAATTGGGATCTTGAAGGTCGCCTGTAGGATGGCTACATAATTGACAATGGTAATTGATGTGTATTCTGAAGGTTGATAAATGGTAATGAATGGATACATTGCCCAAAAGTACCGTATGTACTATGCATGCATTTTCATTTACATGATTTTTTACTTTAATGTCAAGCATTGTGCGGGCTTCCCGATTTCTGGGATACTTAGCCATGCAATTACCCAATTCATCTTCTAATTAAGAACAAATTCAACCAGCATAAGAGTATGGATCTATAGCCATGTGGCTTAGAATTGCTATTGCTGGATTAGCGGTACTTTGCATCTAAAACAATGTTGCAGGCTTACAGTATCATTTTTTTCATTTATTGGTTTAATTTCCATAATCGCTTCGGGACGCTAAAGTGTACAATTACACAATACGTCTATACCAAGTGGATTAATTAAGTGCAAGGTAATTGTACAGTTTAGCGTCCCAATTCTCACTTCTGAGATCCTGAACTCTATAATTTTACTGATTATGAACAAACTCAACGTAGGCTATAACATTTTGCAATGCTGTGCTGGAATAATCCTCTTGTTCAGTATGACACTTATAAAGAACACATTTGAGTTAACTGACCTAGTAAAACGTTTTAAGGAAACGTCAAAACCTGGGTTTCCTGGAAATTGGGTGCACTTTCTATATAGGTCAAGCGTGGAGCAAGGAGATGGATATCAATGTCAAGTATCGACTACTTCAATGAATGAGAGTGCGATAGTTATCCCTTGTACTGAACTAAAAACAATGTTCATAATAATTAACGCAATTGGTTTTAAGTGTAAGGACGGAGACGACTGATCAGCTCCAACTCCAACAACAGCAGCTGCTCAATGCAATTACCTGGAGAATGTATGGGGAATTCAATGCTTTTAAATATGCTGACGCCAACTTTCCAGGACAAGCCCCGTTACAATCGCCACGAGCGGTCGCGGCAACATTGACATTTGACAGCGGCTCGTAATGAATTGCAACGGTGTGAACTTGAGGGGGGGCACCGGAAAAGGGGTAGTGTGTAAAGGGGTTAGAAATAATGAATGTTAAAACTCACCGCATTGGAGTAAGGCGGGGAGCTAAGCCTGACGCCGTCCTGGACGAGTCGCTCCCTCAGGAGTCCCTTGAGTTGTAGGCGTGGGATCTTGGCGAGCTCCGCCTTCCCTTCTTCGTACTCGTCGACGTACTTGCGAAAGAGCGACGGCTCCAAGCCGGCTGCCGCGTCCGTCGGCGATAGAAGGTCGCTGTTGCCGGCGGCCCGGGTCTTGGCGACGAGTGCCAGGTCGTCATCGTACATGTACGTACTGTAGTTGGGGGGCAAGGGTTCCTTGACGAGGGCGGCGACCTCACCGGCGGCGGCGGCGGCGGCCACCGATTGCAGCTGCTGCTGTTGCTGTTGCGCTTCTTCGAGCGTGAAGTAGACGGCGGTGCCTCCTTGTTCGCGGAGGACGCGCACGGCACGCAGCAGTTCGGCCCGGTGCGCCGGGTTGCCCACGCCGATCGCGTCCAAGTCCGGCTCGCCGATCTGTTTACATATCTCGAGGTCGTCGTAGCCGTTATCCAGAAAGCTCTCGGCGTATTGGGCGAGGCGCAGCGAACGGAGCCAGTCGCCCACGATGTTCTCCGACATTGGTCGCCAGGGCCCCGGAGAAAAATCCAAAAATTCCCTGCTCTTCTTCTTCTTCTTCTTCCTCACTCCTCACCGGCTGCTCCTCTCGGCTCCCTCGGTGTGTGTCAGCCTCCGCCGCCGCCAAGCACAGCCCTCCTCCTCGTCGGCGTCGTTGTTGTTGTTATGTTACTTTGTTGCTTTGAAAGAAAGAAGACACACCACAACCACGCACCACACATACAACAACACCACCACCGCCGCCAGTTCCCGAACGACGGCGGGAATAAATAATAACAAGAACAATAAGAAAAACAGCGTTTGCTTCGCCTCTCCTCGTGACGACAAAACAAAGCCCCGAACTACGTCGTCATCGCCACGAGAAGGGAACGGTTTTCGTCATGAGCCCACCTTCCGCTGCCTCGCTATAATCACTGACTTGACAAGCCGACCACTCCGCCGCCACACTTGCTCCGACTCCACGATCGTTTCTGCGACGCATGCGTTCTTTCTCCCCGCCGACGTCACTCGCCTCAACACCCTGGCGGGGAGCGAGAGAACTAAGCCAAAGCCGATCGATTTTATATTTCCCCGCTCTCACCAGGTGACGCACAAAACTTTTTTTCTCTTCCTTTCACCTGTATCGTGCTCGTCTTTTTGCCGTCCCTTCCGGGTGGTGAACGTTTGACGATACCCTCATCAGAGGGATGGCAGGAATTAGTAGAATCAAAAAAAAAA
The DNA here is from genome assembly GCA_023313115.1 of Rhysida immarginata. Classification (NCBI taxonomy): domain Eukaryota; kingdom Metazoa; phylum Arthropoda; class Chilopoda; order Scolopendromorpha; family Scolopendridae; genus Rhysida; species Rhysida immarginata. The sequence goes on along the minus strand of JAHWFO010026864.1, from coordinate 51,839 downwards.
AGAAGGAAGATGGGGAAGAAGGAATATTAAAATTTCAAACGCATTAACAGGTAACGGAATTTGTTTCCTTAAAGAATCCTCTTCGCTTAAATTATTTTTTATGGTCCTTTACACTTATAATTGCAAGGTACAACTTTGACTCAATATTAGAATAAAGAGAATTTAAAGGCATCCCCCATTTGTGTGAAATAGGATGTTCTAAAGTGTCCAATCTAATTTACATATCTATAAGGGTCGTACAAATGAAAACGAAAATTTGGGTGGGAAAAAAAAAGACGACGTGTAGGATCGTAAGGTTTTGTTTTCAACAATTGCGAAACCGCACGTGCAAATTGAACAAGAGGTTGCAAGTGTTGCATCACGTGAGAAAGAACGATAGCTCGCGCTTCGAAGCTCTGCGAGTGATCGCTTCGTCCAAACAACGAAATGGAGTCAACGAAACAGGGACAGAGAGCGGTAATTCATTTTTTGACATGTGAAGGAGTTTTGGGCATGGAGCAAGAGGTTTTCGGAGGGACGGTCATTATTGCAAGATGACCAACGACCTGGACAAGCAAACCGCGCTATCACGGATGACGATTTTGGACAAACTGTTCACTCCATTATCAGGAACCATCTGCACTACAGAATAATCTGTGCACAATGGGTCCCGCATCATTTGGCATCAGAACGGCTTGGAGTTCGAATGGCCATGTCCCTGCAACATTTGACTCTCTACGAACAGGAAGGAGAGAGTTTTCTCGACAGAATCGTTACAGGGAATGAAACTTGGTGCTTTCATTTCCAGCTCGAAAGCAAACGTCAAACCCAGCATTATGGGTCACCACCCCCGAAAAAATCAAAAGCAATCGCAAACAGCACGGGGAAGGTGATGTTGACCGTGTTTTTTGATCGCAAAGGCCCGATTTTACTGAACCTTCTTGAAAAAGGCACCACAGTTAACGCAGCACGATATGGGGAAACATTGAAGGCACTGCGCACGGCCATCAAATGCAAGCGTCCTGGACTTGTCACAGAAGGAGTGCTTCTTCTCCACGACAACGCGCGTCCTCACACCTCGAAAGCAACGGTAGACCTCATCAAAAAGTTCGACTGGGAAGCAATGCAGCATCCACCTTACAGCCCTGACTTATCCCCATGTGACTTTCACGCGTTTGGGGATCTCATGAAACATGTGAAAGGCCGCAGGTTTCAGTCGGACGATGAAGTGAAGGAAGAGGTTTTGGAATGGTTCCACACGCAACCGAAAGACTTCTTCCATAAAGGAATTCCACGCATTGTTACACAGTGGGATAAATGCCTTAACGCATTTGAGAGTATTTTAAATTCCTTGTATACACTTTGGATAAAATAAATAATTTTCGTTTTCATTTGTACGACCCTTATATAAGGCTTACATTTCAACTCTTGTTAACTTTATTACACATTGCATTTCCTTATTAATCGTCTATTCAAATGGTGCTATAGCCAAAAGAATTTCCAGATCTGCTGCAGTAGTGGACAACTTCGTACGTCTTGGTGACAATTATGGGACAAAAACACAAACAGGGGGTCGTCCATGTAAGTTGTCAGTAACAGCAAAGCGCCATATCATCAGATCATCAGTATGGTGTACCTTCATCTTCAATGGACGAGCAAAGATGGCGTTTGTCAGCGGCCGGATGAATGCTTTTGCCTACCAGAAGTTACTGGAGGAATATCTTCTCCAGTTTATTGATGAATTGGAAGGGGATGTGGCTTTTTTCCAGCAGGACAACGCACCTATCCATACCAGCACGTTCTACTTAGGAATGGTTTCTATCCATTAGAGTGCCTGTTATGGATTGGCCTGCACTTTCCCCCCAGCTAGAATCCGATGGAAAACCTGTGGGGGTTGTTAGCCAGGAAGTTTTACGTCAATGGTCACAATATGCTAATGAATTAAAAGATGCTATTGTTGCTAAATGGGCAGAAATCGACAAGAGGACTTGTGAAAACTTAAGTACAGGGTGAGTCAAAAGTCGCAGTACACCCTGTTTTTTCGAAAACCTTACAGGAATTGGAAATCTGAATATTCCAATAAGGTGTGGGTGAAGTGGTCTATCATTTACGGTATGTACCGAACATGGCCGCCATCTTGAAATCGGCCATCTTGAATCTAAGTCAATTTTTTTTTTAATGGAAAGGCGGTCGTGTGATATATCAAATAACATGAGCATTTTCTGAAAATTTCATTCCTGTAAACAGATTTGAAGTAGCAGTTATGGTGCAAAAGTTACAACGCATTTTGTTTGGAATTACAGGCTGGACTGTTCTCCATAAAGGACAGTCATTTAATGTCCTTCTTGGTCAACGCACATTTGAAGGCGCTGAATCCAATCGTCATGCACTCGCAGAAGGATTTCTGCAGAAATGCTGGCACATGCTTCTTTAATGCGTTGCTGGAGATGGTGTCTGTTTCTGATTTCCTCTGCACGTGCGAGTTGCTTTAAATGACCCCACAGATAAAAATCAAGTGGTGTGAGATCAGGTGATCTGGGTGGCCATTCCACAGCACCACAGCTGGAGTATCTGAATCTTGAATGGATGCCATTGATGAGCATGAAGGGTTCGTACGATCGATGACTGGCTGAATCCACATTCTGCTGACAAACGTCGTGTGCTGCGTTGTTGGCTCTTGACGAAGGACGCCAAAACCATTGTTGAGGTTGTCTCGTCAGTAGCACTTATTGGACGGTCACTCCGTGCCTTGACAACCACAGTCCCAGTTTCGCGGAATTTCTTAATTAAGCACCTGACAGTGTTGTGTGAAATTGAAGGTCTTTCTGGGTGCCGGTTGTTAAAATCTGCAGCTATGACACGGAAACTTCGTTCTCCAGACATCAAAATGATCTCAATTCTCTCCTCCGTGGTCAAAGCCATCTTCAGTTACCTGCTACAAAATGAAACAAAAAGTGTTGTAACTTTTGAACCATAACTGCTACTTCAAATCTGTTTACAGGAATGAAATTGTCAGAAAATGCTCATGTTATTTGATATATCACACGACCCCCATTCCATTTAAAAAAAATTGACTTAGATTCAAGATGGCCGATTTCAAGATGGCGGCCATGTTCGGTACATACCGTAAAAGATAGACCACCTCACCCACACTTTACTGGAATATTCAGATTTCCCAATTCCTGCAAGGTTTTCGAAAAAACAGGGTAACGGCGACTTTTGACTCATCCTGTGTATCTATGCCAGAACGTGTATTCAAAGTCATTAGCAAAAATGGGAACTTCATTGATTATTAAAATATGTACATGTTCTGGTTATTTAAGGTTTATATTTCATGCGTTTAAATTTATGGGACAGCGAAAATTGCTCACGTTTATGTTTTTGGCCTAATTGTATGTTAAAATTATTTAACCACCGATTGTGGAACAAATATTCTTTGTATTTGGGTTAATACAAAGAACATTATCAACAAATAACTGCAACAACTAATAACAAAGGCTTAATGCCTTTATATTTTTTGGGATACACCTTATTTGTACCAAACTCCATCTAAATAAAGCAATACACCTGAAAACACAAAATCAGGATACGATCACTTGCCGATTCAAAAAACTAGAATACGTCGGCAGAAAATGAAATGAATCTGAACAAGAGCACATTTTCGTGTAATAGCACCAGGACATCAGCCATGGCTATCGAGAACTGACCTGCATTTTATAACACTTTGAGAAAATTATATAAATATGAAAACTGATTTGTATATTCCTAAATAACAAGTCAGGCAACCGAAAAGTCCAGGACCGATAGGATTTTAAAGCATTCGAGAACGAAAAGGAAAGCATTTGATTTCTAAAGAAGCCTTTCGTTGTTAAGAATTAGATGAAGTTGCTAAGGATACCTCTGATTGCTAAGCAAGGGAAATGTATAGTTCAAACGGAATAAAAATACCTGAAAAGTTAAATGGAGAAAGTAGCAATTCTCTATAGATTAAAACATATACGAATCCTTTAATTTGTAAGCATTCCTATTTAATGAAATCTGTGTAAGGGTCAATTCTTTCTTCATAAACTATTGCCAACGCTTATCTACGTAAGCATGTACCATTGAAGGGATGATTAGCAACAAGCTATTGTTAAAATTTGCCTAACAAAAACTAACGCGTAAGTACTTACATGCCATATCTTAGTATTGAAAGTTTCCAATGGTTTCAAAATGGTATCATTAAAACACGAATCATGGAACCAATTTCAATTACCATTAATTTTACGTTATATTCATTCATGACACCCCATTCCAAGTTGTTTGATATATTACATGCCATATTTTAGCATTGAAAGTATCGAATGGACGATAATGGTTCCATTAAACCACATACCATTGAACTAATTTCGACTATCATTAATTCTAGGATATATTTATTCATTACACATCATTCGAAGTAGTTTGATATATTACATGCCAAATCTGAGCTTTGAAAGTTTCCCCTGAACCATACTGGTTCCATGAAACCACAAACCATTGAACCTATGTCGACTATCATTAATTTTACGTTAATATTCAATCATGACATGTTATTTCAAGCTGTTTGATATAATACATGCCATATCTTAGCATTGAACCAGTTCTGACTGATATTGACCATCAAGGAAGACGATCACGTGTCTTCACTTAATTCACAAGCCTTTTCTCTGCTTTAGCTATGGAATGCCAAAGGGAGAATAGCATTTGGCAATGCACAGGTCATTTATACATGGAATTGTATAGTGAAAAATGTGGTCCCCTATATTATTTTTGGCCTTTTGAACCGGAAGAAGTTCACCGATTTTTCCACCAACGAACTCAGTCTTCCGATTTCCCTAAGTTGTCGATTGGCGAAAACGGAAGTCGAAAATTCGGAAGCGTTCGAAAGCTAGAGCACCAACAGACAGACAGACGGACGGACGGACGCACATTGTGAAAACATAAGTACCTATCGGTCCTAATAATTAAATGAACGTAAAAAGAGGATTTTAACGAATGTGTAAATTATTTGTCTCTTTCGAGAAAATGATATCAACAATATGCACGGACCAACAATACACTCATTCACCAAAAGTCATTGCACACCCCTCCAATCAACTTCCCTGTTCGTAATGAGACAGATCCCGCTGCTTCCATTCTCGGAATGCAGGTGCACAGGACTCCTTGATATCACAGCTATCCGCATTTGAACGGGGCATGATTGTTGGTGCCAGACGGATGGGTACCTCAAAATCAGATGTAGCCAACACTCTACAATTTTCCCGCACAACCGTTGCAAGGGTCTATCGAGGTTACACCCATATCGGACAGCGGACGAGCCGCCCACGCCTCATTGATGCCAGAGGTGTTCGCCGGGTCACCCGGCTTGCAACTGCTGATCGAAGAGCGACAGCGGGCCAAATCACCATGAGGTACAACCAGGGACGTCCCACAACTGTGTCCGTGACGACAATTCGGCGAACCTTGGCAGTTGCAGGCTTTGGGAGCAGGAGGCCGCGACGGGTGCTACTCTTGACAGCTGCACATCGTCGGCAACGCCTAGCCTGGGCCAACCAACATCGACATTGGACCACTGAGGAATGGCGAAGGGTTGCCTGGTCGACGAGTCACGGTTTCAACTATATAGGGCCGATGGTCGTGTCCGTGCACGTAGCCGTGGACCCCGCTTGTCAGGTGGGGACTACTCAGACAGGTGGATGTTCCTTATTTGTCTGGGGTGTTTTCTCGTCACATTGGAGCATCTGACATCCACTCTGCGTGCTATTTCCTAAGTATCTGCTTGGGGACCACCTACACCCCTTCATGAACTGTTTTTACCCCGCGGGCGACGGCATCTTCCAGCAAAATACTGCGCCTCCACACACGATCCTTGTGACACGGCAATGGCTGGAGGAACATACTACCGACTTCACGATAATGATTAGGCCTCCACGTTCCCCAGATTGCAATCCCATTGAACATTTGTGGGACGTCATCGAACGCTCTGTCAGGTCGTCACCAACACAACTGGTAAATGCAGCATCGTTATAAAGTGCAGTGGAGGCGGCATGGCTTGCAGTGTCTGTGGATGTGTTCCGGGGACTGGTAGACTCTCTTTCACCGTTATCCGGGCCAGAGGGGGCCCAACACGTTATTAAGCAGTTGTGCCATGATTTTTGATGGGTGAAGTATCCAGAGCCCTGAAGCGAGTTAAGTATTGGACGAAATATAACCAAATTTGATGGACGTACATAGTGGACCATGTGACTTTGAGCGAGTGGAGAGGCTCCTGCACCCCAAATTTGGCAGTTGTGTGTGAATACCACCGTTCAAATGAAAGTGTGCTTCGTCACTCCATAAAATCTGCCACGGCAATGTACCATCAACTTGCATGCGTGCTAAGAATCTCAATGAAAAATCCAATCGGGTGGCCGCATCGCCAGGGAGCAATTATTGAACAGAAGAGATTTTATACGGGTAAAACTTCAACATCTGATGCAGGATCTTCCGTGAATCTCTGCGTGTGCCGGGACACTGCCTGAGCATTGCTAGTACCCTGCACATTCGCCATCTCCTGTTCGACAACAGCAGTTGCAACTTGTTCAACTTGTTGCTGACTAACCGCTTTGCGTTCCCGGCCTGGTTGCTGTGCTCGAGTTCCTGGTAGTTTCAAATCGTTGAATCATGTTTCCTAAGTTTGTTATGTTCATCGGTCCTTTTCGCAACTTCTTTAACCGCAGAGATTCACGAAGGCTAGCATTGGCATTCTCGTTCCGCTGATAATACAGCTTGACCAACAAAGCACGGTCTCGTAAGGTAAGAGCCATCGAAACACAGTTGGCCTCAGAATGATGAGAATTCTCCCAGTCTTTCCTTTTATACTCATGATCGCTACACGGAACACGTTTATGCAAATTAATGCATTTTATTCGGTAAACAGCGCCAAAATTTTATTGGTGGCGAGTTTTGATACTAATTTTTATTTTTTTAGAAACCGAAATCCCATGGTCCACTATGTACTCCCATCAAATTTGGTTATGTTTCGTCCATTATTTTACTCGCTGGAGGGCGCTGGTTACCTCATATTATTTTATAACCAACCTGTATATCTAATGACCAACAATGCAAGGCAAAGTTTGTGCAATATAAATAAGGTTCAGTTTGTAACAATGCATAGAATTCCTGTTGTTCGGGCTTTTCTTAGAATTGGTAGTTCTCAGAACTTAAAATTTTCTTGAAAATGTTTTAAAATGAGCACTAACTAGAGATAATGGAGAGTAGCAGACTATTGAGAAAGAGTGGAAAGGCGACAGAGGAAGCAGTCTCTTCGCTCCGTGCTGTATTGGTTTCGCCAGCACACGGCTGCAACTGAGCAAATGGTGAGCGTGTCAACAGAAGAAACGGCGACTGCTAGATCACAACATCAGACTGTTGAGATTGGAGATCACACAGGCACAAACGATCATGTACATCCACATTCCAACCAACTTGGAAATTGTTGACGTAGTTCACGATCTTCGCCAAAACGATAGCGAGAAAGACTGGCCATGTCACGCTGCCATCATTCATGATGAATTGGACATGAGGAAGTTGTCTGCGAAGTTTATTCCGAAATATCTCAATGCAGATCAGAAACGCCAATGCGTTGTCTCAACCAAGGAGATGTTGAAGTTGTTTACGAACAATTCAAGTGATTTCCTCTCACGACTGGTAACCATGGACGAAACTGGTTATACCACCATGGCCCTGAGACCAAGGAGTGGGAGCACACTGGTTTCCCAAGTCACAAAAATCAGCTGCAAATGTCCTCGCGTCGATATTCTGGGATAAAGACTGAATCTTCCCAACAAGTTTCTTTGTTATTAAATGCTTTGAAGTGTCCTTTTATACGATTTTCTTGAATGAACGGTTTCAGGTTGATCTCTGTAAACTCCAACAGATATAATATGGACGTTTCACCTTAATAACGTTCTTCCACTGAAATCGCCAAGATTTTCTGGGAATCTATCTAAATGAGAGTGCAAATAATGAAGCTTGATACTCATATTGCAGCGCAGATCTTTATACTAACTCAGAATAATTGTCCGACTTTTAAAGGTTGAGTCAAAGTAGAGTCCATCATGCTCGATGGTTTTCATCCCACGACCAGCCAGTTGGCGGATGCCCTCGCGAAACCACTCCGGTTTCTAGAAAAAGTCACCCACGGCGTCTTTAACCTCACTGACATTGGCGAAGCGCCGTCCACGCAGGAAGTACGCCATGGACCGGAAGAAATGGTAGTCGGAAGGTCCCAGGTCGGGGGTGTATGCTGGATGTGGCAGAACCTCGATTTTTTTTCCAGCAGTTGACGACCGCACCTTCACCCGTTTTGTGCTTGCGCGGGCGTCAGCTCGTGGTGCACAACTCGGCAGCTCCCGCTGATCTTTCCCATGGGGTGCAGATGTCGAACCACACTCGATTGCGATGTCCCGATGTCCGCCGCTAGTCCACGGGTGGTGTTGCCTGGGTTGGCTTCCACTTGTTGCCGTAGGGCTGCGTCATCCACTTCTTTGGGTCTTCCGCTCCTTGGCGCATCGTCCAGGTCCATGTCTCCATATCTTCCACCCTGCAAATTTCGGCAGCTGCTGCTCGCGTACTGATCCCCTTTTTCCAATAGTGACGAAGGAGCCCGCGTACCACCAATTTTTCTGCCATATTTTTACACTCGCTGACACAGGTGGCACAATGTCTATGGCATTCAAATTCGTACTGACGTATCTTCCCATTCTTTTCTCTCCACCCCCCCTCCCGAGTCGGCCACTACTTTTGACTTAACCTCTGTATTATTTCCGAGAAAATTTTTAATCACCAAAATTAACGATTTCCAAGTTCATCCATTGAATTCACCGAGCTTGGGTCTTTAACAAGTTATTTAATTTGTGGTCCATCAAAAATATCCGCGTTTAATTGGAAAGAAATGCAAAACATTCTTCTTAGTCCCGACCTAGCTCCCAGCGACTTCTTTCTATTCCCCCGAATTAAGGGAAGCGATTCTACAGGGATTCCAGCGGTCCAGGCAGCTTCGACGAGGTTCCGCTGGCATCGTTGTGTTGATGTCCAAGAGTCATATTTCGTTGATTTTTAGTTCGCTGTGCAAAAATGTTTAAGGAAAAACAAGATAAAACAAGGAAGTGTTTAGGGAAAAACACTAATAAAATAAAAATTAACACTCACTAGCAGCATATACTTTCTGTATAAGAAATTATGCAAATTCCATGTTAACCGTCACTAAAAAGTTGGTTATCCGTCCGCTACACTGAAAGCTGACATTTAACGTCCAAATCTTACAGTGTAGCGGACCGGATAACCAACTTTTTAGCGACGGATAACACAGAATTTGCATAAGAAATTACAGGGTCGGGACAATATGACTACCTTTCCTTGACTATCTCTCCTCTGAAAAATCATTGCATATCATTAAAAGCTGACAACAGCAGACGTGTAGTAGCATCCGTTAACACAGCAATTGTCGCCGTCATGGATAGAGCAAGTGACCTGTCGGGCCTCCAAAAGGGGATGACCATTGGCTATCGGGCCAAGGGGGGGGGCAGCATTTCAGAAACGGCCACCTTTGTGAACTGCTCTAGGGTTGCCTTTGTGAAGGTGTATCGCGACTGGACGAACCAGACAGTTTCGAGCAACCGAAGAGGTAACTGTGGGGCCCCACGGGCCATCGATCCTAGAGGCGAGCGTCGGTTACGATGCCACAGCAATCGGGGCCACAGCAAATGAACAGTGGGGCCACTAGACGTGTCAGCACCAAGACAGTGCAACGATCCCTCTTGAGGTTGGGGCTCCGGAGCAGGCGTATGGTAACAGCACCCACGTTGACGCCTGTGCATCGCCGAAAACGCCTCCAATTCACAATGGACTATCGCCATTGGACCGAGTGGCAAACGGTTGCTTTCTCTGAAGAGTCGCGGTTTCTGGTGAACAGAGTGGATGGACAATGGAGAATTCGCCGGGAAGCATCTGAGAACAGGCATCCCGACACCATCGTTGGCAGACGCAGGCTGGTGGGGGAGGTGCGACTGTTTGGGGGATGTTTTCGTAGTATGGTCTGAGTCCACTGAATGCTGTTTGTTACCTGACGATCGTCGCAAACCAGGAACACCCCTTCGTGTCGACAGTGTTTCCTCAGGGTGGTGGCACCTTTCAACAGGACAATGCTTTCTGCCATATTGCCAAAATTGTCCACGACTGGTTCGAGGAGCATGAGGATGAATCCAAGCTAATCCCATGGCCACCAAACTCCCCGGACGTCAACCCCAAAACTTAGATTACTTATAAACAAATGATGAAAATCTCATTAAAAGGTTGCTGAAATTTTAGAAATGACTAGAAGAGGTACCCGGCATTGCCCGGGATAATTACACTTGCACAAATTTTTCCTTTCATTGTTAGTCATGAGATATTGATTGTTGATCCCTGCCTTGTGTTGGTGCATTGCGTGTTGATACCATTGTTGATACCTATTGTTGCACAAACTTTGCCTTGCATTGTTGGTCATGAGATATTTCTCATTAATATGCCCTGCCATAACCATGAATATCGATTTTTTATCGATAATTATTATTTTTCCGAAATCTGAGGTAGACAGTGACCTTCCTCATGCTTTGAAGGTCAAGTATGCAAAATTTCATCAAGATCGGAATAAAACTGTATATTTGTATAAAAAACGTACAGACAGACCCACAAACATCCTTCTTTATATATATACTAGAAGAGGCACCCGGCGTTGCCCGGGATAATTACACTTGCACAAACTTTTCTTTTCATTGTTAGTCATGAGATATTGATTGTTGATCCCTGCCTTGTGTTGGTGCATTGCGTGTTGATACCATTGTTGATACCTATTGTTGTACAAACTTTGCCTTGCATTGTTGGTCATGAGATATTTCTCAATTATATGCCCTGCCATAACCATGAATATCGATTTTTTATCGATAATTATTATTTTTTCGAAATCTGAGGTAGACAGTGACCTTCCTCATGCTTTGAAGGTCATGTATGCGAAATTTCATCAAGATCGGAATAAAACTGTAGATTTGTATAAAAAACGTACAGACCCACAGACAGACCCACAGACAGACCCACAAACATCCTTCTTTATATATATAGATATATAGATTACTAGTAACTCATACATCGATTCTATCAAATTTGGAGAATATGCTCTCAAAAACTGGAAAGATCGTCATATGCCCGCCTCAATGAATAAAATTTTATTCCACGACCGAGAAATTATTGAAGCTGTTTTTCAAATTGGAATCTTATCCGAGGAAACCCAGAATGCTCGAAACAAGGAATAAAAATATAATAGGACATATAATACCAGAAAAATGAGTGGGGAGGTAACGAATGAAGATGAAACAAACTACGGCCTGTTTGATAAAGGAATTTTATAAATATACTAGCAGAGGACCCGGCGTTGCCCGGGATAATTACGCTTGTAGGTAAAGAGAACAACCTGAAAAAGCTAAATTAAACTTCCAAATTGGTTAAATAATAACTCAATCACTACAATATAGAGCGAAGGGACTATCCATTCTAAGAAAAATTCAAAAGACAGGAATTTACCTCTTCACTGAAAAAAATCCATTCTACGCGATGTACCGGGACTTGATTTACCGAAAAAAAAATTTTTAAAAGCTCACAATGGATGGACCTCTCCAAGGATGCCTTCTAGTCTAAATAATTTTTTACTCACGTAATCTTACTTTAGATGTACACTTTATGTTGTTGCAATTTCCTTTCTTCTTTCGATGTCTTGAAGCAAAAATTGGCCATTCATCACTTTGTGTAGTCTAGCGGTCGCCGATTCTTCTATTTACTTACTTACAATTTGCTCAATACAGCACGGAGCTAAAGGAGTGCTTCCTCTATCGTCTTTCACTCTTTCTCAATAGTCTGCTAACTCATTATCTCCAGTTACTGATCATTTTTAAAGATTTTCAAGAAATTGTTAAGTACTAAGAATTCTCTTTTCTAAGAAAAGCCTGAATAACAGGAATTCTATGCATTGAATTCTATATTGCACAAACTTTGCCTTGCATTGTTGGTCATGAGACATATATTGTTGATCCTTGCATAGTGTTGGTGCATTACGTGTTGATACCATTGTTGATACCTATTGTTGCAAAAACTTTAGACATTAATTGTTGGTCATGAGATATTTCTCATTAATATGCCCTGCCATAACCATGAATATCGATTTTTTATCAATAATTATTATTTTTTCGAAATCTGAGGTAGACAGTGACCTTCCTCATGCTTTGAAGGTCATGTATGCGAAATTTCATCAAGATCGGAATAAAACTGTAGATTTGTATAAAAAACGTACAGACAAACAGACCCACCCACCCACAAACATCCTTCTTTATATATATAGAAGACTAGAAGAGGTACCCGGCGTTGCCCGGGATAATTACACTTGGATGTAAACAGAACAATCTCAAAAAATTAAATTACATTTTGCAATATCTTAAAAATAGACACATGAAAATGCTTAGAATTAATACAGTAAAAATTCTTAATGAAAATTCGATAAAAATCTTTTTAAAGGCTCACAATGGATGGATCGCTCCAATAATTTCTTACTCAGATAATCTTACTTCAGATGTACACTTGATGTTGTTGCAATTTCCACTCTTCTCTCGCTGTGTTGAAGCAAAATTTGGCTTTTCATCACTTTGGGTAGTCTAGCGGTCGCCAATTCTTCTATTTACTTGCTTCCCATTTGCTCAATACAGCACGGAGCTAAAGGTTTGCTTTCTCTGTCGTCTTTCCACTCTTTCTCAATAGTCTGCTAACTCTTCATTATCTCCAGCTACTGATCATTTTTAAAGATTTTCAAGAAATTGTTAAGTACTAAGAATGCTCTTTTCTAAGAAAAACCTGAATAACAGGAATTCTATGCATTGTTACAAATTGAAACTTATCCATATTGCATCATCATTTTATGTTCATTGTTATAATTCTTGGAAAGGATTGCTTTATCATTGCATCATCATTTTGAGCTCATTGTTATTGGTGAATTGCGTGTTGAAACCATTGTTGATACCTATTGTTGCACAAACTTTTATTTGCATTGTTGGTCGTGAGATATATATTGTTGGTCCGTGCAGAGTGTTTGTGAATTGCGTGTTGATACCATTGTTGCAAAAACTTTGTCTTGCATTGTTGGTCATGCGATATTTCTCATTAATATGCCCTGCCATAACCATGAATATCGATTTTTTATCAATAATTATTATTTTTTCGAAATCTGAAGTAGACAGTGACCTTCCTCATGCTTTGAAGGTCATGTATGCGAAATTTCATCAAGATCGGACTAAAACTGTAGATTTGTATAAAAAACAGACCCACAGACAGACCCACAAACATCCTTCTTTATATATATAGACTAGAAGAGGTAGCCGGCGTTGCCCGGGATAATTACACTTGCACAAACTTTTCCTTTCATTGTTAGTCATGAGATATATATTGTTGGTTCATGCAGTGTGTTTGTGAATTGCGTGCTGATACCATTGTTGATACCTATTGTTGTACAAACTTTGCCTTGCATTGTTGGTCATGAGATATTTCTCATTAATATGCCTTGCCATAACCATGAATATCGATTTTTTATCGATATTTATTATTTTTCCGAAATCTGAGGTAGACAGTGACCTTCCTCATGCTTTAAAGGTCATGTATGCGAAATTTTATCAAGATCGGAATAAAACTGTAGATTTGTATAAAAAACATACAGACCCACAGACAAACAGACCCACAAACATCCTTCTTTATATATATAGATAGAAGATTCACATACTTCCTCGGCTGCTAAAGAATTTCTGGCTGTTTGTCACCCAAAAAGGATCTGTCATTAATCCAGTTTAAGCTGATACTCCAATTGCACAAATCAGGTCGCAAACGAAGTGATATTGCTGATACAGTACATTCCTCATAAAGTGCTGTTTTCAAAGTTTTGATAAAAGTAAATTCCGGCTATGGATTTTAAACAAGTCGGGACAAACGTGGACACAAACGTGCAACGACGACACTTGAAGAGAGATGGGTGCGCAAAATTTATGGATGATTCAAATCATCAAAAGTTATTAACACATTGTGGCGTAAGGATGGTACTGATGTATCCCTAAGGACACAATACTCCGACGCTTATCTGAATTTGGAATGAACAGCTGTGTGCCAAAAAATATAACAAAAGCACGACTCTATGTTGAACAAAACTCAACGCAAAGCACGACTCAAGTGGTGTAAAGCTCATGCCAACTGGACTCCTGAGAACATCAGCAAGGAATCAGTGTATGGTGAACTAGAGAACAGGCACACTATCACCGCACCACAAATAAAAACGTCAAGTTTCCAAGCAGCATCATGGTGTGGTGCTGCATGAGCTCCATGGGTACGGGAGAGCTTGTAATCGTCAGAGGAACGATTAATTCATTGGCCTACAGAAATACTGAATGCGTTTCTTGTCTCATCATCCGAAAATTTATATGGAGACAGACTTTTTCTTTCAACAAGATAACCCCTAGCTCACACATCGCGCTCAACTGAGAACTGGCTACAGGAACAGGTTATTCACACAAAGCCCTGGCCTCCTAACTCTCAGACCTGAACTCCATAGAAGGTCTATGGAAAATCATGAAACGCAAACTGGCAAACGATAACCACTCACAATTCAAGAACTGAAACAGAAGGTTTGGTCGAACACTGATGTCGACAACTGATTCATTCGCTTCCAAAACGAATTCGCGCTGTCATTGATGCTAATGGTGTCCCTACCAAGTATTAGTGTTAGTTTGATAGTTTTGATCTTTGTTACATTCTTATTTTATCATTTGTATTAATATTCAATTATTTTGACGCTGTGCTGTCAATATTCCATTATTTTTGAAGTGATGAAAACCCTCATAATTTTGTTGATTTTTGATGAATTGTTTTACTTTTTGTATAGAATTAAACTTCATGGAATGGGAAGATAAATTATTTACTTACTTACTTACTTTTCAAACCCGCTTATCCGTTAGGGTCGCGGGGGCAGCAGCCCTATGGAGGATCTCCAGCGATCGCGATCTTCCGCCATCAGGCGCATGTCCTCCCTGGTAATGCTCAAGCGACTCGAGCCCAGATTCTCAATGTTGTCTAGCCACCTGGTTCTAGGCCGACCCCTTGATCTCTTACCCACCGGCTTGGAAAATAACAACTGCCTAGGAAGGCCATTTGCGGCGTTCGTATCACGTGGCCATACCAGCGCAACTGAGATCTCTCAATGCGGACAAATAGCGGCTCAACTCCTAAAGACCCCCCTATTGTGCTGCTGTGCACTCTGTCTAGTAGGGTAACATCTGCCACACCTCTCAGAAATCTCATTTCGACCGCTTGTACCGCGATCACACTCTTTCGGTCATTACCCAAGCCTCATGACCATAGGTGAGAATGGGGACAAAGATAGATTTGAAGACGAAGAGCTTGGCTTTGTTACCCTTGGAGCGGAGAATAGTCACGGTAGTATCACCAAAACAGAAGTCAGATGGGCAATTAAGTCCCTGAAGACTGGCAAAGCTGCAGGTAATGATGAAATCCGGTCCGAGATGCTAAAGGCCTTAAATCAGGATGGTATCCTATGGCTGACTCGGGTGTGTCAGGTTGCTTGGATATCTGGCCAGGCCCCTGAGCAATGGCAGACAGGAATTGTGATTCCTATCTTCAAAAAGGGAGATCAGAGATATTGCAACTCTTTGCTCAGCATTCCTGGGAAAGTGTACACTAATGGTCTGGAGAAGTGCGGTCGGGAAGTAGTCGACTCCAAACTGTCGGAGGAGCAGTGTGGTTTCCGACCTGGCCGAAGCACGACGGATCACATCTTTGCTCTAAGGCAAATCTTTGAGAATAAAGTATTTAGATGTTTCTATAATCTTTTGATTCGAACCATCCTGTACAACATAAGAGGGCCGCGATAACGCACCTCTTTAGACGGGCCATGATGTACCCGATTACCGACAAAGCTAGAAAGGAAGAGATCGCCACGACCATTCGAATTGGCTAGAAAGAATTGCTTTCACGACCATGTAACTAAACGGATTTTACAGGAGACGAGGAACTCTGTGAGACACTTGAGGGCGGACGAGACAAAAGAACAGACGGATTTCGTAGCCTTTAACTTCAATGGCCCATTGACAAATAGGGTCACAAACGTCTTCCGTTACTACGGATTCGGAATCGCCTTCAGGACAAAATGCAACAGTAACCACATATTTAATGTCAAGAAACAAAATGTGATCGATGATATCTTCAAGGCCTGCGGAGTTTATGAACTAACATGCCCGGACTGTAATATGTATTACTTAGGATCCACGGTTTAAAGAACACAGACGGTCGTGGGTTAACAATGATATTAAGTCAGCTTTTGCGGAACATTTAATCAAGAAGCAGCACCGGATATTACCAATCCAAGAAACCATGACGATTTTGTAGACGGCCAAGAACCCAAGAAGCTCTCAAGATAAGAAAATGCCACCAGGAAAACCCGAAGTGTTTACTAAATAACCAGTCAACTTTAGAGAAGGATGTAATCCTAGACGTTGTGAATGGTTTCCGGAATGGACACAGGGATATGACATGACGTCATAAGTAGTTCTCTATTCGGTGGACAATTTATTTGATTGGTGGACTCTTTATTCTATACAGGATGATTCAGAAAGGTAGGTCAAGAATGAAATACCATGTACAGTTTGTAACAGGGAACAAAATTTTTCGTATAAACATGTGTCCGGAAATGCATCCTTACAGAGATCTGCTGGGATTGTTTCATCATAATATAATTTAAAATGGTTTTACTGGCAAGGCGACCGTAATGAGAACAGGAAGCTAAGTTACAGTTCAAAATAGTCTTCCTGATATCTTAAGTTCCAGTAATCAATAATGTTAAAAGGGAGAAATCCTTTTGCGAAATGAAGAAACCACAACACGAGTGGCAAAGCGATATTTGCTAACGGTTATATCGTCGAGGGCGGAAATAAACCAGACGATGATGAAATGAGCCTTGCTTACGAGAGCCTTCAAAATTTCTTTCATTTGGTGAATAAGATGAAAGAGATAGATAAAATTTTTAAGGGATCGTTGGAATTATGCATGATAGTCATGGTTTCTTCGATGGGTTGGACAAGATTTCAAGAAGATGGTTCCTTTGAAACACATCGTTATACAGAGTGGTTTTGAAAATGTATACACACGAGGGGCGCTCAAATTTGATCTGGACTTTAATTTTTGTAAAAAAAATCTAAACTTTCTATGTTGGGAATGTTTCAACTACCGCCTGTCATACCACACCATTCATCCGGTTGCCATGACAACCGATTGTTTGTTTAAAAAAATGGCGGACAGCGATGTGTCGACCACAGTGGAACAATAAATAATCATCAAGTTTCTTCACAACGAAAGTGTGAAAGCAACTGAAATGTGGTTTGTCTCGGTTATTGGTACCAAAAGTTTGACGGAGGGCGAGAATCCACCGGCAATGAACCTCATAAGGCAAGGCCAGCAACTGTTGTCAAGGATGATATCATCGCACGAAAAAATGAGCTGATAAGGGACAACAGGCGGATTCATGTCCGAGAATTGGCTTCAATACTGAACATCGGCACTGGCAGTGTGGAGACCATCGTCCACGATGAGCTGAAATTCAATAAGATCTGTGCCAGATGGGTCCCTAAGCAGCTCTCCGACGATCACAAATCCACCCGGATGGAGCGATAGGACAGGGAAGATGACAGCTTCCTAAGGTGTGTTGTGACCACCGACGAGACATGGATTTTCGTTGGCAACGAAAGTAATGGCGACTGTATTCTGGGACATTAAGGGTATCATTCATGTCGATTTTCTGGAAAATGCATCCTACTACTGTGACATTTTGAGGATGTCCCTGAAGCCGGCACTAAGGAAAAGGCGACCAGGACTCCATACCAAAGAGTGACGTTTGTTTTCTGCAAGACAATGCCAGACCACACACAGAAAAACTGACTCTGGACACATAGACCGAACTCACATACTCCATACAGACCAGATCTCTCCCCTTGCGACTATCACCTTTTTGGACCATTGAAAGAGTTCTTGGGAGGGCAGAGGTTCGGCTCCAATGAGGAAGTGAAAAAGGCTGTCCTGACGTGGTTTCGATATCAGCCTCAAGATTTCTACAGAACCCGTGTCCAGATGCTTCCAGAACGCTGGAAAAATGTGTAGAGAAGCAAAGAGAGTTCTTTGAGAATTCCGTACCAGCAAAAACGAGAGCAGTTGAAGATTACGATATGCATTGAAAGAAATGGCCATCTCACACACGGAAACACAAGAACAAAATTACTTTGTTCGCCAGGACAGAACTTCTTCACTGTTTTTCACTGCTCAGCCACCGCGTTACCCGACCTAACTAAACCTATATAATTTTTGGTTTAGGGTTACTTGAAAAAACTGAGTTTACCAAGAATCTGAAGGCTAGATTAATATACACAATCTGATCACTCGTCACCAGACACCCCGTACCAGTAAGTTAAACCGGACCCTGCACGACATCTGTAATATGTAGGGCCGCCTTTCGCCGCAGTGACATGCACAACCCTTCAAAGAAGACTTTCCACCAATTTGCGATACGTGTCGGCGGGAATCTTGCTCCTTCATTCTTCATATTGGCAAACAGCTCAGCACTGTTCTTTGGGTGGCATGGCATGGCTCTCAACCGGCGCTCCAATTCGTCCCAAAAGTATTCAGTAGGTTGAGGTATGGACTTTGGGCTGGCTAATCAAATTTCCCCACACCTATTTCATCAAACGAGGTGTTAATAATGCCTGCTGTATGACAGGGAGCATTGCCGTGCTGAAACGGATATGGGCCATTACCAAAGTGTTCCCACAATGTCGATAGTTCAGAATTGTCCAGAACTGTTTTTTATGCTTCGGCATTCGAACTAAAACAAGAGGATGAAGACCATACAACGAAAAGTAGGACCAGGCCATGATGGCACCTCCTCCGAATTTCACTGTGGGTACGACACAATCCTGTAAATATCGTTCGCCGGGTATTCGACACGTCCCTCGGAACGCCACAACTGGTAGCGGGATTCATCACTCCATAGGATGGTTTCCCATCGTTCTGGAGTCCAGTGGCGGCGTCCTTTGCACCACTGTAACCGACGGGTCGCATCGAGGGTGTGATATACGGCTTGTGAACTGTTGCTCGTGCATGAAAACCAAGCGCGCCGAACTCCCGGCGGACGGTATGACCACTTGCATCATTACAGACGACGACGATCGAAAGTCCTATGCCAACGTTTTTAACGAAGCCTTCCGGTTTGACAGCACCACATGTCATATCATATAATCGACGGTCAAGATCTGTCAATTTCGTCGGTTTACTGGGTCTGGGTTGGTATGTTATAACCCCCGATTGCTTCCACTTGAAAATAACATCCACATTGTCGAGCGGGTACCTAAAATTTGTTGGAAATCTGACGGATCGAATGCCCAAATGATTATCCCTCTTTCCTTCGCACCAAGTTCGCGTCGTCTGTTCATATTGACTGAAGTGGCTGCTCTGAGTGTATTCTAATCGTCAACGTCTTTTATATGTTGTATGACGTGTACGGACGATCTCATGCGCTTTTGGAGAGATGTCCGGTAGACAAATGGCCAGACAGTGTCAATAAAAGAAATTAGTTCTTGAATGACGTGGTATCCTCCAACTCTATGAATTCCGTTGAAATGAAAATTCTAAATCCTGTAAAAAACAAACGAAACATTGCTAACGAACATGCTTGGAACAATATGAAGAGTATCATGCTCTTGGCAACAATAATATCCTCACCTATAGCTCTCTTTTCTTACAAGACGAAAAACTTTATTTCTTGAGGAACTCATGCAGATGGATGATGCCTTTTTATTTACAAATTCATTTTCTTTTGATTGGCTGAATAAAAACTTTATGATTCTTCCTTCCCTGTGTCGCTCTGAATTGTGTCAGTTTGATTAAAGCTAAACTGTATATGAAGGTTTAACTATCATAAAAAAAACAACTACATTTGTGCTCATTTACAATAAAAAAGTCTCTTTCAATCCATCCCTTACCTTCACATTTTCTTCTTATCTGAGGAAAAACGATTTTCACGGACTTCACCCTCCAGAAAGCAGATGTGTTTCAAGGAGACTGAGATTAGAAGGAAAAAAAATTAGAACATGAAATTTCTCTTCCACTAGCCATCATCATCATCATCATCATCATCATCATTACTTTCCGCCTTTTTAAATCGGTTACTTTGATTTTATTTATTAACTCCATCGTGGGCTGGAATAAAGCACAAGGCACATGGAAATTTCAAAGAAATAAAAAAACTTTCTTCCAATAAACTAGGCCACTCAAGGACAAAATCGCTTTGTTCCAAGCTGCATTGAAATACAGTGACATCATTCATTTAATTTTCTTTCAATTTTATTAAATTTTGATTTAAAAAAAGTATTTACTGCTCAGTAAAAATTTCAAAGGTCACTCAATATTTTTTTTTTTACTAGTTAAAGGTTAAAATACTTTGTAGAGCACTGTTATTTAGCAAATGGTACCAGAAATATTAAAAACGAATGTCTCTTGTAATTTTTTTATTTGAAACGTTATTGAACACAGAACTGTAATAGTGATGATGAGCATTTAAGGAAGAATTTATCAGAATTCCTATCATTTTTCAGGATTACCATTGGTTCAACAAACTTACAGTTTTTATAAATTGGTTTCATACAGTTTTACGTGAATTTCATACATTTCTAAATAGAGTTAATGCCATTTTAAATGAATTAAATACGATTTTAAATAAATATAATATGTGTTTTGGTTCATTGTAAATGGAATTTAATTACTAACTTAATAAAAAACAATTTTTATTGAAACCTTGTTTTAGTAAATTTATTGGCCTACCACTCTCTAAGAGTGAAGGCCTTTGTGTTCGTTTCAGAAACTCAAAATTTTTTTTTTGCTGAAATCAACTTAAAAGCTCATGATTCGTAAAGATCTGTTGAAATTTTGAATAAAAAACTTTCCGTCTGTACGTATGTACAGTCCTGAAAAAAATGATAGGAACTTTTGTGTTTTCAACATAACATTTTTAATAATGAATTTATTTCAACGAAACTTTACACACCTGTGCCCACACTGCATTGACACCACTGAGCCACAACCAATTTTTGAAAAAAGGGTGGAAAAAATGATAGGAACGCCTTCAGTTATCATGAGATTGCTCGTATTTAATACTTTATAAACACACGGTCCTTCATAGATTCTATTAGTTTTTCAAGAGTTTTGCACGAAATTTCTTCCCAAGCCTCAAGAACAGCCTGTTTGAGACTCTAGACATTCTCAAACTGCCGCCCGTTCTTATAAACGGCCCGAACCATGATTCCCAGAGATTTTCGATGGGGTTAAGGTCTGGATTTCTCAGGCCATTTCATAACCCTGATGTTTTTGGTCTTGAACCACTCCATAGTCGATTTGGAAACGTGATATGGGGCGTTGTCCTGCTGAAATATCCGATCTTGGCCTCCGATGATTGGTCCAAATGGGATAAGATACTTCTGAAGCATTTCTTGGTACTTGACGCTGTTCATGCGGCCATCTACAAACACTAATTCCACCTTTCCACTGGCACTGAATGCCCCCCAAACCATAACTGAACCGCCACCCTGGATGCGCTTCGAAAAGTGCTTTGGTTCCTTTCGGAGCCATCGAGGTTGAACTTTTTTTCATCACTAAAGATGACTGAGTTCCATTCGGAAGTCCAGGTTTGATGCTGTTTGGCTAGCTGAAGACGATCGAGTTTGTGCTGGTTGGTAAGAGGTGGTTTCTGTTTCATTTTCTGGCGTTGGAGATGACGACATTGGTTGAGATAGTTATTAATAGTTCTTCGATGAGCCTGTGTTCCAATCGCCTGTTTCATGGAGTTGGCAGAAATTTGTTTGTTGCTTGCCATGCGAAGAATTCGACGGTGGTCTCTATCACTAAGTGCTTTAGGCCTTCCTGTCGTTTTCTTTGTACCATATGATTCTGAATTTTTTAGGAAAGATGAAATTACTTGCTTGGACCTTCCAATCAAACGAGAAATTTCTGCTTTTGACATGCCTTGTTCTTTATATGCCATGATTTTTCCTCTCTCATAATGGGCAAATTGTTTACCATCTTGAAGATACTTAGTGAACAAGTTTTATTTTTTCAGAGATATGTCTTCTTGTTCAGAATTGCATATTAGCAATGGTGAGAAGGTCTCACATTCCCAGTTTGGGGGGGGGGGGGGCAGATTATCCATTTTGTTCCTATCATTTTTTCCACCCTTTTTTCAAAAATTGGTTGTGGCTCAACTAATTTTTTAACTATTTTGACTGAATTGAAACCAGTGGTGTCAATGCTGTGTGGGCACAGGTGTGTAAAGTTTCGTTGAAATAAATTCATTATTAAAAATGTTATGTTGAAAACACAAAAGTTCCTATCATTTTTTCCAGGACTGTACGAGTTGAAAACACAAAAGTTCGTATATAGGTATGTGACCAATTTTGTGCAGCTAACTCCTCTGAAACGGCAAATAGCCGAACCAAATAAAAATTATACACACTTAGAGGGTTCCTTAAATTGTGCCTTAGCGTATATTTTATATCAATTGGGTAAGTCTTTTTCGAGATATTAATTATTTTCTAAAAATTAAAAAATTGGCTGTAGCGTTCAAACGAGCGAACCAAACTCAATCAACTCCTCTCATTAAGGAGAATTTTTTTTGTAAATGACTTGTTTGGCTGTGATGAGCCGTTTTGGAATTATTTACTAAGTCCTTCCCCAAGACCCCCCCCCCCGTCAATTTTTTTTTTATTTTTTATTTATTTATTTATTTATTTATTTTTTAGAAATTCAGACAGTGGGGTTTTTAAACTATACATTGACCATTTTTTATGGAAATGGGCTAAGCCTTTTTAGAGAAATTAATTTTTTTTTTTTTGGAAAAATGAAGAAATGGCAGAAACATTCATTTCAAAGCTCCAAACACAATATAAACGGCATGAAGGGCTTCCTCTTAATGAAAAATACAATTTTCTTTTTGACGTAGAATACGTCTTATGTTTCGATACTGGGATGCCACGCTTAAATCGTGAATGTCACGAAAAGTGTTGATCACGAAAACCTTAATAACGTCAAAACTATTAATGATAGAAAAATGAATGATATTGCATTCGATAGTATATAAAACAAAGCATGCTTTAGACTTTGAAGGACTTCATGCTGACGTCATCGGCTAATGCAATCGAAGTACAAAATTGAGTCAGAAAATCTGCTCTCTGACGGAGATTAATTTAGTCTAGCTCCAGCTTCCTTTGTGATAGCACGACATTTTAGGTGTCATTTGTTTTATCTTTTTGCGCTTTATAAAATAGCTTAAAAATTAAACCTCAATAATTAATATCATATAAGATATCGGCCTTCGAATTGTAGAAATTTTGCAAAAATTACAGAATTTCCAAGTTTATGCATAATAAACGCCAGAAAAATTATAAAAAACGTCACAGGTAAACAGATCGAAAGATAGGGAATCCATGAAGACCCAGATGTCCGATGTTGAACGTCTACGGGCTCAGCAGGAACGACTGAAAGTTGAGTCGTGGCGCCGCCAACGTGAGCTATAGCCCGATACGAATGCGAAATATATCCACTGCTCAGTTCACGCAAATAACATATCTGATGATATTAACGTTTCAACACCGAGTGATAAAATCCAACCCATGGAGGTCTATAATGAGCCATAATCGTTAACATTAGCAGCATCTTCATCAAATGCGACTTATGTATAAGCGACAGTTTGGGACACGGAATTCATATTTCCTTCTATATTCATAAACAATGAATTTGGATATTCGTTAATGCTTGTGATAGATTTTGTTTTGAGAAGGACTTGAAGCACCCACGTAACAGAAGTGTGATATCTTAGCTTCATCACTTTCATCAATCCTGTGTGAAAGATTTCATGCTGTGTAATCATTATAGAACAAATTTAAAACTATTCAAAAATCTGGTATTATAAGTTATAGGAGATCAGGCGTTTTTGCAAATTTTTGAAATGTTAACTCTTTAACGAATGTGAACCTATACTGACAGACTGGTCTAACTATAGGCGACTAATTGACGCTGGTATCAATGATATTTGTATTGTTAAAGCGTTGTACAATGGTGTAGTGAGATCTATACTAGGCAATGTTTACTTTGAGTGGTCAGATTATTATGACCACATGATGTTTGTAGGCAAATTAGCTATGATTTTGCGCTGAAGTTGCTGAAGAGACTAGTGTAAATAGGCAAGCAGGTTGTTTACCACGACATTGGAAGTGATTTGTTTCAGAAGATTATAGGTAAACGACGCGATTTAGCAGCCTTTGATGATTGTTGGCGCTCGAAGCCATGGAGCTAATATTCGTTAAATATTCAAGAGCAGCTGCTGTTAAATTGTTACAGACTGGACTGTCTTCCGGAAAACTAGGTCTGAACGTGCCAGTTGTGGCCGTCAATGTTCGGGCAGGAGAGTGGCAAGACTGGTACCAGACAACAAAAGGGCAACGGCGCATCAAATTACTGCAGATCTTTATCAGGGATCCTCTCAAATGATCTCTGGACGCACTGTTTGCCATACACTGCATAGTATGGAATATGGGAGCCGAAGGCCAGTTCGATCACCTTTTCTATCTGCAGTTAACAAGATAAAACGTTTCCAATTCGCGCAGAAACACAAGGATTGGTCAGTTGAGCATCGGAATAAAGTCATGTGGTCTGATGAACCACGTTTTCAGTTGCATCATGCAGATAACAGAATGAGAATTTGACAGAAACTGCATGAAAGCATGGACCCCACATGCATGAGTACAATCGTTCAAGCTCGCGGGGGCAGTTATGGTTTGGGGCATATTTTCCTGGCATGATATGGGTCCTTTAATTTGTGTAGAAAAACGTCTGAATATTAGAACATACCTAAGTATCTTTGCTGATCAAGTTCATGCAATCATGTTGATTGTGTATCCCAATGGAGATGGCTTCTACCAACGTGACAATGCGCCATGCCACGCTACTCGTATTTTGCAGGAATAGTTTCAAGAACAAACAATTCCTGTGCGTTGTTTGCTTCAAAAAAATATTTTTTCTACTGAATGTATGCTTTAACCCCTATGTTGATTCGCCAAGGCGAGATTGTTGCGATCGCCACGAACGACGACGAACCTAGCTTGGGTGGGCCCCCCCCCCCATAATGACCAAATCTCAATCCAATTGAGCATTTGTGGGAGAAAGTTAAAAGAGCTATCAGACAGGTGGTTCCAAAACAACAAATTTCACACAACAGGACAGTGCTATTCATCAGGCAAAGACTGTTATGACAGCCTATAAGAAGCAGGGAAAGACATCATCTGCCAAGCACAACATTAGCCGAAAGTCAAAGCCCACTGATAGAGACAGAAGGGGTTTGAAGCGGATTGTGGTCAGAAAGCACAAGACAACAGCATTCATGGTGTCAGATTCGTCGCGTCATCTTTCAACATCTCGTGGAGTAAATGCGAATCGCCGCAGTATTGAAGGCAGATGGTGGCCCAACGAAGTGTACATTCATCCTAAGGTCTCAATATCTGATATGGAAATGTTGTTGTTCAGTGGCAACAATAAAATAAAATATTTGATGGTTTGGTAATAAAATATTCACCAACAACTAGATCAGTCAGTGACAACACGGAGGTGGATACTAATATTGCAATTATGACAGTTAGCATTATCAATGTAGATGCTACATTAAATTTATAAGCTCTTAGCTTTATGAAGAAACATTTTAATTTAGATTAAAAACCCATCGAATCACCATAGGGTGGCAGTACTATAAATTTGATGCTTGCACGAAATATTGATTCTTGTCTGTTGCCATTTCTAACATATTTCTCTTATCATTGACCGTGAATGTCATAAAGGTTTGGTTAACAATTTATGATAAATTGCAAGTACATTTTTTGTTTGATCATTTTATATCAGAAATTAAATTTTTTCAATTGTGTTGCACAAAGTTCTTTCTTTTTCGCCATGTGGCCTCAAGACGTATTCTACGATTTAACTAGCGGCCTTGTCCCAACACAGCCCCGTACTTTTTTTTGATTCCGTATCATTATCTCGTGGTAGGCCTGTGCGAATGTACCATTCCGCCATACCAATTTATTTTATCTGTTACTCTTTTTACGTTTGTGCTTATGGTACAATTTTGTTTCCTGTAATTGAATTAAAACAATAAAAAATAAACTTTCTATATTACTAAAACAAGATTTCAATAAAAAT
The DNA here is from genome assembly GCA_023313115.1 of Rhysida immarginata. Taxonomy (NCBI): domain Eukaryota; kingdom Metazoa; phylum Arthropoda; class Chilopoda; order Scolopendromorpha; family Scolopendridae; genus Rhysida; species Rhysida immarginata. Next base: position 25,445 of record JAHWFO010026864.1, on the reverse strand, counting down.
GGCTTTTTTTTTTTATTTTTTTTTATTTTTTTTTTTACTTAATTTAGTAATGAAATTCCATTTATACTGAACTGAAACACATATTCCAAATATAGGAAATTTACGTTCGTATTAAGTTCATTTAAAATTGTATTAAATTTAGAAATGTAGGAAATTCATGTAAAACTGTAAACAATATGCAACCGTAATGCAAAATTCAACCATATAATGACTAAAATTAATATTAACAAGAAATTAAATCCCCCAGGCAAGGGGGGGGGGGCCAAAGGGGGCCTGGCCTATTTGTCTAGCCGCGGGGGGGGGGCGGAGCAACAGAAATAGTTGACAAAATGGAAAATTTCGGGGGGATACAAAGCGACGTTTGGTGCAATACCAAAGTGTCGAAAGCAGCAAGACGTAGCCCGTCGGAAAATTGGAAGTGCGAGCCGTGATAAGGGGAACGACACCAAACAAATCTGAGGAGTTAGTGGCCGCTTATGGTGACATTGCCCCATCGTACGAGACAGTCGCCATGTGGACGGGTTCCAGTGCGGCCAGACAAGCGTGGAAGACGAACCTCGGAGCGGACGACCCTCCATCTGCGACGAGCCACAAACTGCGAACCAAGTGGAGACGAAGATCCTCTCAGACCGTCGTATCCCCGTGGAACAGATATCGGACCCAGGCTTCTGCACGACAACGCGCCAACACATTCCGCACATGAGACCATGCGCGTTGCGGTGGAGCTGGGATTCGAAATACTGCCCCATCCACCGTATTCACCCGACCTGGCCCCAAGTGACTTCTCCCTTTTCCCTCGCCTAAAAGAACCCGTTTCGTGGACGGCATTTCCAAGACGACGACGACGAAGTCATCAAAATTTCGGGGGTATTTATGTACGTAAAGGAGTGAAATTCAGTATCCAGATTCCTCTAGCCAAGATCTACATTACTATGAAATTTAGGCCAAATTGTTCCAGTGGGGTCGGAGTTGCGGGGGGAGGGGCAGTCACCTGGTCTTCAGAATTATGGCAATATGATCGGAAATGATGAGAATTTTAAAATTCTTCCATTAAAACCTGATCTAGGATAGAGAATTATTAGGGAGGTGAATGGAAGGGAAAGTGTAAACAATATTTAAAAAAACTTTTTTATTTATTATAAAAATGAAATATCGGGCCCTTGTCTATTGTTTTTACTCTTTCACACATGTTTCAAACAAGAATTCTTCAAAAGAAGAATCCCTCTTATTCACCAGATGTTAATAACCATCGAACGAGGTTTCGCCTTCCTTCGAAATTGAAAATAAATATTAAAAAAAAAGAAAAAAAAGAGTAATCCACTACATTAATTTCATCAATTTTATAATTTCAACCCCCATTTAGAAAAAAATTATTAATAAAAATTACATTCCACAAAAACTATAAATAAGGCCGTTGATATGATTGTTACAAGCTGGATAAATGGAATCCCAGCGCCAATGTTGAGACCTGAATTGCGCATGTGTGCATTGTTTGAAGCCGATATGCATTGTTGATAACTCGAGCCTTTGCTTGCCTAGGCAACAGCTTATCTTGTTTGTTGGGTTTTTATTTTTTGAATGGACATATTCGGCCGGGAACAAACTTTTTTGTCATTTCTCCTTCTGTTTCCAGTTTTTCTGAGTGGAAAAACCAAGAACCTACCTTTTCACCAATGCGTCGTTTAGGTTAGTAGCGTTTTGGGCGATAACAATAGGTAAGAAAAGAGGATTTAAATCAAAATTGGAAGTTCTTTTTGTATGAATAGATCAACTAACAAATATTAAACTTTCACCCTAATCCAAGGAATGGAATAGAGAAAATCTAGAAGAGTCGAGGCACCAATTTTATACTTTTCACTTCCTTTACTCTCCATGGAACAGGAATTGTAACAGGCGAAATTTCTTCCTTTCTGCATTGGGGGTCTTCATTTCGAAATGTAAAAAAGTGGCAAAAGACGCCAGGAATGGTGCGATACAATAACATTCTAAAAAGGTGAAATTTAATTTATTTTCAACGACTATGTTTTGTTTTTTTTCTGTTTAAAGTATAAAATTTAAGATTAGACTTTATTGTATAAATATGCTCAAAAATAAGGAAGAGTCTGCTCTTAATTTCACATTCGACTCTGTATACAGAATCAACAAAAACCGTATAGAAGCTATGTAAAACAAAAGTTTCGTCCAGTTTTCTGCTTACAATTTCAGGGTTATTGGACGAGTAATTTGATTTTAATTTTCATTAACCCTATCAACGATTCAAAATGTCAATTAAACTAAAAATCTGTAATCGTTTAAAGTTCTTCTTATATGTTATGATTTTTACAAATTCATCTGTGCTTAACTGCTATAGGCTATAGTGAAATAACCGCGAAATCTTTTTAAAAAATCACCGCAATTTTGGCGCCTTTTCTGTTCACTGAACAATTTGAAGTTAAGATACGTTTCTCTAGGATTCTCGATACGTTTCTCTAGGATTTTCTAGTTAATGAAAAACAATATCTCGATTATGTTTCTCTAGGATTGCTATAAAATATTTCTGTAAATTTTACCTTTTTCAAAAAAGGAAATTCATTAATTTCAGAGAACAATCCAAGTTTTTCAGATTTGAATTGCTGTCGCCATCTAAGGGCGATTTCTAGCGTCAACATTTTCTAGTAGCTAAAATGAGGGGTGTGAGTAAGAATGTGCATTTTCATGTGCTAAATGAAATCATTAAAAATGTTTTAAACTGTTTAAAATTCTCTTGACACGTTTTATTCGAACCTTATTCATATTTATGAAATAACTAATTGTGGGTACATATCAAATCTTTCTGAAATGTTAAGAAATGATACCTTCTCTCATAGAAAAACTTGAAATCTTGTGTAATTGAAGTTTACTAGATATATGAACACTTTCCAAATTTAAATGTTGCAGGTTAAGTACTTTTTCAGTTATAATCTAAAGAAGTTATATGGATTCACGAACTCGGGTCTTCCATAGATAAGCTCCTTTGTAATTTAAAAATCCAATAATTCCTATAGTTTCTGCAGTAGAACCTTGATTTTTTTTTAATTAAAGAGGAAGGTTTATTTTTTTATATAGATGAAGGAAGGATGCCACTTTTCCACAAAAGAGTTTTAATAGTCATAGATGTATACATTTCTGCTACCGGGTAGCCATCATCAATATGAATCAGTATCAATTCATACTGATGATGGCTACCTGATAGCAGAAATGTATACATCTATGACTATTAAAACTTTTTTGTGGAAAAATGGCATCCTTCCTTCATCTATACACAAATATCCACAGATCATAAGGTCAGTTCTTCTTTATATATTTTATATACAGGGTCTTTATAATTAAAGTTACATTTTCACATGGCCATAAAAAAAAACTACCGGACCAAAAGCTATAATACTTGGTAATATTATACAAGAGAGCATGGGAAGTTCATACCCACCAAAAAAAAATTAGTTCAAAAGGACACAATCAGCATGAAATGGCGCTCTATGCAATATTCGTATACGAAATTAGACACGAAGACACAGGTTAACAAGTCTTTAATCGTTACTAAAATTAGTTACATGACCAAAATTAGTTTTAGTCGCTGCTTTCGTTCCATCCTAACAAATGTACACTTCACTGTTCGATTGTCGATTGAATACTAAGTTGTACCATTTCATGCACAAGAGAAGGATGGAAGAAAAGTGGTCCTCGTACAAAAAAAAATATTAAATATGAATCATTAAAGCGTCTGTCACATGTATAGTTCCCATGAATTTGAATGCAGATTGCAGCATCAGCAGCTTGTGTAATGTTGACATAGTATTGATTTTTGAGAAAGTGTTCAAATACTATAAACAAAACTCTAGGTATCATTGCATTGAGTTAATTCAGTTGTGACACAGAAGTTACCATTGTAACAAAATTAGTGTTCCTATCTTATGTAATTTATGAGTGCATTCTATAGATTGTAGTTTTGTTTTATATTGCAATTTTTGTTGCATTTGTATATTTTTATGCTCACTTATATCGTTAATATTTCTTGGGCAGTTAACAGTATTTCTATTAAGGGGGATATTGTGGGAATGTTAATGACTGAATGGAAATGTTCTCAACATTCATGAATTGTTTTTTGTGAGTACCATTCATTTCTCAAAATTGATTTTTTTTTTTTTTGTGATGAGACTTTATTACTTCTAGATTACTTTCTTATTTTTTCAATGATTTTCAGAGGGGGCAAGTGTCCAATCTTTTTTTAATTTAACAAAAAATTAAAATTAATCTATAAAATTTTATATGGTCAATAGTTTCATGTTTAGGTAATTTTCGTAAACTACATGTCACAAAGAATATCCAGGGAAAAAATTCAGCCTACTTTTTTCAATTTAAAAACTGCAGCCAATTTTCAAATTTTCACAATTTCCTTGGAAGTAACAAATGCATCAAATTTTCTGCAGTTACTACCAACAGAATCTATATAAAGCAATAAATATTGGCAAAAGTTCATGACATTAAGTACAGGGTGATTACAAAAGAATTTCACACTTTTAAAAATTTATTACATAAAAGCTATTCAAAATATAGACACACCACATACGGATTCTTAAAGAAAAACTCTTGAAGTTTATTGTGACACAGTTAAAGATGTTCAATATGCCCCCTTGTAGTCGAATTCGTCCCAAACCCGCATTAACATGTCTCCATCAATCCCACGTATCGCTACCATAATGCATTCTTTCAGCTCGTCTAGGTCACGGGGAAGGGGTAGGGTCGGGGCTCCGCGGTGGCCACTTTGCAAGTTCCAGGTTATTGTTTGCTCGACCAATCTACCGCTGTGATTTCTTTTTAGGGAGGTGTGTAAAGGACAAGGTCTTCACCCTACCCCTTCCCCGTGACCTAGACGAGCTGAAAGAACGCATTACGGTAGTGATACGTGGGATTGATGGAGACATGTTAATGCGGGTTTGGGACGAGTTCGACTACAGGGGGGGCATATTGAACATCTTTAACTGTGTCACAATAAACTTCAAGAATTTTTCTTTAAGAATCCGTATGTGGTGTGTCTATATTCTGAATAGTTTTGATGTAATAAATTTTTAAAAGTGTGAAGTTCTTTTGTAATCACCCTGTACAATAGCAGTACGCAAAATCTCAGTTCTCAACAGCGCTCCCACTAGTGGCAAATTGAATTACCTCGGATTTTACTCTAGATTTGAGAGAATTACCTTAAAATTCAATCACTATTACCCGTAAAATTACTTTAGATTTTTAAACTAAAAATTCATGAGATAAGTGCCATGATTCAAAATAAAGCTATTTAATAGACAATACTCCTCTAAAACTTAAAAATAAAAAAAAATAAAAAGTTATAAAGAGAATTGCTACTTTCGATAAACGTTGTTATTGACCTGCACTTAAAAAATCCAATACCACTTAAATAGCAGATATACAGGATGTTTCAAAAATATGTATACACACTTTGAAGTATCATAGAAGATTTATTTCTCGTTCTACAAGATTAAATTTCTGCAAATGAAAAGTTTAAAGTCCAATTTGAAAAATGAAAATGTAAATAACATAAATGTACTTTCTGAAGAAAATCAAGGCGCTAACTCAAAATGGTTGGCCTTCAGCGGTACGAGTACGAGTCACCACTGATTCCGTACATCGTATCAAAGTGGCTAATGAGATTTCTCTACGCACCGCTTGAATCTCATCCCAAAGTGTATCCAGGTTACATGGTTTACGTTTGTACACCTCATCTTTCACTGTGCCCCAAAGAAGAAATCCAGCGGTATAAGGTCTGGAGAGCGTACTGGAAACTCGATGGGCCCGCTGCGTCCTATCCACTGTCCTGGATAAAAATTTGCGGCGTGTTAGAGAAATCTCATTGTACACTTTGATACGATGTACGGAATCAGCGGTGACTAGTACCAAAATCACTTCTACTCCTGGAGTAGAAGCAATTTTGATAGTACTCAGGAATGTGTTGATGCTGAAGGCCACCATTTTGAGTTAGGGCCTTGATTTGAAAAAAAAAACAAAAAAACAACAACTAGTTAAATGTAAAAAATTACATACAATGTAGTAAAAAAAAACGAGACAGCTAATTACCAGATGCACACAAGGCCAAGACAAGATCACAGCCACGCCACGTTGTCAACCACGTTGTACACGTTGTTTGTGTAGATAGTGTCTACGCGTGTAGCACTTTCATGTTTTCGCGAAACCCGATTCATTTTCGTATAGTCACCCATTTTGGATGGGAAATAGGAAAACCTGGCTGGGTTACGCCCTCGATTACGTCATAAAATAGGCCCCCTAATCATTACCTCAAATATTACTCTAAAATAGACTCATTACCATAGAATTACCTTAAAATTTTCATTACCTTAAAAATTACGCTAAATATCTGGTAATTACCTTAAAAGTGGGAGCGCTGGTTCTCAACTAGATAGTGGGTGTCATGGTCTGGATGATTTGACAAGGAATGACCCTTGTGCGTTTGGAAAATAAAATGGTAAAATAATTTCTTTTGAAAATTTATTTTATTTATAAAGAAACGAACGTGACATGCTTCTGAAGGATCTGTAAAGGAACAACGAAATTTTTTTTTCACGAAAAATGCAAATTAAAATTACAGATGGCAATTATAAAACATGGGAAAAAGAAAATAAAAATTAACATCATAGCAGAGAAATTGAAAAAAAAATGCAAATTACTAAATACTTTACAAAAATAATCAAATATTTAATTTATATAATTGAAAATTAAATGAAGCAATTTATGAAAATTTAAAACTGCACTGGCCAACAAAGCTGAAGCTTTTTCTTGTTCACGGAATGAAAGTGGGTGATTTTGTTAGTATTTTCTGCTGATTAAGATTATAATTTTGAAGTTTCTATAGCAAGCACAGTTTTGAGATAGAGCGAATTGAAATTCGGTATTGGCTGGTACAAATGGTATTTTTGTGGAAATTTTGAAAGTCATTGGACTTTTTAGGCGTGCAGTGCAGGTACACCAAGTATACTGCTCTTTCATTTGTGAGTGGGATAGCCTGACAAAAGATTTCCATTACACAAAAGACTGGATATATCGCAAAATTTGATTTCTGGGCAGAAATTGAGAAAATCCTGCTGTCGCCATTTCATATCAAACTAGGTTTAATGAAAAACTTGGACAGGCAGGGCGCGGATCCCAGCATCTGAAACAGAAGTTTCCCTACACCAACAACGCGAGAATAAAAGGACATTTTTGTCGGTTCTCAAATCAGAGAGCTAATGGCTAATAACGGAGCTGAAACTGTATTGAACCCAGTGGAACTAAAGCTCTGAAGGTTTTAGCGGACAGGTTCTCGGGAAAGAACCAGGAACCCAACTAGGCCGAACTTGTTGATGAGCTTCTGCAAACATTTTATGAATTGGGACACAATATGTCACTAAGGGATTCATTTTTTTCCTGCCAACTTTGGTGACGCGTTAGTGATGAACATGGAGAAAGGTTCCACCAGGATATTTCTACCATGGAGAGGCGGTACCAAGGAAAATTGATTCCTAACTGTTGAGCCCTCCTTTCGGACCTTCCAGATGCCACATACGAAAGAAAGTCCTCGGGAAAACGGGTCTAATATGCTAAAAGCTGAACTGTTTGCCGCATTTCAAAACATATTTGAAATTATTTAACAGGGGAGAGCGTTTGACGTAATACGCATATCTTGCAAAACAGGGGTAGAAATTTTTCATTTTTGTAATCAGCATTAAAAACGCTACAAGAAAGATCTAATTTGGTTCCGTGTGCATTTTGACTGTTGACAAATGTTATTAATGGGTGTTGAGTGCAAAAAAGTAAATTTTGATTTCTGAAAGAAAAAAAAAATAAATATGTTCTATTATTTAGAGGAAGGCCTTAATATGAAGCATAAAATAAAAGCACAGAGGGTGTCCACAAAGTAAAGTTTACAAGTTTATTGATATGCTATTTTTTAGATCTGAATTTCACATCTAACTCAGTTCATAGCAAACCAGGAATGGATGGAGGAATATTCCTGGCATACACTTAATAGGAACACTCAACTAGCAACGTGCACGTCCTTTTTTGGAGTACATGTATTGTAAATCTTAATGGGCTGTGGTTTTTGGTGAAACTTGATTCCACAGCAAAACGGATGAATCGACTGTGATTCATAAACTTTCCACTTGTTATAAAATTACTATAGGATTGAGACCTGCTGATTGTGCAGGCCACTCGGTCACATTTTTCCACGAACGATTGTGACTCATTTTAGGCCACGCTGACCGTCAGCTGACCGTTTAAGTCTTTTTGATTTTACCCATTGTGGCTTTTGATAGACGTATCCAGAAGGATCAGGATGTGCAAATGAAGGATCCAGAGGCCAGATACAAGCTCCTCACGTCTGTCCGGATCATTCTTGGATATTTTTGCTGCATCTGAACTTTGAATGGATGCACTTGTTGGTACGCAGAATCAGTGCTATGGACGATGTTTGCAAATGCTGCTAACACCGTTGTTGTGGTTGCCTCATCGGCTGATGTTTTTGGCCGAGCTGTACGAGCTTTATGTTCAACAGTCCCAGTATCTCTGAAATGCGATATCACGTACGCGACGGTACTGAGCGCGATTGGGTCTCTTTCGGGGTGCCAGGCATTGAAATCGGCAGCAGTGGTACGGTATTGTCAGCTCAATTCTCTACTCCATCAGCGCAACAGACAATGGTGCAGTGTCAATGTTTTCGTTAATAACTTGTGAACCGCAACAGATAACTGAAATCCGATTGCAGGAATGAACTCCTGAGGAAAAAAACTGGTGTTTTGATATGACTCCTTCATATTTAAGATGAACCTGGCCCAAAATTCAGATTTCGAGATGGCGGCCAAACTCCAAAACCCTCACAAAAGATAGAGCACATATCCTATTCCTAAAGAGGATGTTATTATTAAATATTTCGTTTTGAAGCGAATATAAACTGACCAGTGAATGAGATTAAGCTATATTGCTAATTTAGTATCTGAATATTTACTTGTGAATATCCTCCCTCTTACTTAATGCATGGGTTCTAATAAAAGTTTTATATTTTTATATTAAGTCATTCTACTTAGTAAATAATAATATTCCTTTCCCTCTTCAAAAGACATTTTTCAAGTGGCCTTTTGAACAACACTGTGAAAGATGACATATCCACCGAGACAGAAGTAAGAAGATCAATATCCAGATCATCCCATGCTCACAGCGGTAGATCGAACCATTATTTAGTCCCGACCACCAGCAATTCTGAAGTGCAACTATGTCGCAAAAAAGCAACTACAATGATTTGCCTTTCGTCTTTACCACCGCAGCCCCCAGAAGCGTCATCTGCTGACTCTTTGATCCAAGTTCGACGCAATTTTTCCAAAACGGCTCTCTACGATAAGACCCTTGCAAGCATAGAGATGAAGGACAATGACGATGGCCTGCACTATCCACCAAAAAACGTTCACAAAGCCGAAAGCATGCCCTACGCCCCTAACGATGTAGATTATAAGACATCAAATGCTGGTTTGATGTCTCGGTCTTCACTTGGAAACACTTTGGAGCCTTCATTGGAATGCTTGCAACACTACAGAGATGTCTATATGAGTAACAACACGGCTTCGAATTTGTCCAGGAAGAAATCCATAAGCAAGGATGGACTCTACTCCCCGCCACCGAAACCAATACCGGTGACTGGTTACCATCATATGACTTACCAGGATCAATTACAGAAGACTGGTGAGTACTCGAGGAAGCATCTTCTGGCTGGCAGAAACTCTACTGAGACCAACTTGCAGCTCATAGCCGAAGGAACAAGGAATCTGTCGCGCATGAAAGCTCAAATCGACAGTATCCTGTCGCTTCACTCAGATCAGCAGGGAGATGCCAATGCAACTACAGACTTTAGCAAAGCCCTGTTGCAGAAACTGTTGAACAAAGGGAAGGAGAGCGGTGTGGAATTTGTCATGTCGCCTTCATGTCTAGAGGAAGGGAATTCGTCTGAGATGGAAGATCTAGATGGGATCAATGAACCTGAAGGACAAGGCAGTATAGCGACTGATTCGGCATCTGAAATGGCCAAGAAACTAGTCTCCAGAATGAAAGAAGTAAGAAATGTAAGTATGATTTTTCTATCAATATTCTGAATCAGATTTCCTAAAGAACTATCTTAATTGATATGAATAGATTACAAAAATTTGACTTAACAACAATTACATTTTTGGAGCATAGTATCCTGATTAATGTTTAAGTTTCCTTTGGTATTGGTAATTGCAAATTCAAAATGTGCACTTAGATCTAAACACTTCCTCACAATAATTCACAGGCTCATTTAAGATTAATCTGGGTTGTCGGAAAAGTCACCAAACACTTCGAATGGTACTGTTGGCAATTTGACAGTTTGAACGTATCCATTATCCATAAATGCCCAGAGCTCGGGAGGAGGCCACACACAAATTTGATAAAAAAATATTGTAGCTGGGACAGGATGTTGCCGCACCTACCAAGCAGTTACAACCCCAGACTTCCACTTCTTTCACACTTGAAAACTGCAATATAACGTTCAATTCAGATAAGGCTGTAAATCGGCACCTTATTCAGTTTCTCGCCGATAAGATAGTGCGGAAAGAAGATGAAAAATACTATCAAACAAAATAGGCAGTGCATCATGGACTGATCTTTGTTCTTTATATAAATAAATTACCTTTGATGACATAGAAAAATCATGACTTTTCCGACAACGTAAGATGTGGTGAAATTGTAGTATGATGCTGGACCACTGGTGGTTGTTCGTGGTAATAAGAACTCGTCGAGAAACAAAAGTGTCTGGGAATAGCAATACAGTAAATATTTAATGGGGCTAACGCGTTTCGTAAAAAACTTCATCGGGGCAAATGGAAATCTACAAGGTGAGCTGAGGCTCCGGAATTTATGGTTTATGTCCGCCAATCAGAGGAACTGGACAAGCCAAACCCTGATTGGCAGGTGAGGTAGCCATGTTCCAGCATGTGAAATACAGGATTATATAGAATAACAAGTAATCAGCAAATGAAATACAGGATTAAGCGAACGGTGACGTTAAGTCTGCTTTTGCTGACCACCTCATTAAGCAACAACACCAATTCGGAACCATCGACGACTTGATGTCGATTTTCAAGGTGGAATCTGACCACAGAAGAATACTACACAAGAAGCTCTAATGATCAGAAGATTTACAATAGAATTCCCGAACAAGATCTTGAATGGCCGAACCAACCTCGAGATGAACCCTATCCTGGATGATGTAAACAACATAAGCCAGTATCCCAGAAGAGATGTCAATGCACTCAATCAAGAATGATTCCTTTCATTTATTTTTTTATTTTATTCATTGATTGCATTTCAAAGCTGTTATTTATTCGCTTAATCCTGCATTTCATTTGCTGTTTACTTGTCCTATATAATCCTGTATTTCACTTTCTGTAATATGGCTACCTCACCCGCCAATCGGGGCTTGGCTTGTCCAGTTCCGCTGATTGGCGGATGTAAACCATAAATTCTGGAGCCTCGGCTCACTTACCTTCTAGATCTCCATTTCGAAACTCTTTGGCTCCATTAAATATCTACCATATTGTTATTCCTGGATCCTTTCATTTCTCGATTTACTCAGCAATCCTGACCGTTATGCAAGTCCTAAATAAGAACTCGGGTTGTACAATGAAGTGCTCCCAATACTGTTTCTATTATTGCTTTGGAAAAACCTAACTCGGATCAACCCCCAGAAGCAGAGTCCCAGAGGTGGACCCAAGAGAGGGGCAAGCCCAAAGGGCTCCAATGCAAGGAAGGGAAAATTACATTTTTGTGGGGGTATTAAAGTTTAGGTGTAGGAATTTCCTTACTATGTGACAAGTGTTTAAGATTGTGGTTTTCTGTAAGGTTTTATTTAAATTCAATGGGGCTGGTTTATTTATCACTATGGAATGGTTCCCTATTACTTCCAAAATGACAATGCCAAGCATCATGTTGCTGCTGCTACCATGTGGTAGTAAAAACATTGGCCTCAATCCAAGGAAGTCTTTAAGGTCCCTGGGGCTCACTCCTACAACTGAGGAAACAGGGCCCTGTGCATGCACTCACGTGTGCCCATGTGGAAAGACTGCACTGCCTCAATCTCATTCCCACTGAGCTTGTAATACAATGCTATGTAGCAGCAAATTATTCATTAACGATAATTCCAAAATTTCTGCAGCAAAAGTACAAATTTAAAAGAAACTAATATGATTTTCTAACGAGAAACGAATCAAGTTAAAACTATTATTTCGTGTGAATTGTTTATTAAAATATAAGGAACTAGTCTCGGAGTAGCAAAATGGTAGCATTTTATTGGAGCCCGCGCGCTTCGAAATACACTTCTTTAGGGCAGGGAACGACTACAACAAGGTCGGCCCCCACCACCTAGTATATGGTAACTGTCCATCCTTATTGTGGGTAATAGAGATCAACATCCCTCGATAGCAAAAAGTTGAGACACACAAACAGCAGTCAACTTGCATTATCCACCTATGAGATTTCCAAAAGAAATGGCGGAAAACCCAACAAATATCCTTCACAACTTCAACCATGCCTCAGAGAGTGGCTGCTATTATAGCCACAAGAGGTTTTGACAATTCAAAAATTCCAAAAAACATTTTAAGTGCCCAGTTACCTTTTTTGGTAGATAGTTTAATTTCTTGTATAAATTTTTTAATGCACTTTCATTTCCTTTCCCTAAGATACGTTTTGGAAATTAATATTCTATAAAATTTAATTACTATATAAAACTCAGGAGATATGAGTAAAACAAACTTCTTACCTTGCATGTCGTTTCCTCAGGTACCGTACAGTACTACATTTTCACAATCTCAGATAGTGTTTATAGATTGTATAAGAACACGAACTTTTTCTTTCTCAATGTTTATTTTGTATTAAAAAATTACAACATTAACACACACAATCTCCATTCAACACAATATTAAAATTAGAAATAAAAAAAACATTTCAATGATATAATATTACCTCCTATTTGCATGCAAAACTCAATTACTTCATTGACAAATCTTATACAATAAATAATTCTTTTTTTTTTGTTTTGACAGAGCAACGAATATGAAGGAAAGAGAAATCGTTTGCAATACATCAAAAATATATTTGACAAAATCATCACCTCCACGCCCGGACTGAGCAATCAGTTGGAGAAATTGAGAGTTAGTAATTTCAACAAGATACATTACATGTTAGAGTTAGCAAAGAATATAACTATGTGATTTTTCTCTATTTTATCGAAGGAGAATTGTCTCCAGTTTTTTAATCTCCTGAATAAAGAAGGGGCACGTTTGCTTGATCATCAATTGCTATTTTAGTAACAGTGCATGAATTTGCATATTAAACAGTTCAAGCAATGTGATCTGAGCTTGCTTAATGGAACCGGAGTTGTATCCATGCTGAAAGCGAGTTAATGGATCTGTGGTTTACCGTAATCGAAAAGTACCATGCAGCACGATTCGTAAATCCCTCTGGGGTTTCAGAAGTTGATAGAACAACTCCTATCCTCAAGTATTATATGAATCTTATGTGGCAGATGCCATTCCTGTGTTCCAGTTCCTGCAACATGGCTAAATCATGTTCTTTGATGTAACAGCATAAGAAAAAATCACATGGCTAGACCAGGTGACCATGCAAGAAGAGTTACAGAATCCACCTAATTTACTTTTTGAGAGTTACGACTCTTGTCTACTGAGACCACAGTGCATAACCACTGAACCAATGAGCTTTACCATAGAAAACTTTTACTGAATAGTTGACCAAGTTTTCATTAAGACAGCCTCTGCAGCAAAATTTACAACTATGCCATGATGCTTATTACAAATGCAAACTCGGAGAGATTCTCTATCTGCTGAAATGCCATAGTTAAATGTTCTGTTGACTTCCGAAACCCCAGAAGGAACTTGGTAATTACAACGAGTTATAGACTGTCAGTAGAAAATAATACAACACTGATTCTTAATGAAAAATCACAGTCTAATTGGTTTGTTTTTGCATAGATAATTCCATTCTCATCCTTTTCCATTAATGCTCTGCAGGAGACTTATGGCACCACTTCAGATTCCTGTCCAGTTTCACCATCATCTGATACCTCTGACCGCATGCCTGCTTCAGAGTCCCTCACCATGTTGCTGAAGCTGGAAAACGAAATACTTGACCAAGAATCGATCCTCACTCAGTAAGATTAATTAAGCATGTTGCTGGAATTACATCGTATAAATTGCATTGTTCTTTTAATGCGGATATTTTTATTTATTACAATGTATCCTGCTTAGAATGTTTACCGAACTGAAGACTTTGCAGGATGAAGAAGACAAATTAGATGCGAAACGTAAATCCGATGAGTTATTTTAAGAATGATCGTAGGAAAAATACTTAAATTCAGATAATTAAGCCATGTGCGAAGAAGCTTCAGTGAAAAAAATCTTTTTCTTTTTTTCCAGTGAAGTTGCAAGATAAAAATATAAATGCATTATTAATCATCTACTGAAGCAAAAAAAAAAAAAAATAATAATAATAATACTAACCAACCCACTTTTTGTGAATTGAGTCTTAATTTTTTTCCATACATTTTTGTATGCCATCAAATTTTAGTTTCCTGTGAAGCATCTAAATTCCTGTTCTTATTCATGGTTTTTAAAATATTTGTAATTTTTTTTTTTTTTTTTTAATTTACCCCTCTACCCCAGTTCAACCTAATTTGTTTCGGATAAAGCAAAGTAGGCTTGTTGATTAGTGTCGGATGTTCAATATATGTAAATGTTATCACTGCCATCCCATTTAATAGATGCAAATATATTTTTCGTTTTGTTGATTAATAACATTTGATAACCAAATTTATTGTATTAAAAAAAGTAATTCAAAATTCCTAACAGTTTATGTAAACTTTCAACTTTTAAAGCAATAAAACAATAAAAAAAAAAATCTTGGGACCATCTTTCCTCAACATTGGACAATTTTGATTTCAGTACTTCTTTAAAGTTTTTCGAATAAGCGCCAATCTCTAAAAATAAACAAGATAAAAAACGTGAACAACATTAAAATGAGAATTGAAATTATTTGTCCCCAAATGAAATAACCAATAATTTACCTGTTTGTGCGCTTCTGTCACAGCGGCTTTCTTGTAAGGCCGTAATTCATCGGATCCAAAGCCAGGAATCCAAATGTTCCAGTTTTTCTCTGTAAATAAAAATGATCAACATCAAAATTAGTTTCAGAAAGTCATTATATAAAACTTCTATATTGTGAAACTGCAGACATTTTATGGCAAATGTTTAGAAAATGCGGTGGGTCAATATTTTCCACTTTTCTAGGGCCAGTTCAAAAAAGTGAATGATATATTTGGCAGGATGGACGATTTAGAACCTTGCCCTCTTAGCATTCCATTTCTAGCCACAAATAGCTGAAAAAGGTCCAGCAGTTACAGGCTGGTGCTTGCAGAAGTGCTTACCAAGGGCCGATTTACCAATCTGGCAAAATGCCATATGATTTTGAGGTATGTACACAATGGTTTGAGTCCTGTTGCCCGACTGACTGCCTGCCCGACATTGTTCTCAATTCAAACGGTAACCGTCTGCCCGACATTCATTCTATTTTGTTTTTTTTAAGCATATCGTTCAACCTTACAACCGATATTACATTGATTCTTTTGATACATCGATACATTTTGTACACACTGTCTCTCATATACTGTATTAGGTGTAGAAAAGCTACTAAAGATAAAAAAAAGTTAAAAATACAGAAAAAATAAAAATATCTTAAAACGAGCAATGTACTGTAGACATTTCATATTTTACCGGTATTCTGATCATCATGGAATGGTTTGACACATTCATGGATTATGTTGTGAATACATGGGTAGATGAGAACTACTTATTTCCCCACGAAATGTGTAATCATTACGGCAACTTCGATGCAGGACAACAAACCATGTGGATGGATGGCACAACAGTTAAAAACAAGCAACCGGGAAAACACATGCCAACTTATTCAAATATATAGAAGTGCTGCAAGGTCAGCAAAGTGAAATGGAAAACGTGCGGATCTTGGCAAAAGCTGGAGCTCCTCCACCAAAGAAGAATCACACCTACCAAAAATTGAACGACAGGTTAGAGTGACTATCCAATGAATACGACACGGGAGTCAAAAACAGTTTTTAATATTAATAAAAATCTATAGTTAAATGTAAAATTCTAGTTAGTGTAACGTGTTTCTTTTTTCTTTTTTTGGTGAAAACGAGATTAAAATAACACTTCCTTGACACTTTTAAAAGTGACTTTTTTTAAATTGCTGCTTAATGTAGGACCAACACCCATACAACAACCCGATATCATTTTGGCTAAGTGTCGATGTATCGAATACTGGTGAGTCGGGCAGTAGGACGAATGCCGTACACAACCTACGACTTCACAATCCAAATAAAAAGTTTGGGTTTTATTCTAGTCTTTATCATTTCAGAATTTCCTTGGAACAAATCGAGACCTTTATATCCCACCTTGAAGGGATCCGCATGTTTTATTCAAAGCTTTGCCTCTATTGTTCAAAGGATTCGTATGAAGACCTCCATCTCCTTTGTTTAGGAATCAGGCAACGAGAAATACAATTTGTTAACTATCTCTTTGGGCTCTGGGTTCAAAACCAACTTTCGTTTACATAATTACAAGGATATTTCTAAGCACGTTTAAAATATACAGGGATTTTTTATCTTATTTAAAAAATGTGTTGCTAAAATTATAGATATATGCTAAAGTGAATGTTATTGCCAACAGCTCCTTATTACAAATGATACCTTCTTAAACTTTCCAACTTGTTTTTCAGATCTATTAATTGCTCTCAGTGCTTCATAGTCATTATTCTACCCATAATCCTAAAGCTTTTCTTTTTGCATAACATGAGCTATAGTAAAGAGGTGCCATATAGATCTAGCAAGGTTGTGGGAGCTCCTGGGTTCCGCAATGTTGCTAGGGTAATGTCGCCATTAGTTGAGAGGAATTTGGATTTTGCATTGCATGAGAGTCGCAAATGCAAAGCTTCCCATCATTTTGCTTGCTTGCAATCGCAAATAGTTTCCTAAATCGGTATGTAAAGTTGATGCAATTTAAAGTTTGAAGCCAAAATTGAATGCAATAGGGGATCGGTTTCTCCATTATACAGGGTGAGTCAAAATCCCCGAACTCTAAGTTTAAAAAACGTTTGCTGCAAAACCATAAAAGACATCAGACTATTGCTTCCTGTGGTTGTTGTATGCGACCTTGGGAATGTGATCTACAACGTGAGAGTAACACATGACACGATGCTTGCGTGTGCGAGAAATGGCGTCATGTCAGTCATGATTCTCATGCAAGAATAGATAGTCGTTTTGTTAATAGTTTATTTTGGGGAAAAATCATACCAATGTTGCATCCAGAGCTTTCAAAGAAAGGTTTCCTGATGTTCTATACCAGGGAAAACAACTGTGTAGACCTTGTATACCGGTTTCACGAGACAGGCAATGTGTATGATAAGCCTAAAAGTGCCCGACGGGCCATAGTAACAACTACGTTTCAGGAGAAAATTCAAGTTTCCCTGCAGCACTCTCCGCCGAAGTCACTTCGGATCGTATTCAGGCTGCCAGAGGTTTGGGTAGTGTAAGAGATTCATTCTTTGGATTCGGAAGAGCACATTATTTACTGCAAACAATTTAAGATTTTAAGTGCAAGATTTTACACGCAAGAGTTTTACATGCAAGAATGTTACTGCATGAAGTTGAACTTTTAGACTTATCATACATACAGCTTGTCTAGTGAACCAGTTTACAAGATCATACACAGTTGTTTTCATACGCAGTAGTATAGGACCAGGAAACTTCCCTTGAAAGCACTGAATGCAACGTTTGTAAGATTTTTCTGCAAAATAAGCTTCTAATAAGGTAACTCTGTTCTTGCGTGAGAACAATGACTGACATAACGTCACTTCTCACGCGGTACTCGTATGTTGTAGAACGCGAATCCAAAGGTCACATACAACAACCACAAGAAGCAATACTCTGATATCTTTTTATGGTTCTGCAGCAATCATTTTTTTAAACTTTGAGTTCGGGGATTTTTGACTCACCCTGTATTTTTATAACTCTCCTATGTTTGAAGAGACTCTTCCAGTAACAGGAAGGGGGAGGGAGTGGGCAAGAAGAAGTGGGAGGATTATTAGGGCACATGAAACTGTGTACACCGTTAAAATTTGATTGCATTCCAACAAGTAGTTTCTGAGTTACACATTCAAAATTGTAACAAGTGCTCACATGCGAGTACTAACCAGCACATGTTACGATGTTGAGTGCGTAACTCGGAAACTACTTGTTAGAAATCGATAAAATTTTAATGGTATACACAGTTTTATGTACCCTATTATTCCTCCAAATTTCGTCATCCTAGATGTTATAGAACCTGAGTTATTAACATGTTGATCTTGGTGGAGGCATTTTTATTTGCGTTCATATCTCAGTTATCGTTCAAATTCGGACCCACGTTCATATGAACTTTTTTGCTTAGAATCACCCATATTACCTACCCTAAAAGTTTGTAAAAGTAATTTTGAAATGCCCTGTACATGTCTGTCGGTCCCCTTCATATTTTCTACATTTTTTGACACAGAAGGCTGAAACTGATGACGTAACATACCATAGTTTGGTTTTGATTGGCCCACTAGGGTGGAGTAAGGGAGGGGACCAGGTGATGTATCTGATATCTAGGTATGTAAAGAAGTGAAATTCGATATGCAGATGCCTTTAGACAAGATTTACATTACTAGGAAGTTTGGGCCAAATTTAGAGTTCTAAAGAATCACTTGCTCTTTAGAACTATAGCAACATATGACCTAGGCACGTGATATATCATTTGATCGGAAATGATGTAAAAGGAAAGAATACAAAGGAAATCTATGTTCGAGAAAATCAATTTTTTGGAGAAAACAAAAAATTATGGGGGGTTAAAAAGTGCAGATAAAGGGATAAAAATAGATGAACTCAGGACTTCTGCTACTTTCCTATACTCTCCTCAGGGGGAATAATTTCTTGTTTATCATTTTATTCGCAACTTGCATACATCAAGTGATGCACAGAAATTTAGCTCAGCAGTTAAAAGTTTACTTAGTTCATCAAAGTGCTGTCGTATAGAGACAAATTATGCTGCAAAGAAATAAAAATTATGAAAAAAATTTTTTGAATTGAGTGACACTTATTATATCAGTCATCATGCAAGTTTGGTCGCATGGATTTTGAAAGTAGATGTAATGTAGTGATGCTTTTGTTTATTTATTGTTGCAGGTATCCTTACATCTACGATTTTTTTTTCCCTTTAAACCTCAAAGTTTTCCTAATATCCATATAGTAGTTTTCTTTTAAACTGGTGGCACAAGGTCAGATGCTTCCCCTCTTGGCCGCCACGTCGAGAAATATATTTTTTATAAATAAAACTACTACCACTTACAATTATTATTACAGTAGAACCCGTATATAACGAAATCTGTTAAAACGAAAAACGTATTGTATCCCAGTCCCCTTAGAGAAAAAAACATTAAATGTTAGCTGTTTAGAACGAACACATTTTTAAAACAAAACCGGTTATAACGAAGAATTTTTTATCCTTAATAGAAAAAAACACACCTTTCCCGTGTTTTTTTTTTAAAGTTTTGCACCGATTTTTAATTTTATTTGCTAGCATAAACGATGAATACAGCCAAAGTATGGCCGTGTTCGTAAATTGAGCGCAGAGGGTGCTCGCTTTAAATGCTTTCGTAAAATCATGTGCTCCTGAGCTTAGTGAGAGTAGTTTATCTAGGCTCAGTTCACTCGCTACGAAAACAATATGGCGGCTCATAAGAGAGCTTTATAATTTCAATGAATTTTCGTGTTTATTTTTACGTTTTCTTTCGTCATGTTTTTTTATATTTAATTGTCGCCAGTTTCAAGTTCGTTTCCTTTTACAGTGTATGTCAATTTAGAAAATCCTGTTCAAAGTTCTCTAATAAACTTGATTAAATCGGCGATGATCATGCTGGTTTGATGGAAATTGCTAGTAAATTGCAAGAGCGCTCCCTCAGACGGTTCTGAAAAATTTGATTGATTACCCCAGAGACCATCGTTATTGATGGTCTCTGGATTACCCGTCATTCTGTTATTTCTCGTAAATCACGCATGGCCGAAGAGAAATTAGCGAAAATCACGTTTCTTTTTTTAATCTCGTTGATTGTGCCACGGTGATTTAATCGGTTATGGCTTCAAATCCATCAAAAAGAAAACGCAATTCAGTGACATTAGAAACAAAGGTAAAAATTTTGGAAGCGGCTGAAAACGTCAGTGATAATAAACGGGAATTAACGAGGTAATTCAACATACCCCCGTCAACTCTATCAACCATCATAAAAATGCGGATAAAATTAAAAAAAAAAATTATTTTAAACTTTGTTTAGTATATTCATTATCTGTGATAGTAATACACATTATATAAAATATATACAGTATTTGAAAAAACCTGATGTCCTGTGTACTTCCACAAGGCCCAATGCCTTGATTTTCCACAATGCAACTATTTTTGGAAATAAACATGGCTTTTTCTTGGATCATTCCTGCCCATACCTTTTTAGTGATCATTGGATCATTGAAAAATATTTTTGATTATTATAAACGTCCCCATTGATACAAACAGAATGAAATACATGGAATGTTCCTCTTATATTTACTAACCTATGATGCTAACCTAAAATGTTGATCTTATATTTACAAAATAAAAAATTACACTGGGCAACAATGAAATTGTTTCTTAGGTAAAAGCATCCAATCCTGAAAGAATTCAATGTGTTGAACATGAATATCACATAAAAACAAAAAAGCTAATTGGCTCTTGTTGCATGTATTTTCATTGTATAGACCTTTTTTTCTAAAGTTTCGTGTATTTATCCGCATCGCGGCGCCATATGTTCGAATGCCAGCTATGGCGAACGGAAGTCGGCCTCCTAGCGGTAAATTATGGCAACTCCACCCCGAAAAATTCATTAG
>JAHWFO010026857.1:0-12160 GCA_023313115.1 Rhysida immarginata | reverse complement strand
CGATCAGTATTTCCCTGAGTTCTTCTACTTTTTCCAACCCTCTACCAGGTTGGAAATTGGAAAAAGCAGACTGGCAGGTCTTCCAATCCCATTTACAGTTTGATAATAAAACACCCTCTCCATCTGTAGATGAGGCTGTAGAGGATTTCACTTCCCGCATCCTCCATGCGGCAGAACAATCCATTCCGAAATGTCGAACCTCTTCCACGAAAATCCCAGTGCCATAGTGGGATGAAGAATGTGTCCTAGCAGTTCGAGAAGGTAAGAGAGCTCTCCACATTTTTTCCGCACAACGAACTCTTGAGAACCTTATCACTTACAAACATAAAAGGGCCAGTTGTAAACTAATTATTTCCACAAACAAGAAACTCTGTTGGAGGGATTATATTTCCTCCTTTAATAGGAACTCTTTTATATGTCCTCTTCAAACTATCTGGAAAATAATTAGGAAAATGAATAGGAAAAGGCTCCCGGATAAACTCCCTTCCCTCATTCAAAATGGTCTTATGTACTATGACCCGAATGAGGTAGCAAATATTTTTGAAAAAACATTTGCTGAGGTTTCACGAATAAAAAATTGCAGTGTCTCCTTTCAAAGACGAAAACTTTTCGAGGAATCGCATGCTATAAATTTTAAATCCTGAAACCTGGAAAAATATAATCTCCCGTTTACTTTACGGGAACTACATTATGCCCTTCGTTGCTCCAGAGATTCTGCTCCAGGTCCAGATGAAATGTTTTAAACTTTCCTGCAACATCTGACGCAGGAAGGTTATGGCCACCTTCTCTCGTTATATAATTACATCTGGTCTTTAGGAGAAACTCCAACGATATGGAGTGAGGCAATTGTTATTGCTATTCCAAAACCAAATAAAGACCACTCATGTTCTTCAAACTATCGACCAATAGCACTAACTAGCTGCACGTTCAAAGTCTTGGAATGGATGGTCTCTGTCCGATTTATTTGGTATCTGGAAAAAAAACACCTCTTGTCCAGATTTCAGTGCGGTTTCCGCAAATCTCGCTCAACTGTTGATCACCTTCTTCGGTTGGAGCATGAGATTCATTTCGCACAGGGATATAGACAGCATGTCATAGGGGTGTTCTTTGATCTGGAAAAAGCCTACAATACAACTTGGAGACATGGAATAGCAATACTTTTGCAGAAATACGGCCTTACAGGACGTCTTCCCTCTTTCTTGTGTAATTTCATGGCGAATAGAGCCTTCAGCTCTATTCAAATTGAGTCAACGCTCTCGGACCCTTTTAAGCCTGTTTCACATAGAAATCCGCTGGCGAAGCGGATGCAGGTCCGCTTTTGTTGCGTATAGTGGCGCCTCCGCGCGCATTCCGCGTGGCAACGTGTAATCCGCTGAGCATTTCACAATGAAAACTTTGGCGCAAGTTTTCCGTCTCCTGATTAGCTGTTCTGACATAGACTGAAAATAGTATCCTGCCTCTTTCGTAGTCTTAAGAAAAATTGAGTCTAACCAAGCGATGTTAGTAAATAATTTATCATATTATACAAGTTATATTTTACTAAATTTATGCTGGGGGAAAAAATCACGAAAGTCCCGTGATGGTGAAAATTAGCTATAAGCAGGCCCAGCCGTGACTTTGAAAATCATAATTGTCTTACATATAATTTATAAAATATCGATAATCAATTAATTATGAATTAGACACGCTTCAATAATAAAGTCCGTGCATAAACGCGACAAGGCAGGCCGATGCTTTTATACGAGAAAATTAACGAACGCTATACTGGAGTTTTGCCAACTACGTTTAATTTAACGTAAAAAAAAATTAAATAAAATTAAAAAAAAAAATAATAAAAAAAAAGAAATTCATCACTAATTTACTACACGTTTTCTCCTCTTCTTGTCATAATTACTGTAGTATTACCATTATTAATTTTTGTCACTTCATTGTCAAACTTATTCATATCGTTTATAGATTATTATTATTTCAAAAATGTTTATTAATAAATTCTAAAGAACTGAAGATAGATGCAAGGCTTTACCCACCATAATCTATACTTTAAACTTTTAGAAAGATTAAAAAAAAATTCAATCATTGTCTTGTTATTTCACCCTAAAGTTCTTCTAAAAACAAATGGGATCATCAGTGAATTATCAACAGCATTTTAAATTTATTAATTATTTTAATTTTTTAATTATTAATTAAATAACGGTTGTTAAATGTTTATATCATGTTCATTCTACTTTTTTAAATCTTTGCACAATGCAAGTGTTCGTAATTTTATTTTTAGGCTTCTCATCTCTTTTATACTGTTAATTAAAACTTAATTATAATTAGAACAAATTTTTTAGTAATCAAGTTTTGTTGTTTTTTAATTTTTTTTTTTTTATCTCCATTTCATTTATCTCCAGTTTTTTAATCAATTAATTGTTATATGATGCCTAATTTTTTTTATTATTAGGTGCCAATTTTAAGGTCTACTGACCCAGTATATTTTAAAAAATATTTTTGAATGAGAGTGGACACTTTTAACAAGTTGCTGGCCCTCTTGGAGAGCCATTAGCCAGAAAGGAGAAAGAGTGGAAGAAAGCATCTCCCTCTGGCTTTACAATTGTGCATAACATTAAGGTGAAATGTTTAGCCAATACTTTGACAACCAATGCTTATTGAGGTATATAGTAAATCATATATCCTTTTTTATTGAAACTAGCTATTTAGCCTCAACAGATCAAATCCAAGACTCGGCACTTGCCTATCGTATTGGGATCTCGACTGCAGCCAAGCTCATCCACAGCTGTTGCAGGATGCTCTCGAACGTGTTGCAGCCACTTGTCATGCCAGTAAGTGCCCAGATTGTGTAGAAATGTTTTATTTATTTAAAGGTTTTATTTCATAGTTTACTTTAAAGTGTTTGATCAACATGTTTTGATTTTGTATCTTTTTTGTTGTTGACTTGTAGGTACCCACACAGGATCATTGGCACTCAATAGCCAATGAGTTTGAAACGCAGTGGCAATTCCCACATTGCATCGGAGCTGTGGATGGCAATTACGTTCAAATACAGGCCCCTAACAAATCTGGGTCTCTGTATTATAATTACAAGGTACAACTATCTTGACATAAGTGATTTTCATTAATAGTGAGATAATACAGATTCATGGAATTAAAATGTTTGAACTGTTTCAGGGCGTTTTCTCAATTGTTTTGATGGCCATAGTAGATGTCAATTATCGCTTTGTGATAGTTGACATTGGCGGCTATGCCTATCAAAGCGATGGAGGAACGTTTAAGGACTCAGCAGTAGGTCAGGCCCTCCAATCAGAGACACTTCCTTTGCCGCAGATGGCTCCTGTTGGAAGTCTCACGATTCCATATTTTGTGGGAGACGAGGATTAACAACTAACCAAAAACTTTATGAGGCCCTATCCTGGAAAGAATCTTAATTTAAAAGAAAGGATCTTTAACTATCGCCTTAGTACAGCAAGCTAAAGACATAATTTAATTTTTTTTTAATTCAGTTGCTTTTGAACTTTTTAGACAGTTATAAATATATTGCCTTTCACTGATAAAATAAATTTCTTTACAGACGGTGTGCTGAAAATGCCTTCGGGATACTATCTTCAAGATGGAGAGTATTCCGAAGGATCATCAACATACACCCTGAGAATGCGGATAACATAATAAAAGCGGCCACAGTATTGCACAATTTTCTATGGGAGAAGGATAATGAGCAAGAAGGGTACTGTCCTCCTGGATTTGCTGACCAGGAATTGGAAAATGGTCCGATAGTA
This sequence comes from Rhysida immarginata, assembly GCA_023313115.1. Classification (NCBI taxonomy): domain Eukaryota; kingdom Metazoa; phylum Arthropoda; class Chilopoda; order Scolopendromorpha; family Scolopendridae; genus Rhysida; species Rhysida immarginata. The sequence goes on along the minus strand of JAHWFO010026857.1, from coordinate 8,387 downwards.
CCCAGAAGGTGGCGAGACCATGTAGGCGATGGTGCTTCTGCATTTGTAGATATACAAGCTGCAAGGGGGCATAATTACAGCAGGGATGCTGCATCCATTAGAGATCATTTAGCAAATTATTTTTGTACTCCTGAGGGGTCTGTGCCATGGCAATGGCAAATGCCAGGTATTAAAAATAAAAACACATAATTGAAACAAATGTAAACAGCCTGTTTGCTTTATTTCAGAATAAATAAAAAAATAAGTAAATAAATAAAAAAATAAGGAATAAAGGGAAAAAAATTGGTATACGATATTCTAATACATCAAGGCTCATGCTAATTCAGTAATCGTTAATACTTACTGAAAATAAGAATATAATTTAAACTCTTTACTCACTAGCAGCATGTACGTTCAGTATAATTTCTTATGCAATATCAGAGTTGCACGATGCTAAAAAGTTGATAATCCGGTTAATTTAGGTTAGCTAACATGCTAGTGAGTAAAGAGTTTAAATTTTATCCTTATTTTCAGTAAGTATTAACGATTCCTGAATTAGCATGGGCCTTGGTATATTAGAATACACATATACTAAAATGTTATCAAACAGAAAAAAAAATAAAATGATAATAAACTCATTGTTCATTAAGATTTAAAGGAAAGTATTGTTTCTAAAACTTTTAATTGGCATTGCCCAATTAATTCCTCTGGCACACAGTCTAAATGTCATTCCATCGCTAGAGCAAATGACCAGTTCTTTCTATTTTCACCTGGCATGGTTGCTCTTTGGACAGTAACCATTCTTTCCTGCAGTTCCATTTCTTGATGGTTGAATTGTTTAAACTGCTGGAGGAGCGAATCCTCCCAATCAACCCTTTTTCTTTTTTTGGGGTTTTTCCTGCTTTTTAGCAACTGGTAACTGAAGACGAGCCAGGACTTGGCAGACATACACCTACTCCAGGTGGTGTGTCAGGACTGACATCTACTATTGGGGCAGTAGTCTGTACACCTTCAATCGGTGAATGGCATTCTCTGTCTTCAATAAAGGTTGAATCCAGTATCTGGGAAATAGCTGGAGTCAGGCCATCTGCGTTAGAAACTACATCATCATCATTGTCCAACGCTGTCGTCTGTTCGTGTTCGGAACAGATATTGCTTGTTGTCCTATGGGAAAAAAAAAGTTTTTTAATAATAGAGTAAAAAAATTCAATTAATATTAATGTGTGTGATTTTAAAGGAGCATCTGAAAAATCCATTTGAATCGACTCTTCATTCGTTTTAAAATATGCATTTGTAAAAATCTGTACACTTAATACACTCAGAATAGCTTGCTACTGTACAAGTTTCAAAAAAATATAGATTGTAATAAATTTCAAATACCAGCCGATTTAAATACATGATAGATAGATAAAAAGGAATGAATTTTATTTAAAAGCAAAAATTTAAAAGAAAGTAAACACAACAATTATCAGGGAACGATTCCCCTCTCCCCAGAGACCAATTAAGGTCTTTAAACATACAACTACCGGTACTTTATTATACATTATTAATATTTAAATTTAATGAAAGTGGTTTTGTGAGATTTGTAAGATAGATACCTGATTATGTCTGCATTCCAGTTATACAGGGAGAGTAAAAAAAAAAAAAACAGTCCCAGAGCAATAGGTTTTGCAATTGTTGAATATACTTATTGTTGGAAACCCAATTGTCCTAGGACTTGGTTTTTTTTTCCCTCACACAGGCTTTTTATAAGCTTTTTATAACTTTGCTGTGTTAGTTTGTTTAGGTCAAATCTTGTAATCAATATTAAACCAACTTTCCGACAAGCTAGGGAGCTGCAATTTGACACACTTATGCAGAATCGATGACAATTTATGATAAAGAAAAAAATTTTCAAATCGGTTCATTGGTTCGTGTTCTAATGGTACTAACTCATTACTACGAATTGATTGTTGTAACAATTGGACATTTCGTTATGGCGAGAGGTAAATGTATCTATTGTTTATTGTTGCAAAATTAAGCTGTATTGTTGCCACTAAATAAAACATTATAAAAGCTTGGTTTGATAAAACCTTTTTCCTCTTAACTTGTTTTGAACCTCCCTGTATAAGCATTATATAAATAGGTAATGGGATTCTACAGTCAAGTACTAATAATTCATCATTCTCTAATAGATCTCAAGGTAATAAATGGAATCTTTCTTTTATAATAATTGGAATAATATATAATGAGATTCTCTATTCAAGTATACTAATACTTCATCATTCTGTATCTTCATTACACATATTAGTTATAGACCTGAAATATTACAAATTTTTTAATCAACACTGATAGAATTTGTAGTGAATTTGTTTTAAGTGTTTGTTATAAAACTTGTAACTATTTCAGTACAATAAGGAATATGAGTAATGAAGATACAGAGAATGATGAAGTATTAGTACTTCATTACCTATTATTCCATTATAAAGGAATAAAAATAACACTATAACAACAGTAATAACAGCATTCCAATAATAATTAGAAAAGTAGAGAAAAATATAAGTGATGTGTAGTAGTTAAGATAAAAGAATAAAAATTGCATGGCAAGCCCTCTGCTACGGAGTCCAATTTTGGGGATCCGCTACGAACTCCAATCTCTTACGCCTTTATCGCTTACAAAAATGGTTTCTAAGAACCTTGCTTAACATCTGATTGCCTAACTCTGCTTCCCATTATTTCGAACTCCTGGGCATTCCAACCATTTATCAAATTTATATTATTTAACTCTGCCTATTCGTTTACAAAATTATTAACCTTCAATTAATTCTTTCTACTCCTTTTGAAATATGTCATCAACAGAACATTCACTCCGATCCCACCCGATTGTCACACCTGATTAGACTTTCTTTTACCAGAAATAACTACCAACGCCGTTGTATCTCCTTTATCGGCGTCAAATGGTGGGGCAATTTACCTGAACATATCCGTTTATCTCCCACAAGTGCAACTTTTAAAAAATTATTGAAATATTCGCTGCTATCTAATAAAATACCTACTAACCCCTGCTAAAACTTTTTACTATTTACAATTTTCCCTATATATAACCCAATTCTTTTTAATGATTCTTAATATCTCATACATTTTCCTACAGATACTTAACTACTAACCCCTCATCCATCTTAACTCCATCATGAACTACCATAAAAATTACCATTTTGTTAGGTGTTTTCTTTCTTTTTTTAAAAACGGTATATAATTTCAAACCTTTACTATAAATTAATACTTAAGATCTGTTATACAATAACCCCGCCGGAGACCTCACACGTCGGCCAGCTGGCCATACAGGCTCCGGTCAGGGCTTTTTGTAAATCAATTCTAAAGAAAGAAATAAAGAAGGAAATATATTTTTGAAACTTCTGGTAGCAACGTATTAAGTGTTCTGCTTCTTCGTGTACTGATATTTAAAATTACATATTTAGAAATGAAGTATTCAAAATGAATTTTCGAACATTTTGGAAATAGAGATGTTGTCATATATTGTTAAGATTTCAATTGGCAGAGTATGCTTTAAAAATACATGTACATTGCTGTCCAGTATTTGTATAATAATAAATTACAGTAATAAATAAATTCTTAAATAATAATAAATCAGTTTTTAAAATAAACCCCTTTTGGATAAAAGTCCAGAGTGGCGTTCCCTAATTTTTTGGAAAGATATCGCTCAGGCCCGTTCGTTTATGTCCTGAATTCATAACGTGTCTATATTGTAAGCAAATAACTTCTCGTATAGAAATTATATTTTACGTATGCGGGGGGAAAAAACACGAAAGTCCTGTGACGGTGAACATCAGCTACGGGCGGCCTGTGGGTCATTAATATCGGCCTTGCCGCCCTTACACCGTCACGGGACTTTCGTGATGTGTGTAGTTGCATAAACTCCGTTAATATCTAACCTAAATATGATAGATCATTTAATAAATTCATTAAATGTGTTACATTTATTTATTGCTTAAATGCAATAATAAATTCAGAACATGACGGGCATGAAAACAAGTTTATGTGAAAAAAACGTGACGGGGGTGATCAATGTGATCATAAAATAGAAAATAGAAACCGCCACTCGGGACTTTTACCTGGTTTCTTTTATTTGCGATACAGGCAATAACTTAAGTAACTAGAATATTCAAATGCAAGAGTTGATTATTACCTGCGGTTGACAACTGTGTCACGTAAAAAATGAAGCTGGTTGTAATACGGCCATGACGGTGTATATACGTCTTTTTCAGCTTTTCCTGAACGTTTGGAATTAGTTTCTTTTCTTATTTTTTTTACATAATTGTCTCTCAGATATTTGAATTTCTTCATTGCTTCTTCAACTACAACAGAATAATGAACAATTTAATTCTTTTACAAATTTAAAAGTCCGAGTAAACTTCATCTACGTGTTGGCGAAAACATTTTTTTCATTTACTTACCTGAGATTGATAGCTCGAAAGCTACTTCCTCCCACAGCATTCCTGTTAGCTGTGAATTTCTGTGTACTTTCATTTTACTGTTCCAAATTGGCATTCTTTCATAAACTAGACTTATAAGTTTCTCAGTAAATGCACGCTTGCCGGCCATATTTTAGTTTGTCTCTCCCGCTTTAGTTTGCTTCTCCCTGCTCCCTGCATGGTTTGCGCTTTACCTGCTTCCTGATTGGCTGAGGCAAAGCAGATTCCGCAAAAATTTCCAGACCTCCTTGAAATGAAAAATCCACTCCGCAACTCTCGCGGAGCAGATCTGTAACGTTTGCGCGTGAATGTTAAACGCCTCAGTTTAGCGGAAAAAGTCCGCTTTTGCCCGCGGATTGCGCTTCCGCGTGTTTTCCGCTCTGCAAAACAGGCTTTACGCAGGATAATGGTGTCCCACAGGGAAGTCTGCTGATTCCCTTCCTGTTCCTCATTGCTATTAATGAGGCTTGTTCACAACTTCCATCCACTGTGAACTATTCCCTGTATGTTGACCACATCGCCATTTACTGTTGAGGGTCATCAATGTTCTTTATTGAGCATCAACATTGAGCAGCTCTAAATTTCCACCCCGAAAAACAAGGGCCGTCCACTTTTGTTATTTGAAAGGTCTTTATCCAGACCCGGACCTTACACTATATGGATCTCCTATCTCAGTGATGGACTCCCATAAATTCTTGGGTCTGACCTTTGATAGGAAACTATCATGGCTCCCACATCTTCGTAATCTAAAAGCGAGATGCTTACAAGCCATGAATGTTTTGCGCTCTATTTTTGCTACCAAATGGGGCGCTGATAGGAAGTTGCTCTTGATTTTATACGGCTCCCTAATTAGAATCAAATTAAACTATGGAAGCATTCTTTATGCCTCAGCCTCAAAGAGCACTTTGAAACTGTTAGATCCCGTTCATAACCCAGGCATAAGAAATGCCACAGGAGCTTTCCGTACAAGTCCGGTAGAGAGCCTTTATGTAGAGACTTCTGAACCCCCATTGTAACGAGCGGGGAGACTGCGGTCACCTCTCGCCCAAGCTCGCTACGAGTTCGTCAATACTAGTCACCCGTGTGTGTGTGGGATCGTAGCATAGATAGACTGAGACTCCAATTAACGGGAATATAACACATTTATTTACATCTAAACTTATAGGGGTACGTTGGTGCGGAGCGGGATGCTCCCCGACTCTCTCATCTCTCGAAAACCAACATCACATCTCAGCGCCTGAGAATACATCTGGGCTGGATATGGGACACCCCTCCCCGGTCACCCACACGGAAGGGCTAGGCAGCTACCCACGCCGGGCGACGCTCCACGACCCCTACCCCCGTCACTGTCCCAGGGACAGGGTATCGAATTCACCCTTCTGATCCACAAATCACCGAGTCTCTGGTGAGAGAAATTGACCAGAGACACTACAAAACACTCCCTGCCCCCAACACTACAAAATTCAGAGAGTCGAGTTGCAACATCCTCCCACCCTTGAGTTTTTATCAAATTCCAATTAAAAACTCAATCAATATTAGGAATACAACTTTCTGAATACTAACAAACAAAAATGGAAAAATGAAAGCCTTAATTCTACTACTTAACAAATATAGTTCATAATAATTCATAAAAGTTCTCAAATAATAAAATTAAAATATAAGATATGCCACTTTATTCAGTTTCTTGCTGAATAACTCAGTCTTTCGGGAGGGATAACTCTCCTCCCACTACGCGTACACACTGTCGGTTCAAAGCTGTTTTTTTTTGTCCTTAATGTTACATTCACTCCGAGGTAAGGGCCTACTTTCAGACGCTATTTCGAGAGGGTACAGTCATTGCACGGGACGCACAATATCACTAGTCTCAGTTTTCACTCGTGCAACCCTTACCTTACCATCACTACTGGGAAATATTTCTATTACCTTTCCTAAGGGCCAACCTATACGTTTTTTCTGATCATTTTCGACCAGGACAATGTCTACCACCAAAATCGAATTGCTATTCTGATTTATGGAACCCTGCTATCGCAACTGACCCAGGTATTCGGTTCGGAAACGCTTTCTCAGTGTCTCTCTAATTCTCTGCCGAAAACGGGCTCGCTTGTTAAGGTGCCTTCAATCTACCAAATCTATCTCGGGAACGCCTGATTCCTTTATCTCCTGCAAACACATTGCAGGCGTCAGAGGGGAGATGTCCTCACTGTCTTCTGAAACATAGGCTAGAGGTCTTGAGTTAATCACACTCTCACAGTCACAGAGCACTGTAATCAACTCTTCATAACACAGAGAAGTTCTGCCTAACACTCGCCTTAAAAGATCTTTTATCATTCTTATTAGGCGTTCCCACCAGCCTCCCCACCAGGCCGCAGTTGGGGGATTTAATTTCCAGATTATACGTTGCACTGTTGCACGTTCACGAACCGAATCCCAGTTCACTCTCTTGAGCGCTCCGTCGGTTCCCACAAAATTAGTACCATTGTCGGAATAAACCACTGAGGGTCTTCCTCTCCTCGCAACAAAGCGTCTAAATGACTGTAGAAAGGAATCTGTGGATAACGATGTCACCAGTTCCAAATGTACTGCTCGATACATTGAGCAGGTGAATAAAACAATCCAGGCCTTGCTCCCACCCTTAATAAAGAGAGGGCCTGCCAAGTCGACCCCTACAATTTCGAAGACTGAAGCGTCTCTCACCCGGTCTTCAGGTAGTGGCGCTGGAGCCACTTCTGTTCTGCTTACCTGAAACCTGCGGCAGCGCCTGCACTGTCGAATCGCCTTACGAATGGTCTTTCGACTCTTTAGGATCCAGAACCTCTCTCTGAGGTCACTCATTAAGATGTGGACATCGGCGTGACACAGTTCACGGTGTCTCCAAAGAATCAAGAGCAAAGTAATAGCGTGATTTGAGGTAAGGACTATTGGGTATCTGAAATCGTCACTGTCAATTCGTAGCACAAGATTTGTCTTTAGTTGTATAACGCCATCCTTATCGGTAACCAGTCTTAGAGAACGGAATTTTTCATCTGATTCCCCCCGAAAAGATTCTCTTTGTACCATCATAAACAACACAATCTCAGCTCTTTCTATTTCATGCACGGTTAGTTCACAACGTTCACGTAAGCCCGCACTCTTTCGCACATTCTGATAGAAACGTAACATCCAAGCAATTACTCTCACTATTTTCAAAAACGTTGAAAACCTTTTATAGCACCAATCGGTAGACATCAGCGTATTAACAGCACTTATTATTGTTTGCCTTTTCTCTTTCTTCACAGCCCCTCCGTTGGCACTACCTTGACGTGGTGGAGGGGCTTGAGTGCCTCAGTGATGCTAAGGGCTATGCTGGATCGGGTCACCCATGCCAGACAGGCCTTAGCAGAGAGGCCAGACTAAAAGTGTCCGGTCGGTAGTGGACCCTCCCAAAGGGACCGGTGCTCGCAATGCAGGCATGTTTTTGACATGGCCTCCATTGCGACCAGTACGTCCACCTGCGTGTTTGCCGTGCGCAGCAACCCTACTTCGGGGGAAAGGGGGATCCTGGTGGTTGAGGGAAGGCTTTCCGGAACAACACACCACTTTGGCCCCTGCTTCTCGGAAGGATGGGAGGTCTGGATGAGCCCGTCCAGATCAATCGGCTGGTCGTCGCTCCTTTGGAGCTTCGGCCACAGGGTTAGGCGCTGCCTATATCCTCCTCGTATCCCTGGTGCCAATGTGCATCCCCTTGTTGGGCTCGGTGGTGGGTGGGGAGCGAGGGAGATGAATATTTATCCTACTTAATATGGGTAAACAAAATAAGCAAATTAACCAGAGACAAAAGAACGATCGTGAAGAGAGATCGAGTCGAAGACCGCCAAAGAATCCGAAGTTTTTGGAGATGAAATTGGCAAGTGGGGAGTCGTTTAAGACCATCTCCCCATTTCTAATTTCAAAAGAACT
>JAHWFO010026846.1:0-10818 GCA_023313115.1 Rhysida immarginata | reverse complement strand
TTAAAAGGATCACTTACAAATCCTGTGATATTCCATTTAAAAGAGAATTAGGTATTCCTGAATCACTGATATTCCATTTAGGTTAGGACTTTTTAAATTTTATGAACTGTTAATTATTTTGTAAATGGAATATCATGTGTTTTGTAAGTGATGCTTTTCGTTACTTATATTTTTTTTTTCCTTTGCATTTTAAATTATATTACAAATAAATTAATAATTGTAGATCTTTCTTAGAAAAAATTATTTCTGATAAAAATTATTTTTGATGAATATCATTACATGAGTGTGGCTAAAACCGAGGTTCTGGTCCTTTCAAGACAGCCTGCTCAGTGTGCTCTCCATGTTAGGGGAGCCTCATTGAGACAGGTGGAGAAATTCAAGTATCTCGGGATTGCATTCACGAGTGATGGACGGTAGGAGAAAGAATTGGATGCTCGGATCGGTGCAGCAAGCTGTGTCAGAGGTGAACTGTGGCGATCCGTCGTAACAAAACGCGAGCTGGGTAACAAAGCCAAGCTCTCCGTCTTCAAATCTATCTTTGTCCCCATTCTCACCTATGGTCATGAGGCTTGGGTAATGACCGAAAGAGTGCGATCGCGGGTACAAGCGGCCGAAATGAGATTTCTGAGAGGTGTGGCAGGTGTTACCCTACTAGATAGAGTGTACAGCAGCACTATAAGGGAATCTTTAGGTGTTGAGCCGCTACTTCTCCGCATTGGGAGATCTCAGTTGCGCTGGTATGGCCATGTGATACGGATGCCGCAAACTAGTCTTCCTAGGCAGTTGTTATTTTCCAAGCCGGTGGGTAAGAAACCAAGGGGTCGGCCTAGAACAGGTGGCTAGACTACATGGAGAATCTGGGTTCGAGTCGCTTGGATATTACCAGGGAGGACATGGCGGTAGATCGCGATCGCTGGAGATCCTCCCATTGGGCTGCTGTTCCCGCGACCCTAACGGATAAGCGGGTTTGAAAAGTAAGTAAGTATCATTATATGTATAATAAATGTCAACTCAATAAAAATAACTCGTCCTATTACTCATTTGTTTTTATCCTTTGTGGGGGTTTGATGTTGAATCCTCAATATATTTAAACTTAAACTTGATCAAATAAAACTGGCAAAGAAAATTCTTTATTTTATTTTAATGAAAAATAATTATGCCCTTTTTAATATTCTTTTTCCAGAATTTTTTATTATAGAATCTTAATGAGCTATAAGAAGTTTAATTACATTTGAAATAAAATTACACTGCTTGACAATTACTAAAGAACATGCTATTTAGGGGCACTGGAAAATAATGCAGGACGCATCAAAACATAGATTGCTACTTTGTTGTTCCATTTGCTTAATTTGAATACAAGTCATGTGTCCAATGAGCTGTGGTTCAGTGAAAATCAGTAGCCATGGAGTGTTAGGGCAAATACACGTGGAGGAGTTTTGCGAACATTACTGTAAATTTTCAGTCCCTCTATCACATTTTGTCTGCAGAATGCTGCAGAGACGTCATTTGAGTGATGACAATCGTAGACGAGCTGTTGGACGACTCGAGGCAGGGCAAAGCGTGACCCTCACTACTAAGGGTCTCACATTGCAAACTGCTGACAAACAACCAACATTTTTCTTTAGTCACTCATTGATGTTTCGTGATACCTCTTCTGCTTTTGCCATTATGTTCGTTTCCTTAGTTCAAATTCCATGCCATTTTGTGTTCATAAAGTCACTGTAATATGTCTACTGAAGTTTTGGTAACGTTTATTTCTTGGGACAGTATTTATTGACAAAAATGTTGCTGTTCCTTAGCAATTGTCAAGCAGTGTATTTAAATTTTATTTCATTATTTAGTTTGGTTTCGATTGACCCACTAGGGTCAGAGTTACCTAGGTCCTTGGTTATGTAGCCTAAAGGAGAGAAATTTGGTATGCAGATTCCTCTAGCAAGGTGCACATTATTATGAAATATGGGTCAAATTCTACCAGAGGGGTTGGAGTTGTGGGATTAGTGTCGTGGTCATGGGGTTTTTAGAACAATTAACAATTTAAAAAGGCCGCATACATCATATGATATATCGTTCAACTCGAAATGATGAAAAACGAAAGAAGAAAGCGCTCATTTACATTTTCTAAATATTATGTTTGAGAAAAATCAATATTTTGAAAAGAAAAAAAAAAGGGGGTGCAAAACTGCAGATAAAAGGGGTAAAGACAAAACCATGGAGAGTGAATAGGTGAAACGTCAAGTAATAAGTGAATAATAATTATTAACAGGAGATACGTCTCCAAGCATAGGTAATGATTTTTCAATTGACCTTTGTATTGTCCTTCTTAATAAGATTTATAGAGGCCTTACAATACAACATAGTTCAAAAATAAGTACAAAAATACTGTAAAAATTTTTTTGACGAATAGTTCCGGCATTTATTCCTGCCTTTCTCAAATCTACATATGAGATGAATTACAGCAATTACATAATTTTACACAGTTTTACTCCTTGTTATGTAACTTATTCTCGTAAAATAACAGATTTTGAGTATAATTACAGAATAAATGATAACCAAATTCAACGTCAAGATATGATAAAAGACTTAGGAGTCACTTTTAACAATAAATTAAATTTTACCAATCATCTCGAAAATTAATATTAGTAGAAGAATAGGTAACGAAACAACAAAATTTTTTACTAATAAGAATACATACTTTTTTACATCTTTATTTAACCAAAATAATACCATAAATTCTTTATGTTTCCTGGATTTGGTACCCATATAATATTCAACTATTTGAGCAGTATTTGGAGACCAAACTATTTGAAATTTTAATTTTTTCATAAATCATAATTTTAACAACATCGCTAAATATTCTTTTCAAGATTCATTTTTTTAACTTTCAGCAAATTATAAATATAGCATTATTTAACAATCTAATCAAAATTATTGAAGGACAATTTGAGCTTCAAGAAACCCTTAATATGATAGGATTTTGCATCCAAAATTCCAGAAGGAACCAGCGGACTTTGATATTCTCTGGAAAATGTCGTACTAATTTAATTAACTTGGATCCTGCCTTTAAACTAATTCACATATTAAATAAAAACTTTTCAATGCCAGATATTTTTAATGATAAGCCTATTAGTCTTTTTTGTTAATTATCTTTATTTGCTTTCTTTTTATCTATTCTCTTTTCCCCACTTTGCACCTCTGTCTGTTGGGATCAGATGTGACTAATGACCATCTGATATACATTATTATTATTATGACATTTTTATCTAACCCATAAATTAACCCCGTTTTGGGCTTTGCCCGTTGGGGAGCAATTTCTTTTTTCCATGTTCTCTTATATAGAGTTCGTGGTTTTGAGATGCTTGTTACTACAATACAATACAATTATTATTATTCTATATCCCATATTTGTTTAATAATATAACAGAACGGATACTTAATTTAACATCCTTTAAATCGATTAAATCAAGCTTTTTATATTGGAAGAATACAAAAAACAACCTGAATGTAATGCAAGTTTTAGATTTGGATGTAAGAAATTTCATGAAAAAGTCTCCGTTATATGTCAAATGTTATAATTTTTTTTAAACTATATGCAGGGTGGATGCAAAAATGAGCCCCTCCTCCTTTTATTTTTGTAACCGAAGCAGATATGTCAATTTTGATGAATCCAATGAACAGGAAGTTGTGGGTGATCTATCCCATGGTGCACTTTTCATCAACCCAAATATACAGGGTGTTTCAATATTATGTACAATAAATTTAGTGACATATTCTTCAGGTCAAAAGAAGACGAAAATGTTCTATAGCACTTTGTCTGGAAACGATTTGTTTGCGAGCAATCCAATATCATATGGTAGGGAAGCACGGTAGTCAGCGGACGATATTTTAGCAGTTCCAGCGTTTCGACCCAACACTAGGTTGAGTGGTATGTTCCATTTAAACCTACTTTAGGGTTGTTTCATTAGTTGTGTACGGTTGTTTCCATTACTGTACATCCACTAGGAATATCGATTTCAGAACGTTTGCGTGCTTTGACATACGCATAACGATTTACGTAAAAAAAAAAGTCATGTACACGTATTCCAGTGCAGAATACACTGACATGCACCTAATATATGGTCTTGCAGACGGAAATGCTGTGGAAGCAAGAAGACTCTACCAAGAATGCTTTCCGAATAGACGTTTGCCAAATAACCGAACATTTGTATCTGTCGACAGACATTTGAGGGAGCGTGGTTCCTTTGGCCGTCAAACAGGACAAGGGCAGCCTGTAGCACATTTTCCGGATGAGGAGGATGTGATAACTGACATCATACATGATGAACCACAGACAAGCACCCGTCGTATTTCTTCCATGGTACACATTCCGCACTCATCTGTTTGGCGCATTCTTCACCGTCAGCTTTTGCATCCATACCATCTGCAACTGGTTCAGGCACTGAACCCAACGGACTATCCACACCGACAACGATTTTGCCAACGGATACAACGTTGTCATGCTGCAGACCCTAGTTGTCTCAGCCAGATACTTTTCACGGACGAAGCAACCTTCACCCGGACAGGAATCGTAAATTCTCACAACCAGCACCATTGGGCAGATGCTAACCCGCACGTTACCAGAGCTCGACCGCATCGAGAGCGTTTCTCCGTGAACATTTGGTGTGGAATTGTCGGAAATAACTTAATTGGCCTTTATGTGTTGCCGCCACGATTGACTGGGCGAACGTATCTTTTGTTTCTGCAGAATGCATTGCCAGAATTACTGGAAGATGTTCCTCTTTTGATAAGATCTAACATGTGGTTCATGCATGATGGCGCTCCAGCACATTTCAGCCATGTTGTGCGAGCACACCTTAATGCTGCATACATGAATCGGTGGATAGGTCGAGGTGGATCGGTAGCCTGGCCTGCAAGAACACCCGGCCTTAATCCCTTGGACTTTTTTCTGTGGGGTCATGTGAAAACAATCCTCTACAGCGCAGAAGTTCCTAACATTATGGATCCGCGACAACGAATTGAAAATGCATGCCAAACCGTTCGTAATGCTGGCGACGAACTCTTCCATGACATCAGACGGTCGCTCATGCAACGAGCCGAAGCATGCATGCGAGCTGGTGGCGGGCACTTTGAACAATTTGGAGCCACGGGTTTAGTTGGCTGTATCGCGTAAATAAATCGTTTCCAGACAAAATGCTATACAACATTTTCGTCTTCTTTTGACCTGAAGAATATGTCACTAAATTTATTGTACATAATTTTGAAACACCCTGTATAAATTAGAATACATTCAAATCCTATCTTAAAATCAGTTACAGATACACGAAAAATACCAATTGAAGACTTCTTCACCATGGAATTCTGAACAAAACAAAAAAAAAAAATTTCTAAAGTCCACACAACCACTGAGCCACCGTTGGACCACACTGTACACTGATTTGCTTATCTTCTATCATTTCCTTTTATGGCAACATAAAAACAAAGAACTTTTTGATATACAAGTAGATCCCGTTATACACGATTTCTGTATTCACGATTTCGGATATACACTGTTTTCATTTAGTTGCGCCAACTATCACCAACATACGAAACTCTTCTATTTTTGTTAGGAGTCTAATTCAGTTTTGGTTTTTGTTTTATTCCTATCCCTGAGTTTGTGCATATATAGCACATCACTGGCTATCTGTGAATAATAAGGTTGCTACACATCAGCCGAGTTTCTAGTCTGTATGTGAAAAGATTTATCGTTGTATGACTTAAATGCCGCCGAAACATAAAGAAAGTATTATTGATGAAGGAAGAAAGCGGGCCCAAAAATCCTACTCATTAGAAACTAAGTTGGAAATCCTCGATGGAGATGAAGAAAACGTTACAGCTGACCATCAAGCGATTTTTAACAAAATATTCTGCTAGTTCGAACAATCCCTTAACATCAAGTCTGAGCTCCTCTTCCATAACTAAACTCTTTTCAGGATTCCTCCAGCATTATTACAGGGAAGAGACTGTTGGAAGCAGCATCAGAATCTTCTGGTACAGATGAACCCATAGCAATATAAAGTTTAGATTGTGGACACTTCTTTTTCTTGTACTTGTACATGTGTTTCGAGTATTTCAGTGTATCTTGGGGTTTATACAGGGTGATTACAAAAGAACTTCACACTTTTAAAAATTTATTACACCAAAGCTATTCAGAATATAGACACACCACATACGGATTCTTAAAGAAAAACTCTTGAAGTTTATTATGACACAGTTAAAGATGTTCAATATGCCCCCCTGTAGTCGAATTCGTCCCAAACCCGCATTAACATGTCTCCATCAATCCCACGTATCGCTACCGTAATGCGTTCTTTCAGATTTTCTCCTTTAAACACCCCTATAAAAAGAAATCACAAGGTGTGAGGTCGGGGCTCCGCGGTGGCCACTTTGCAAGTTCCAGGTTATTGTTTGCTCGACCAATACACTGCTGTGGGAGAGTGGCATCAAGAAATTCTCGCACCTCTGTCTTCCAGTGTGGAGGTGCCCCATCCTGCTGAAAGATAAAGTCGTCACTGTCTTCATTACGGTAGCGATATGTGGGATTGATGGAGACATGTTAATGTGGGTTTGGGATGACAGGGAGGCATATTGAACATCTTTAACTGTGTTACAATAAACTTCAAGAGTTTTTCTTTAAGAATCCGTATGTAGTGTTTCTATATTCTGAATAGCTTTGATGTAATAAATTTTTAAAAGTGTGAAGTTCTTTTGTAATCACCCTGTAAAATAAAAGTGCTATTTAAGACTAAAAAACAGAAAATGTTGTATTACTAATCCTATACTTCTATAACGCAATTATTTACGTTATATCAGCAAAATAATTAATGCTTATGAGAATAAAACACTATTTTGTACATGTTAAATGGAACCCGTTTTACGCGAATTCAGTATACTGTGTTCGGGAAAACTCAGATTTTTATGTAAAAAAATAGATATAATTTAAGTTTCTATTTTTTTCTATTCTTTAAGTTTTTTTTACCGTTTTGCAGACAGTGATTGTTGAGTATATATTGTTTTAATAAATGTTAATTAAAATCCCCACGTGGTTATCACTGTCTGCAGCTAGTTGTCCCTTGCGAATAATTTTCGTGATCACGAGGATGTGTGTCCCACTATTGTTGAAGTTCTTTCCGTGGTTACTGATTTTTTATTTTCAGACAGACCACTTCCAGCCACTGGCTTGACCAGTCATCCCTCCTTCTGGTCCTCCACGTCATTCCTAGCCCTGCAGCATGGCGTTCAACTTCAATTTATCATTTTCATTCCAATGCTCTGCGAATTACTCCTACCCTGCCGTTCGATGTTTAGTTTCTTATTGAATTTCTCACTTTCTCGCGGCAGCCATGATTCCTTATCGAGCAGCATTGTTTTGCGGTTTACCCCATAAGGTAACAATGAAATTTCTTTTAATGCTATTTCAACAATAACGCGCATAAGGGACGCCATGCTGCACAATTTCATTTTTTATTCCCCATTATTAATTGATTATCATTTCAGAGTATTTCTTTAGACATTTAATGGGAATTTGAAATTTCTTTTTCCTTATTCTTTATAAGGAATTGGTCTGTCTCAATTCTTTTTTATATTTAAAGTTAATTCACTCATGTAGCGATTAATATTTCTCGTTACAGTGTTTTACTGTATCTAACGTACATTTAAGTATTTCTTTATTGTATTCCGAGAAATATTATTTTTTCTTTTGTAATTGAGATCGTAATGCCTATTCCTCAATTTAAGTCATATTGTATAGAACATTCTTTTGTATAGAATATTTTGATATTTTATAAATAAATATTACATTTTTAAACCACAAAATAAAAGTCTTTAACGAGCCACGTTCATTCTTAAGTTTCGGGGTTTCCTTTTAAAGTATCACCCCTTAAATATTATATTATTTTTGCTTCCCCCTCTGAACAGTATGTATCTCGTATAACAGGATCTACCTGTACCTTTAAATTATTTGAATAGATTTACATATTTTTGTTTAAAAAAAAAAATTTGATTTGTTGAGGTTTAATAATTTTATGAATCATTCAGTTAATAATTCCTCAACAGTTATTTAATACAAAAAAAAAGGAAGCTTTTATATTGTTTTTCTTTTCCTAGAATTTGCAAATTTTTTGTCATTACAAATAATAAAATATTTAAAAATATTATTCATCGATTAATAAACTTTTTTTAACGTATTCATAAAAGGCGTTATCAAACTGAATCTTAATGATAACTGCAATCATTAGTTTAAATAATGATACCTGTGTTATATTAGGAATTTAATTGCCCCTGGAGGAGGAGAGGGGAGGAGCAATAACACTTGACTTCTAATATTGGTACGATTATTAATATTATTATTCCTACAGAAATACAAACTAAAAAGCAAATTTGCTCCTCCTGCGAGGCATAAAAGTGAGTGAGAGATTAAATTTTTTAATTTCCCGTTAATTAAAAGGTGCAGATCAAGATCGGGTTGAAAGCTCTCACAATGGTTATGTCAACAGATAAAAACCTTTTAAATTTTTATTAGCGATGAGAACACCTTGACAACCTTGAGCCGAATGCAAACCTCTTCCTGGTACAAATCTCATTTCAACTCATCAAACACATAATGAATTACATAGAGAATTTGAAATAAATAAATAAATAAATTAAATAGAATTAAAGCGTAAAATCAATAATTTCAGTGATCTATCTAGCCTACGCTCTCCAATGAATGGGAAAACACTTTCACCTGGCTATGATTAGGTGCACGTCTAGATGCATCGAAATTTTTGTATTTTTGCAAGTATCGATTAATTTGAAGATACTGATATACGGACTTACCTCCTTTGCATGGTGTTCTGTGTTGACTGTGCTGGGCACGATATCCGACGATCATCTCATATTCACCGGTATCTCTTCGCAGAGGGAAAGAGACTTCGAGCACAGTATTGCAAGGCTGGATAATCTTGAGAATTCCCTTCACCTTGTGTCGCTTCTCTTCCAGCGATAGCCTTCCCGCATACTCGTCGACCAACTGATCTTCTAAGACTTGCCACCCACGATGGAAGAAATACTCCACCATATCAAAAAAGTTAGGATCCTCCGCATCTTCGACGTATAGAACATTCTCCGGAACGACATGATCGGAATAAGATCGAGTGTGATTACTACTATGAATATTATTATTATTATTATTGCAGTAGGCGCCCGCAGTGACTACTCGTGAACAAGCAGACGGCACTTCAGCAGAATGAAGAAAACCGTGTTTAAATGAGGTCCGTGCAATGTTAAAGGCTAATCTTAACATGATTGCTAAAAGGTGCAAGTAACCCTAGGAAAGGTCCAGAGAGGCTGAGAAGAGAGGAAATGGGTAGAAAATGCTCCAAGCTCACCGATATATGGAAAATAGTAATAAAAATGGTGAACAAATGAACCAGCTATTGCCAGTAGTGCAATCTCACCACCGTCGGTCGAGCCAGCCCCACCTGATAAGCGCTCGCCCAATCAGAATCGCTCTATCGACTTCGTACGCTTTCGCCGAGCGTGGCGCCCTCTCGCCCGAGTAACAAATGGTAGCAAGCAGCAGATGCGCTGCTGCGCGTGAGTGTGCGGTGCTGCTAAGCAATACGCTCGACGAGCAAAATTGCATTCATATCCTTCCAAAAGTTGTGTTACTCTATCACATTAGCTTCATAATGACTAAGCTTACTTAGAAAATGATTACAGGCAGCAACCTGCAAAATTGATTACAGCGTATGCAGGAATAGATAAAATTCCATTAACTATAAATAGACTCGCATTCCACACTCTCACTCGGCATTACCTCTTCCAGTATGAATTTACAAAAACACACAGTATGTTTCATATTTATTCGGACACTTTAAAAACAGCCCATTGTCACTGGTTTTGACCTTTATTTAATTTCTACAACAATGATAATGCTTCAAATGAACTATAGGCCCTCTGAATATAACAAAACGCATAAACAACTTGAAAAAAATTGAAAGGCACGATTTAGCACCAGTTAAACAATAATAAAAATATTTCACGTCCACTGTGACCTCCCCTTTTGTTGATGACATCATGAACTCTGTTTGGCATTAAAGACAAAGTAAAAAACAACTCTTTAACCACAACAAAAATTAAGTAAAAAGAAAAATGCAACCTAATCCTAGAAGCGCTTTTCGAGGGCGAAGCTCTCATCATTCAGCAGGTGGAAAAGAAGGGAGTAACACACCAGATGAAACTGAGTGTGAAAATCGACAATCGAACCAGATGAACCTTGTTAAGTCATCCAGAGGATAAAGAGGAGTCCTTTCCTATTAGGACAGTGAAGCAGATTGTTGATTGACGAGGGACACGAAGGAGCTAGGAGATCCAGTAGTCTGGAAAAATAGCCTTTTGGATGTCTTCGAAGTTGACGTCCAGGAGATGACGATGCCTGCGATGCCTGAGTAAACTTCGAAAAGTGAGCGGGTGATCCAGAATATCTGCAACCAGAGGATTAGGGTGGTCCTTGATCTTCGGAAGAAGCTTCTTCAACGACTCCTGTACATAGTTTCCAATAGGAGGTATATCAAAATCTTCAGTAATGGAAGCATTTGTTGCAACTCTCCTGTCCAGTTGGGCGATGGTCCTCAGGGTAATGTTTTGGAAAGTTTGCAGGTTCTTCCATCTGGACTTGCATATTGTGGCCCAGGCAGGCATGCCATATAACAGAATGGTCCGAGTGTGAAAAAGAACAATACCGATATTTATAGTCTGACAGCACCAATGACAGAAAAAGTGATAAACCCCACTAAGGGGGCT
>JAHWFO010026840.1:0-10292 GCA_023313115.1 Rhysida immarginata | reverse complement strand
TCCTAATTTGCATATTTGGGATGATGAAAAGTGCACCATGGGATAGGCCACCCACAACTTCCTATTCATTAGATTCATCAAAATTGACATATCTGCTTCGGTTCAAAAAATAAAAGGGGGGGACAGACTTATGGACCACCCTGTAGAAAACAAAGGCATATTCTTGATGTCAACTTCGAAGACATTGGTAACGTTTCCTTCCCGGATTATTGGAAGATGTAATACCACCCTCTCTCTCACTCTCCTGTCAATCGTCAATCTTATTTGTTTGTTTTTTCATAATGTGGCAGGCCTCTGTGGGTTAGTCAGGCTTCTTGCCTATTTCAGTGTATTTCATGTGGAATTTATTCTGGAAGGGTGAGAAACGTGTAAGCACTGCATACGTCCCACCTGAACAAATGTACACTTCACTGTTCGGTTGTCGATTAGTGTAGTTTGTATCTTTGATAAAGCCGGAAATAAATGGTGAAACTAGTTGGAAACTGTTTTCCCTTTATAGTATTGTAAAGTGTCTACCAATTTCATAGAAAAAATAAGTCTCGTTTATACAGTAGATTCTATTGCACAAAATTTAGTTATTTTTATAAACAGTTTCCCTTTTTAAATTTTCTTGCAGTGTAAAAAAGGCAATCCCTCCTGCATCACCAGCCAGTCCTCTGCATGAAGTCCCTGTGTCTCACAGTACTCCAGATTTAAAGAAAACGTCAAAATGGTTGGTACTGCTTATTTACTGTTAAATATTTTGAGAAATTGTATAGAGTGTTTTTGTACAAAATAGCCATTTTATGTATTTATTACTTTTAGAACCAGAAATGAAGTAAAGACAAGACCTGGAAATATCTTCAACACTTCTCCAAGTATGATAATAAAGTCATATATTATGCATACTCAAGTGAATGGACCATCTGATTATTATGTATAAAATTAAATTTTGGCCATTACTGCTCATAAGTAAATAGCTTCAACCTCTTCTTTTATTTAATTTGAAAAAAATTGATGCCAAAAACAAAATAACTACTTTTGTTTTTAATTAATGTAAATAAATTGTTGTTTTATTTACTGAAATTTTCTAATCATGTGAAATATAAAGTACATGTAGCAGCTGTACTGTTTGAATCTATTCAATATCCATCCTCATTGTCAGAGGAGCTTTATATGGCTACCGTTCTGCTAAGACATATTTTGGCATATACTTTAATATTTTTTTTTTTTTTTTATGTAAAGAAATTTCTTATAATATAAAGACCTTTCTGCTTAATACAAGTGTCGTTGTAACCGTCATAATGCAAAGAAACTTCAATGCACAATATTAAAAATAGATAACGTGTAACCAATGAATTTTTGTTAATATTTATTTAAAGACTACTAGTCAATTTAAATTTCATATCAAAGACATACCGTTTATTTTTTTTATCTATTTATGAAGTATTTTTTAACTATTAAAAAAAAAAAAGATCTGATACGTTAATTTTTTTACGTGCAATTGTTAGAAGTAGAAGAAAAAATCATGATAAAAAATTTTTTATGATGTTTTATTTAAATGAAAATAATGGAATTAAATTGTAATTCACTTTAATAAAATTTTTCAAAGACACAAAAGAGTTTTTATTTTAATTATGACGAGGAACGTCCACCTGAAAGAAACAGACGTACAATGTGATTTGTTGTAAATTTATTTGTAAAAATATTGTATGAAACTATACTCACTATTCTTGCAGCTCTCTTCACTAGTATGTTATAGGCAAAGAAGTTTAACTAAGGGAAGAAAAGGAAACTATAGTAATCTATATAAAACGCTATTCTTATCTTTACGCAACGACCCATGAATGAAAGTGAGGTTGTGTTTTATTTGGAAATGTTCACATTTGCTAACGGCCGGTTGCAACAATGCCAGTTAAATTGGTAGAGACTTTACAATACAATAAAGGGAGAACAGAGTTTCCGACTAGTTTCGCCATTTTCCCAGCTTTATCGAGGATATAAACTACACGAGAGGCTTCTCGCCCTTATACAGGGTGAATACAAAAGTCTGAACCCCCCTTTTATTTTTTGAACCGAAGCAGATATGTCAATTTTGATGAATCCAATGAATAGGAAGTTGTGGGTGGCCTATCCCATGGTGCACTTTTCATCGTCTCAAATATGCAAATTAGGACCCATTCAAAATTTATCTCAAAAACCGTAAGGGATAGAGAAAAAAACCCAATTGCAAACTTGTTCAGTATAAAAAAACAAACAAAACAAAAAAAATCATCCAAATCGGACCAACCAATCACCCACAATCACGTGGTGAACTGTTTGTAGCTTACAAACATTTACACTGCACAAGGAAAACTGAATGTTGACATTTCCACCATGTAAAGCATGCAAATCAAAAAATTAACATAAATTACCATACTCGCATTCACTTTCGTGCGGAAAAGCAAATAAAAGGCATGTTTCAGCACACAGAAGACGGAACAATTCCAGGATGGCAAGCTACACTGTTCCGGAAATGGTCAACATGATCTTCTGCTTGTGGGTGATTGTTTGGTCCGATTTGGATGATTTTTTTTTGTTTTGTTTGTTTTTGTATGCTGAACAAGTGTGCAATTGGGTTTTTTCTCTATCCCTTACGGTTTCTGAGATAAATTTTGAATGTGTCCTAATTTGCATATTTGGGATGATGAAAAGTGCACCATGGGATAGGCCACCCACAACTTCCTATTCATTGGATTCATCAAAATTGACATAACTGCTTCGGTTCAAAAAATAAAAGGGGGGTTCAGAATGTTGTATTCATCCTGTATGGTTTGGAATTCAGCTGTGGAAATTCTGGGATCTAGAACAGTTGCATTGAAGTCAACAGGAAATGAGAAAGTCCACTTGACTGTTGTCCTGGCAGCTAAAGGTTAATGTTCCAAGTAGAAGCCATACATAATTTTTTGTCGGGGGAAACGCAAAGTCCAAAAATTGTAAAGTAGTCCTGGTATAGTCATCACATCATCAGCTAATGGATGGATGGATGGATGAATGAATGATGAACTGACTAAAGGGTTTATTGAAATTTCTTTTTTGGTAAGTGTCTTCTGGCATGGGATTTCCATATAGTGGACGGAGATTTCCGACTGGATCCTCTGTTCAGCTCAATCAATGGTGAAGGCATGAAGCAGTGATTTTCAATCAGTGTCCCTTTTAATTACAAATTCTAATAAGTTGTCTTGTTTATGCTAATAATTAAATCCTATAAACCATAATTTATGTGGGCCACAGAAGTTTAACTACAGGTCCAAATGAGATGTGAAATTACGAAGGCTGTTCAAGAAAGAACGATCATATTTTTTTACAGACATAATTTCCTTGCAAAAAAAAGGACTGTGTGTAGTAACTGATAGCTTAATACATAATGTAACATGGAACAAATTTCAAGATCATGGCATTAGACTTCCACCAGTGGAGGCGTGCAACTGCAGAACATGTTCAGTTTCGCCTAAACCACAATAGAGTTGCTGCTCTGAAATTCTACTTTCGTCTCAACAAATCTTCAATGCAATGATACAGAAGGCCTATAGGGACATCAAAGGAAGGTGGACCCGGTGCTCCAGTTAGCACTCTAACAGAAGAAAACATTAACACCGTCACAGTAATGTCCTGAAAATTCTGCAAGTCCATTTTGCGAGAAAAAGCCCACATTTCTGTGAAAGAACCTGGATGCTTCACCACGATCGTACGCTGTAAATGTTGTTGCTGAATATCTCACAAAAATTAATATTATGCGTACCCCTCACCCTACGTATAGCCCAGATTTAGCCCCATGCGACAACTTCTTTTCCCTCCTGTGAAGAAACGCCTTCGTAGGAGGCATTTTCCATCATCAGAAGCAGTGGTGAAGGCCGCGAAGGTGATTCTGAAGGACTTACCCAAAAATGGTTTCCAGTATGTCTTTGAAGAGTGGCAGAATCGCTGGGACAAGTCACTGCTTCCAAAAAAACTGGTAGTGTTGGGAGAAGCATGTCAAGAGTTCGGGGCCTGGATAAACCAGAAGGAAGGAACTGACGCTAGAACATGTAGGCACATAATCAACATTTATTACATCCCAAAAAGAACAAATACAACATGTGTCTGTGCAGCTCGCAAATTCGGATAAAACACAGAGGGGCCTCTCGATATGCACTAAGCTTTACCTTAAACGCTAATGTCTCAATATATATGCAACAAATCCCTCCCATTAACCAGGACGTCAAACTGAGAAAGTGTTCTGCATGGCAGGAGAACAAAATCTTGTCCAAAATGTGTTGGTGAAGTGCCACAGACACTGGGCAAGCCAGCATCGGAAGCTATCACCCATAGGCGTAATGTGCCCTCTTTGGTTCAATGCATGAGGGGAAGAGCACGGGAGCCCCTCCCTGGCAAGCTCCGCGATGTTTCCAACAAGCACCAGTGGGAGCGTGGCCCTAGCGTATCGTTCGGAGCGGCGTTTTCACGATAAAAACAACGAACTAACAACGCAAACACACAACAAAGGACAACGCAACATCGCTCTCATTTGTCCTGTTCCCGTCAGGCCCATGTGACACCCCAACTAACACGTCACAAAATGCTGGATATGCATTTTGAAGGCTACACCTTCATTCTCAACAGCAGCAAGATTGAAACTGACCATAAAATGCACAGATTCTTCCTTTCATCATGTGTCGTTGCCATTAATTCTAAAACCAACACTACTTACAGGTAATTGTTGAGGTAAAGCAACACCCTGAAAACGATAGAGTAATCCATCTTTTGTATGAATCCTGTGCACCTTTAACAAAAAAATTGATCAAGCATCTTTATCGCAAACACAGTCAACAAAAATATACGACATAAAATATAACACTGACGACTTACTGCTGCGACTGTGTATTTTGCTATTAGATTGGTATTTCCTATCATAGGTCCTCTGCTGATATCTATGTGATCATCAACTCTGTAAAGTGTCACTGTATTCCCATCGGTCGATTGGCTGCTAATTTTTGGAATTTGTTGTTTCTTAAATCTGAAAAGTATTTTATAATTATGTAATCACTGTCCGGAAAAAAGTTCGCGAGAAAAGTTCTGTCCGGACAGCTCTCCCAAAACTTACATTTTGCTGTACGAGGTGCGTTCAAGTTATAAGGTCTCCAATTTTTTTTCTCTGCAGTGAGAGCAAGTAGAAAGATCCGAATGCTTTTAAAATTTTGCGGGAAACATTTCGTCTTTACTAACACAGATGGCAGTGAACGGCGTGAAAACCGTGCGTGTTGCCGCGAATGATGTTTCATACCCTAAAAATGGCGAAGATTAGTTTACAAGATCAACGTGCAATAATTCGTTTTCTGCACTTGCGAGATGAAACGTCCATCAAAATTCATCGCCAATTCAGTGAGATATGCGATGAAGGCGTTATGAATGTTAAAAATGTGCGTTCGTAGGTGCGAAAGTTCAATGTGAGAATGAACCGAAGCAGCCTCGACCACGAACCAGTTGAACAAAAGCCACGATTGCTCGTGTGGAACAAGTTATGGAAGACCATCGCTTAGGTGTGCGTGATATAGCCTCTAAACGTGGCATTTCCGTGAGGTCTGTGGAGTCCATTTTGCAGGATGAGCTGAAAATGCTGAAAGTTTCTTCAAGGTGGGTCCCACGAATGCTGACCGACGAACACGAGTCTGCACGGGTGGCAATTTCTCAGCAGATGTCGACACGTGATGCAGCAATGAATGGTGCTTTCTTTTCATCAGTTAGATGAGACGTGGATTCCATTTTTTAACCCCGAAAAGATTTCGAGTCACAGCCTCTGCTGAGAAAGTTATGGTGGCCATGTTTTGGGATGGCGAAGGCGTAATCCTCACACATTGTGTTCCAAAGGGTACAACTGTTACAGCTAATTCATACGAAAATGTTTTGAGAACAAAATTCTTTCCAGCATTGCATGAGAAACGACCAAACAAGACTGGACGGGTGCTTTTTCATCGAGATAACGCCCCTGCTCATCGGGCACGCCTAACTCGGCAGTTTCTTCATAATAACTTTGAGGTGGTTTCCCATGCTCCATACTCATCAGAACTTGCTCCTAGCGATTTCTGGCCGCTCATTTCCCAACCGAGCTGCCGTTGCTTCAGCGATTTACCAGAAGATACCCCTAAAGAAGAGTTCTCAGCAGCCATGGAATCATGGTGCCGCCTTTGTGAAAAATGTGTT
Source organism: Rhysida immarginata (assembly GCA_023313115.1). Taxonomy (NCBI): domain Eukaryota; kingdom Metazoa; phylum Arthropoda; class Chilopoda; order Scolopendromorpha; family Scolopendridae; genus Rhysida; species Rhysida immarginata. The sequence goes on along the minus strand of JAHWFO010026840.1, from coordinate 4,094 downwards.
CGACTTCATGGTGATTACGTCGAGAAGTAACAGTAGTTACAACTTTCTGGGTTAAGTACAAACCTAGCGTCAATAAACTTCGGACGCCAAGTAATTTGGCAAAAAACACAGTGAAAAGTGCATACAGAGGATTGCAGGCTAATGAAAATAGATTTACTCAGTGTACATGCAACAATATCAACATCTATTTAGAATCGATTTAATGGTGTGAAATAATTTATTCAAATTTATGTAAAATTGCGTTGTCAACAGGTTTCAAAGAACTTCGTACACAAGGGGTCGCCAGCATATAGAACTTTCCTGAAGGCTGTAGAAACGCCCAGAATGCTTTGCATCAGGCTTTAAAAGCACCATCCACGCGACAGAGCACAGTATTCGTGTTGTTTTGAACCATGGGACGTGGTAAACCAGTAGGAACGTGTATACGGCAAAATATTATACAGCAGTTCCAGAATAAGAAATCCCAGCGAGCTATTGCCCATGAATTATCAGTTCCACTCTCTCTCTCTACTGCTAATGGGATCATCAAGCGTTTCAGAGAAATCGGGAAAACAGAACCAGGGACTGCACCAGGCAAGCAGCGATTATTGAATGTTAGGGACCTACGAGTATTTCGACGTTACATTGTGAAAAACAGGCATGCTCCCATAAGTGAAATGACTGTTTAGGCTCGAGAATATTTTCATCTACCCATATCTGAAAGCAGTCTGCCGTTACATCAGAAGATGCAACTATTACTTATACGCTACAAAGAGGAAGCCATTTATGAGCACTGTAGCTAAGCGTCGCCGGGTAGCATGGGCCAGAACCCATCTAAAGTGGACCCTTGCTCAGTGGAATAGTGTTCTGTGGTCCGACGAGTCCACCTTTGCAGTGATGTATGGCAACAACGGTCGCAAGGTGCTAAGGACCAAGCACGAAAGTAATCATCCCGACTGTTACCAGAGGAAAGTTCAGAAGCCTGCATCGCTGATGGTGTGGGGCTGCACGAGTGCAGCCAGGAGAGGATCGCTTCACTTTTGCGAGGGCACTATTAACTCTGCTGCCTATATAAACATTCTTCAACAGCATCTGCGTCCATCCCGCCAAAAGTTGTTCAATAGAAGACCAAGCATCTTTCAGCAGGACAACGCGAAGCCTCATGCTGCTCGGAACACCAAGGCTTGGCTACAACAGCAGCGTTTCAGGGTGCTTGACTGGCCTGCCTGCAGCCCAGATCTGTCACCCATTGAAAACGTATGGCGCATTTTAAAGTGAAAAGTCAGACAGCGGAAGCCTCGAACACTGCAGCAGTTGCGGGCGTATATTTCCGAAGAGTGGGACAAAATTCCAGTAGAAACAACGCAGAAGTTAGTGTCCAGCATGTCTCAACGACTTCGGAGCGTCATTCGTCGGAAAGGTGACGCCACTCAGTGGTAATGTGCAATAAACGGTACGGTGTACGAAGTTCATTGCAACGTGTTGAAAACGGAACATTACAAAAAGTCGCTTATTTAATTTTCTCGTTTGTTTTTATGTTAAAATGGTATATCACAGTTGTACCAAAGCTCTGTGCACTCAATAAAGTAATTTTCATTTGTTTACCATTAGTTTCGTTGTACTTATCCAAAATTCTGTAGGTGTCCGAAGTTCATTGACGCTAGGGTTGTATTTTGTCAGAAAAAAATTGGGAGAAAAAAACTTGAACGCACATCGTAACAATTTGAATTTTTTTCTGCCGTTCTGATCACTCTCTGCCGCCAGGAAAGTGTAGTTTTCTTTCCTTTGGGGCCATCCATAGATTACGTCACACGAATTTCATGATTTTTGAACCCCCCACCCCGTCCTTGTCACAGATGGTCACATTTGTGTGACCCCCCCTCCCCTGGTGTGACATCACATAGTTTGCAATTTTAAATTTATATATTTCTATTTAAAATCTTTTTTCATAAACTCAACAATAAATCAAACATTTTAGAAAATTTACAAAACATAACCAATCAAATGAACGATCAAAATTTATTCATCTTGTGTCCATGGACTCTGAACCCATTCCTTTATATTATTTATGACTGGTATAGCAGTTTCCTCGTTCTCGATTTAGATAATGTTAGGAACATTCGATGTGTCAACATCATCTTCATCCAAACATACAGCATCATCATCGTTTATCAAACAAACAACTTCCCTGGCATGTACCAAAGGTAGCCGATGCGCTGACCTAAAGGTAAAGTGAGTGTGAGCTCACGCAGCCGCCACGTGCTAAAAAGTGATACAAACAAATTTAAACCTTATAATATGAGGATGAATCAATAAGCAAGATACACTCGCCACCACCATCTATGGTCGAAGAGCGCAGTTTTTTTAAGGATCTTGCCTGTTTGTCTATAACCGCAATGTGTTAATTGTCATCATGGCGCAGCAACTGGTTGCACACTCCAAGTCGGAGATTCGCGGAACAATTCGTTTTTTGCGGGCGAAAGGCTTAAATTGCACTGAAATCCATAAGGAAATTTACAGTGTCTACGGGGATAATGTGATTTCTCGTCCTGCAATTGTGAAGTGGTGCCAGCAGTTCGAAAATGGGTGCTCAGATTTGACGGACGAATACGGCAGGAGAAAGAATTGGATGCTCGGATCGGTGCAGCAAGCTGTGTCAGACGTGAACTGTGGCGATCCGTGGTAACGAAACGCAAGCTGGGTAACAAAGCCAAGCTCTCCGTATTCAAATCTATCTTTGTCCCCATTCTCACCTATGGTCATGAGGCTTGGGTAATGACCGAAGAGTGCGATCGCGGGTACAAGCGGCCGAAATGAGATTTCTGAGAGGTGTGGCAGGTGTTACCCGACCAGATAGAGTGTACAGCAGCACAATAAGGGAATCTTTAGGTGTTGAGCCGCTACTTCTCCACATTGAGAGATCTCAGTTGCGCTGGTATGGACACGTGATACGGATGCCGCAAACTGGTCTTCCTAGGCAGTTGTTATTTTCCAAGTCGGTGGGTAAGAGACCAAGGGGTCGGCCTAGAACCAGGTGGCTAGACTACGTGGAGAATCTGGGTTCGAGTCGCTTGGATATTACCAGGGAGGACATGCGCCTGATGGCGGAAGATCGCAATCGCTGGAGATCCTCCATAGAGCTGCTGCCCCCGCGACCCTAACGGATAAGCGGGTTTGAAAAGTAAGTAAGTAAGAATACGGCACAGGAAGACCAACCATGTCCAACACTCCCGAGCACATTGCCTGCATTAATGAGATTATTCTGGACAATCGATAGATCAGGATTAAAGAAATCGCTAGAACACGTAGCATTTCTTATGGAGTGTACTGACATGGTTGAGAAACGCTGGAGCGGATTTTTATCGCAGCGACATGGAAAAGTTAATTTGACGTTCAGACAAGTGTTTACAATTGTTGGATGATTATACAGGGTGATTCAAATCGTGTGTAAAACAATTTAAGGGAGGATTATAGAAGTCAAGGTAAACACAAAAAGTTCCATGAACATGGGTTCGAATTGGAACGATAACTGAGATATGAACAGAGATAAAAATGCTGTCACCAAGATCAACACGTTAATAACTCAGGTTCTGTAAAGCCTAGATTAATGAAATTTGGAGGAATAACAGGGTACATACCGTTAAAATTTGATCGAATTCCAACGAGAAGTTTTCGAGTTACGCAGTCGAAATTGTAACAAGTGCTGGTTAGTACTCACAAGTGAATACGTGTTATGATATTGAATGAGTAACTCTGAAACTTCTTGTTGGAATTCGATCAAATTTTAACGGTATGTACCCTGTTATTCCTCCAAATTTCATTAATCTAGGCTTTACAGAACCTGAGTTATTAACTTGTTCATCTTGGTGGAGGCATTTTTATCTCTGTTCATATCTCAGTTATCGTTCAAATTCGGAACCATGGTCATAGGAATTTTTGCTTTTACCTTGACCTCTATTTTATAGTTTTTCGTTAGAGTTTTAATACGTGAAATATATACATGTGACGTCACGAAGCTTACAACTCCCCCCCCCCCCCTTGTCACACAATGTCACACTTTGTTGACCCCCTCCCTCCCCCTTAACGTGTGACGTAATTTATGGATGGCCCCTTTC
>JAHWFO010026838.1:0-11930 GCA_023313115.1 Rhysida immarginata | reverse complement strand
ATCCTACTCTTAGATGGTATAGATTGGAGACGGAACGTTAATTGAAGGCACATTCGCTTAAGGTCAGCGGTTTTTTAATATCCTATGCTTTAAGGCTGTTTTTTCTACAGATCTTATTCTGGAAAAGCCCTTTTCAGGGCTAGCAGTCTGACTATTCTTTACTTATTATTTTAAATTTTATCATAATGCCAGACTCAGGCACAGCGTTAAGTGGGATTGCAAGCCAAAAAACAAGTGATGGTAAATATACGTATGGCGAAATATATTGTAACGTTCAGTTTGTTTGAAGTTACGTTTTTTTTTTTTCTTGTTTTTTTTTGTTTTTTTTTGTGTGCTGATTTTAAGTGCGTTGAGTATTAGTGAATTCGTTGTTTTGTCTTGTTACTGTCGTCTATAATAAATGTTCGTCGTTTAATAAGAGTGTTTGTTTGTAATTAATTATGTTTCGTTTTGATTGTTTATCTATTATTGTAGAGGAGAGGGATTGAAGCGTTAGCGATCGACAATAAGCCTTTGTTGGGACGGGTTTGTTGTGGTCGCGTTCGCGGAAGACTATGTGCGAGGCTTCTCCTCTGTTAAGAAAATTTCTTTTTTTTAAGGAGTATTCCTTTTTTAACATCCATTGGGGAAAGTCGTTTTCAAAGCCGTTTTAAAAAAAAAAAAGACACTAGACTATATATTGTAATCATGAACATTACTTTTTTGATAATGGTTACGTGCAAGGAACAAGATGTTCCGAAGAGTATTACGTCCTTTTCCCCTCTCCTTCCCGACGCGTTCTGAGGAGCCGCCTCGTTCTAACAAGGCCATAGATGAGCGCCTGTAAGAAGTTTGTGCAACACAGCGACCGAGACAGTGGAACAAGGCGATAAGTATTGCATATATAAACTTACATGTTATTGCTTTCTTTCATTTACTGTTTTGTGCTACGTATGTTTGTCTTGGTACATGGAGAACGCCCTCGCCGTGCGCAGCAGCTGAGACGAGATACTGAAGGAGCCCGAGACACGAAATAGACGATTTAGGAAACGAATGCGGAGCTCGGCTGGTTTATTCGTCAACCATGCATTGGGACCTCCAAGGAATAGTCTGTGGAAACAGGAAGATGTCTGGTGAGTCCGTTCCGTGTTATGGTAGTATTGTAGTATATGGGTTGTAAAAGGATCGAGAAATGATTCAATCAGAGTCAAAGTATTAAATGAAACAAGGGCTTTAATATCTAACAACAATCAAACAACATTCTAACATTAAGGAACTTAAATTCTAATATATACAAAACAGTAAGGATCTTAAATGAACCAGGGTTCCATCCGAGTTCGTCAGCAAACAGTAGAAACAAACATGATTGCAAAGCTTACATAGCGATAGGTCAACATCCCTTTCTAGTACATAATTCCAAACCCAAGATAAAGCATACTTAGATGATTTATAATTTAGAATTCTATCTGAGAAAACTAATGACAAAAGGGAATTCAAAGATTGGCTAGACTAGATACATCTAATGTTGTAACAAAGGATTCTACTACCTTACATGCTGGGACGATACTGGCGGCAACGAAGTCGGGAGAGAGCTGGAGACAAGTGCAGGTCAGGAAGACTGATTCTGGAATGCCTTTCAAAATTCCCGCTCCCCTTTTATATCAGAACGGAATTCGCAATGAATCTTGGGATACTCCCTCTGGTGGCGAGGTCAGAACTATCCATAATACTTCCGGAACAGGGGGGAAAAGGATCGATATTGAGATCAAAGGTGATATACACTCCCAGCATGCAAAGCAACAAGCTTACTTAAACATAATTTACAAAATGCAAAATACAGATATTACAATTCAGGATCAATAAAATATACACCAACATATGAATAATAAAGTGTTCCAGGCTTCTAGATTCCTGCAATATCAAGATCAATTTACAAAAGGAATAAATAAGAATCTATCATAAGAACAAAGAGAGGAATCGGAAGGTAGGCCTAACCGCCCACATGGTGCGCAAAAACATCGATTCTTAAAACGATGGTTATCGAGGTATCGATTTATCATTTCATTGTTCTTCAAAACATCGATTCTTGCACTGCTTCTAAGTACAATAAATACATATAACAAAACTTTACTACAATAAAATCAATCATAACACAACTGACAACGTCACAGTATAACTACGCGAACTGCGTCAAATTGCAAAGTTGTTGTTAAATGCGATGTTGGGCCTTCGACGCTTCAAGTGGGACAATAGAGTTTCCCGTCGCTGTGAGACCCGCGGTCGATATAACGAAGATTTGCAATCAGGAAAAGGACTAAAAGACATTGGATTCTTAATGCTGGAAATAGTTTAACGTTTTTCGATTAGCATAAGCTTAATGTAGGATAAACTAAAAGTTAGCTGAACGAGCAAAACTGGCACACCTGCTCACGGCTTATGTGCAAAATAAACGTAATGATCAGTGTTGCCAGTGAGATCCCGTCACTCATTCATTGTTGCCGTAAGAGGGGTCACTGTCCCTCCCCCCTGCTTTGCTTAATAAAGGAGCGACATGACGCCAACGAGCGTTGAACTGTAGGAATACTTGTACGGGACGTGAATGGGTGGAACTCATGCTACTGTTACATGCTGATTAGTTTACCAATATAGATGCTTGTAATTCGAATTACGTTTAGAGGCAAGTTGCCGTTTTGCTTGGAACCACGTGGTGGTTGGATTAATTATTAATAGTTGTAATGTGCATGCGAGTCATTATGGGCCCATATAAATGATAATTAAGTCTATTGAAAATGTAACCAGATGCTGTAAAATTTAGAATTAGTTAAGTGAATAAAGGGTTGAGTGTTCAATTACAGCAGTAGTGGAGTGATAATTTCCTTTTATCGGTCCCGAACCCTTAGCGATTTTCCACTCCGAGCGTAGGACGTGTAGTCTTACGTCCATAGGTTCCACGAAGTGGGGGTGGGGACGCTACAATATAAAGATGCCTGTAAAGATTACAGATTCGAAGCTTTGGATGCTATAAATAAGGATAAGCTAGAGGTTTTGCGCCAAGAAATGTGCACTAAATATGATAATTTACAAGGAAAAGTCGAGTCACTAAAAGGGAACATAACTGAAATCCACGATAAAATTGCTAATATGAATGCTGAAATATCTGCAGCACGTAATGAAGCCAACAAAAACTTTAATAAGTTGGAGCAGTTCCTCAAAGATCAATTCTCTGCTCTGTCAATGAAAGGTAATCAGCCTACAGGTGAAACTTCTGACTAACTAAGAGACTCTTGTGAAATAGAGTGTGTGAATCCTCAGCCTATGGAAATTATCCCTTCCGGCTTAGGGAGTAATGATAACGATGGCAAAGACCCGATTAGTACAAATCGCAAACGGCTATACAATGATACGGATAAATGGATACCTGCAAAATCCAAAAAGGCTAAAAAAGGGTTGAAAATTGACAACATCAAGGATGTTGTTGATATAAATGATACAATCGCTGTTGCTTTTCGAGAAAGCAAGTCCGAACAGCGAAAAAATGTTGAAAAGTCAAATACCAAGAGCAGCTCCTATATTCCGCCAATCATAATACGCACTCACGGTCAGCCAATCAAGCAAATCCTGGGCGAGATTCAAAAGCATGTGGCGATTAACCAATTTACTGTACACACAGGCAGAGCAGAGACGATCAAAATAAGGTGTCATGATGAGGAAACGCATAGTAAATTAGTGTCTGGCATAAAGGCTGATAACGTGCTAAAGATTCAGCACCATCAACTTATATCGGAAAAAGTCCTCAAATACGTTATACGAAATGTAGACGTGACCTATGACCTTAACGATTTTAAGGAAGACCTAAAAAAGGTCAATTATTTTCCTGAGAAAACGATTAGACTTAAAAAATCTAAAGGATCCATTGATATGCCCATGATTCTGGTTCTGTTAGCGAACACAGAGCACAACAAGACTCTAAGAAATGTTACTCGCATAGGACCCTTAGCTGTATCCATCGAAATGTTCCGTGGAAATAAGAGGCCATTACAATGCTTTAATTGCTTACGATTTGGTCATATATCTCTAGGGTGTACTGAAGCCCCTCGCTGTAACAAATGTGCTGAAGATCATCAGTCAAAAGACTGCCCAAATATAAAAGGACAAGATCCCCCTAAATGTATTCGATGTAATGGACAACACACCTCCAGTTACACAAAATGTCCTAAATATCCGCAAGTCAGGAGAGTGCAAAGTGCTAAAGTGTCCCCGGAGATTTCCTATGCCTCAAAGGTCTCCAAACAAGATAAGAGCATTAACGTGAATGATTTTCAACTAATGTATAAACAAATTGACAGTGTATGCAATTTATTAAACGAACTAGGCAAGAAAATGCCACTGATGAGTGGAATACTTACGAATAAACACTGACAGTATGGCTGATCGATGCTATTCTATTACAAATCGAGGTAAACTTCGTAACCCAATGGGATATGGACATAGCATTTCTATGTGAGACACACTCAAGGCCAGACCGCGACTTCAGGCTGCCTGGTTACTGTGTCTATCGTAAAGACAGAATTCTTCCCACTACAGTAAAGTCCCCGTCAGATGGGTCAGCAATTATTATTAAGAAAGGCATTCATCATCGCGAGGAACCAACCCGAGACTATATGGGAATGGAAGCTGTCTCTGCTATCATTACTGATGCCACATTGGGAGAGGTGAAACTAGTGGCTCTATATAATGCGCCCAAGCATAAATTCAATGCCAATGAGCTTGACGAGCTGTTTTCCGGGAATATTCCCGTTATTATGGCGAGAGACCTAAATGCTAAGCACTCGCACTGGAATTCAAGATGCCATAACCAAAACGGTGTCCTTTTGTATGGCTGCGTGCAAAGGCAATCTGATATTATTGCAGTAGGCCCTGTGGATGATACATATTATTGTGATCATTCTCTTTCAAGCGATGTACTTGATGTTGTGTTGTTGAAGGGCTTCTACAAATCATTCAGTGATTATAAAGTCACTATACATTTTGGTGAAAACTCCGTTTTATTGCAGCAATTGCAGTATGCATCAACCAGATATCATACTAGGATACATTCTTAGTAAATTTCAATGTGTCCCCCTAGCACATCCCGGCACAGCTCCCAGCGTTCCACCATGGCCCGGAAAACATTGTGCAACATTGCGGTGTAATGTCCCCCACCGCGGCTGTAATCCGTTGTTTCAGCTGTGCAATGGTGCGTAATCCTGACCTGGTACACCTTGGACTTGATAAAACCCCATGCAAAAAAATCCATGGGGGTCAAATCTGGGGACCAGTCCATCTGCCTGGAAATGCGCGATTCAGGTAGTCCCAACGATGTTGGCTAAATGGGGTAGTACCCCATCCCGTTGGAACACAACGGTATCCTAAATCCTTCATCTCGCAACTGTGGCTCCAGGGATTGCTCCAATATTGTTTACACGGTACCATTGATAGTCCCCTGGCAAACATGAAGGGCTCATACACCTTTGACTGTGTAACTCCCATCTACACATTCACTTTGGATGTGTTTGGCTGTGCAAATAAATGAAATTCGTTAATGATTTCACCAAAATGTATATTGACTTTATAATCACCCTGTATATTTTCAGGAAATGTTTGGATCTGCTGTGCTACCAAATATGCTAGGTGGTAACCCTGGCGTGGCTCGGACTCTTTATTTTTTGGAATAAATTTTGAAATATCTTAAAAATAAACACATGAAAACGCTTAAAACTAATACAGTAAAAATTCATAATAATTTGAAAAAATTTTTTTTAAAGGCTCACAATGTATAGACCTCTCCAAGGATGTCACTGCTAGTCTAAACAATTTCTTACTCACATAATCTTACTTTAGATGTGCACTTTTTGGCAGATTGGTCATGACTTTCACCGAACGTCATGATTCTCACTTTCGTGCACACTTTTGGCAAACGTTCATGATTTTTATCGAAAGTCTCAGAAATGCCTGTATTTACAGTTTCATGCCGTTGCAATTCCCTTTCTTCTCTTGATGTCTTGAATCAAAACTTGGCCATTCGTCTCTTTTTGTGTAGTCTAGCGGTCGCCGATTCTTCTATTTACTTGCTTATCATTTGCTCAATACAGCACGGTGCTAAAGGAGTGCTTCCTCTATCTTCTTTCACTCTTTCTCAATAGTCTGCTAACTCTGTATTTCCAGTTACTAATCCTTTTTAAAGATTTTCAAAAAATTATTAAGTACTAAGAACTCCCTTTTCTAAGAAAAGCCTGAATAACAGGAATTCTATGCATTGTTACAAATTTTGCCTTTCATTGGTGGTCATGAGATATATATTATTGATCCCTGCTAGTGTTGGTGCATTGCGTGTTGGCACCATTGTTAATACGTATTGTTGTACAAACTTTGGCTTGCATTGTTGGTCATGAGATATTTCTCATTAATATGCTGTGCCATGATCATGAATATCGATTTTTTATCGATATTTATTATTTTTCCAAAATCTGAGGTAGACAGTGACTTTCCTCATGCTTTGAAGGTCAAGTATGCAAAATTTCATCATGATCGGAATAAAACTGTAAATTTGTAAAAATTATATGTCCGGGGCCGCACGTGCGCTACACTGAAGGAATCAGCGTGTGCTTTCCCCCACTCCGGAAGGAGCGGGTAACCCGTTAAACTTCCTTCGTGATAGGGCTCGGGGCTTAACATACCCACCCACAAACCCACAAACATCCTTCTATATACGAGATATATATAGATAGATTTCTAAGAAACTGGTCAATTTGAAAGTTTTCATAGATAAGCAAACATGTCTTAAATGTTTTCATTTCCATTGTATACATGAAAGAAATTCATATACAGACTTAAAATTAATTTTTTTATTTATTGAATTTAAAATGAAGAACGAAAAATAAATTCAATAATGAAATATATTCGAAAAGCGCCTATTTTCCTATGCTATTCCTATGCTAGGCGAACTCACGATTCCACCAAGCAAGTTACTCAAGTGCATTTAATTAGGCGAATATCTATTTTTCTTCCGTAGAAAAAATTTTTTTCTTGACGCCGATAGATTACATGTCATTCATTTCAAGCTTTCCTGTGATCTCGGTGGTTTCCGTTAATTACAGACCGAGAAATAATTAAAAATCTAGAAAAAGTCGTAGCATGCTCCATAGAAACGCAGGTTAAACAGCCGGCCAATTACAGCCATGCAGATGGCGACACCGTCTGCTCACTACCATCGCTTAGCATGGGAAACGGCGAAGCTGTCCATTCTATGTTATTCTATGGTATAACTCCCCCTTCCCTCCTCCCTGACTCCTATTTTCCCAAACAGCTTCACAGATGGCAGTGCAAGTTCGTGCAGTCTAGAGTGTCTGTAAGGAGAGTGGCGACAACTCGGAACGGATTTTGATTGGTTAACGCCCCGGACGCCATAGTTTTCCTGAAATAGCGTGCCGTTTGCATTACAGGTATAGAGAAATTAATAGTTTTCGTTCTGTTTTTTGTTATATTGTGCATGTTTCTTTATTTTTGCTAATAAAATTGCATTATTAAAGGTTAAAAGTTGTGGTTTTATTAGATCCAGTTTAAAATTAACGATTGAAGTGGCGAAGAGGGAAGGAAAAAATATTTTTTCATCAAAAAGTATTAACTGTTTTACTGTTGTTCATAAAAATGTGAATCTCACAAAATTAAATGATTTTTTAATGATATAATAATAGATAAATATTTCAAGGAATGTTAAAATTTTTTCAATTTATATAATGTCAAGGAATTTTTATTCAAGGATCATTCGGGTCCAACGAGCAAAATTTTTATCTTGAAAAATTTAAAACAAACCGAAAAACCAATACTAAAAATAAAATTTAATAAACCCATCATATTTAGGTCACGTAATATATTCAAATGGAGAAAATTTTGGAAAATTAAACTTGAAATTTAAGTATTTTATAGATAACTTGTGGGGTCATAATTTATTTTTCAGTTATTTAATTGCTAGACATTGAAGTGATCAACTAAGCCTAATGACGAGCGTAGTTATTCGCGTGAAAGTTTTGCCAATTTTTTGTCTCTTTTAACACCTAGACGTAACTATTATAATTTTGGTTTATTTTTTTTAAATTTATTTGCATCTTGCAAACGAGAAAGTGACATTAGAACAATTCCACGATAAAAAGAATGTAAAAGGTTAATTTTTTTCTGAAACTAATCATCGATAATTGAGAATTTTTTTTTCATTTTTTGTAATAGATGTCAAATTTTTATTTTTGTTTAACTGTAAAATGTGCATAGACTGCTAAATATAATCTCTTTGGTTATTGGCTTTTAGTTTCCCTTTTTGCTGAAAAGGTGAAAAAAAAATCAATTTCCGAACTTCCTATCAGCTTATCAAAAAATCACATTTATTATGAAAATTAAAACGTTAATGTGCTTCTTTTTTAACCTGCTTTATCTAATATACAATTAAAAGCTTGCTAGGCTAACCAGCATTAGCCATCTTTACATTTCTTCTTAATAAGCTCAAAAGTATCGTAAATTGTACCTCTGCTAATTCAATCGTTGGGAAAAACATGGCCGACGGCCCGACTTGTCGCCACTCTCCTTACAGGCACCCTAATGCAGTCTATGGAATTTTCAACTATTATGCTGGTAAAATTCTTTATATCTGAAAACTGTTGTTAATGGACTTACACCACTTTGGCTTTAACAGGCTTATTTGTAAATAGAAACATTCATTAACAGAAAATATTCAAAAATGTACAAATTTACTAAATGATAATTTCGAAAATTAAAATTCTAATGGCAAAAAATGTATAAGGGGTCGTTCAAGAAGTACGTCACACAGTTTTTGTCATTTTCACCCCCCCCCCCGTCCCCCATGTCATATTGTCACATTTTCCATACCCCCTCCCCTTTTAAAACGTCACACCATATAAGTTAACCCCCCCTTCCTACAAACAAATAATCTTTGTAAAAGAAAAAAGGTATAGGAATATGGTAGTGTTTTATTGCGAATCTACGCGCTTCGAGGAACTCTCATCATCAGGATTCTGAACAACTACAAAGAAGGCAACGACAATCGACAATCGAATAGTGAAGTGAAAAGAAAGACGCGAATGGTCCAGGAGCCAAGCTCACTTTGCACGCTCGCCCAAAGAGTAAACCAGAGGAGGCACACTGAACTGGGAGAGATGCCTGATGAACCTCTTTAGTCCTTCAGAGAAGAAGTCCTCCAGAGAAGAAGTCCCCATGATTTTTTTTTATTTTTAAAATCATTCTTTCATATGTCTAGAAAATATTTCCAGTTTCAGAAATGAAAAAATTAATACAAAAATATGTTTAAAAACCATTTTATAAACTTATGTGAAGAATTTCTTCAGTAAAGTATGTATTTTTCGAATGCCTGCAGTTTGGTTTCAAATTGTCGAATCGAAATCATTTTTTTTTAGCGTGAAGTTCATTTTACTGCCTAAATGTATCGTGTGTTTATAATTTTCTCCAATAGATGGCAGAATTTGCTTACAGGAAACTTCGCGAAACTCTAGTCATCGCTTAAAGCTCTAGATTAGGAAATTACGGCAAACTTCGTCGTCTGCTACCAAATCCGCCATTGTTGGCCCAGTTGGCCTATCAAGTGCGTTATGCTTCCTCTAAAATTCGGCTTAAATGCCTCCTTTTCGCAAATTTTCTTATTATCGTCTGGAAATATAACTGACAATCAGTAAATTCTGTAACTATTGATTTTTCTTTAAATTTTGTTTTCAATTATAATTTTTTACATATAAATAATAACGTTGAGGCAATATAATGAGCACCAGATTAAGTTTTTAGGTCATTTTCACTTTGTTCATTTATCCTTAATAAACGATTTACAAGTAATTAATAAATTTTAAAAAAACACTGCAGTTTTTGTAATTTTATTTATCAAAATATAATTTTATAAATTTTTAATAAAATATAACTTAACTTTTATCAAATTATAATTTTTATATTTATATCAAAAATTTCACTTTACCAATTTTTTACTTTTTTAAACTATAAAAATTACTAAATTATTAAAAAAAACTATAATTATAATTATAATAAATATCAAATATAATTTAATTAAATAGGAACTATTAAATTTAAGTTTTTGATTTAAATATAAAAATTGCTTTGATGAGTATATTTTGATAGAAAATTTTAAAAAATTATAATTTGGAAAAACTCTACGATTGATTACAAAAATAAATTACAAAAATATAACTACACATGCAATGTATTTTGAAATTTATTCATTTATGGAGGTTTATAATATTATATAATCTATCAAAATCTTATAGCTAAAATTTTCTATATTTTTTCACCCAAATAGCAAATTTTCGTTATTCAATTTCATACGTTATATTCAAGTTTTGCTCTTTGCTGACGACCTTGTCCTGCTTGGGTCTTCTCGCACGAACCTTCAGCATGCACTAGACCGGTTTGCAGCCAAATGTGAAGAAGCTGGGATGAAGAATAGTGTGGCTAAAACCGAGGTTCTGGTCCTTTCAAGACAGCCTGCTCAGTGCGCTCTCCATGTTAGGGGAGCCTCATTGAGACAGGTGGAGAAATTCAAGTATCTCGGGAATGCATTCACGAGTGATGGACGGCAGGAGAAAGAATTGGACGCTCGGATCGGTGCAGCAAGCTGTGTCAGACGTGAACTGTGGCGAACCGTGGTAACGAAACGCGAGCTGGGTAACAAAGCCAAGCTCTCCGTCTTCAAATCTATCTTTGTCCCCATTCTCACCTATGGTCATGAGGCTTGGGTAATGACCGAAAGAGTGCGATCGCGGGTACAAGCGGCCGAAATGAGATTTCTGAGAGGTGTGGCAGGTGTTACCCTACTAGATAGAGTGTACAGCAGCACAATAAGGGAATCTTTAGGTGTTGAGCCGCTACTTCTCCGCATTGAGAGATCTCAGTTGCGCTGGTATGGCCACGTGATACGGATGCCGCAAACTGGTTGTTACGATTAAAATAAACTAAGAATTGTAAAGTTACCAGAAGTTGGAGGTAGAATAGGAAAACCAGCATAAAACTTATGATAAATTTTATTCTTGGTAAGTCAATATAAAACAATGTTATAAAAGAAGTGCTTATTCTTATTTTTTTTTTTCATTGCTATTTTTAGGCAAAGTTGGTTGGGCTATCTTTGTATTAAAATAGCAAATGTATTATCATAATATATCATTGCACAGTGGAAGACTATTCATAAATTAACGACTGTAGGGGAAGTTCTTCTGTATTCTTAAAACGGCCAATAATTTCTAATGGCGACGTAATAATCATGCATACCCTCCTTGGGAATTAAATTAACATGAGACGTAAAATCCGGCCTGGTGTGTTTCTTGCTTCCTAGGTTGTCGAGACTTGCATTGCATCCGGAAATAAATAAAAATATTTTTCCATTAGAAATCAGCAACCAAATAGGTAAACCTTGATATCAGTAATACAATTATGCAATTTAAGGTTTCCAGCAAAATAAAATTAAAGTAAGGACAATCCAATACGCAATACAATTCAAAAACAATTTACAATATTCTAAATCCCAGATATAATATCTTCTCATAAAAATATATTTCAAACAGAAATATAAATAACTATAAATATAGTTAAGTTGCAATTAGTATCCAACGAGAGCTTATAATAAGCAATAGCTCACAACTAACATTCCCAATATAACGGTATCATAAATCAACTTAGTTGAAACTTCAGCTCAAATAAAATAACAAAAATGCTTCCATCCAATAAAAATGTCTTTTATGGATAGTATTTTATATATCCAATTCCATTATTGAAATAACCCATTACCGAAGCAGGAAAATGTCCAACCGTTCTAATTCTCCTTAGAACAATCTCGTTGTGCGTCAAATCCAAATTAATTACGGATTCAATTATGGCGTCAATTTGCCAAA
>JAHWFO010026836.1:0-16410 GCA_023313115.1 Rhysida immarginata | reverse complement strand
CTTGGGTCAAAGGTCAACCTGGTATATAAAGGGCTGCCCCTACTACTACCATACTAACTCCCCATGAAATTTGTGCAATGAATTCTGAGACGCCCTGTATTCAATGAGCAAGGAAATTATTTTCTACTTCTGAGTGTAATTTTATTTTAATAACATTGTTGCTTTTAAACTTTTTTTTTCTTATTTAATGCTCTTTAGTCCTTCTTGCGATATCTATTTATTCTTGTAGTCAATATTTATTTATTCATCCCGTCAAGAAAAGTTGAGAAATGTGATAATGCTGTGAAAACCACGTGTTAATGATCTCAGCAGTGTTATTTGAAAATAACTGAGCTGCCAAATATACTCGCTGTCTGTGTCGACCCTGACAATCCATATGCAAAGGTGTTAATTTGTATCCGATTCTATGCTCTGCATAATCGAACTTCAGTATGTCTTCAATGATCTCTTTGGTTATAATTGGATGACCAGGCAATTTTATTCCATCGTCGGTGAAATGATTTCTTTAGTTTCAAAAGGTGGGGGCACGTCTGCAAAAACCCAAATTCTTTTATCAGTTCTTACTGGATTTTGAAAACATGTATTACTGTATGCAACACTTAAAAGTATGTCTCTCCACAATATATTATCCCCCCCCCCCCCTATATCAGATACCACGGCAACTACCTTGAATGATGCTTTTTCAACGGCAGTTATGATATCTTTCAGTAGTGAACCAGTCATTTATGTGTCAAAAGAGAAAAATATTGGTTGTTTCCATACACCTCAATTACCACGCACCTTAGCAACTTGGACATTTTTGTGTGGATCCAACATTTCCTCATTCACGCTATCATAGGATCGTCGACAATCAACATACATTTCATCAAAACTTATAACGCATAATTTATCCCCCTCCTGTAAAGTATCAGCTTTCCCCTTCATCAGTGAAAATACTTCTTTCAGGATTCCAGTGTCACACCTAAATGATTTGGCTATCCAGGATTTTAATGTGGATAAGCTTGTTAAAGGAATTGCCAAACTTATTTTTAGATACAAAGAATATTTTCGTGATAATGTGCGAATTGTGAGTGCTTTTGAAATATCTAAATTTGTCCATTTGTTGCATTTTTTATTATGCAAGAGACATTTCAGCTGATTTTGTGTGAACATAGTCTGTAAGCACTTCAATGATTTTGAGGCACTTCTAGGATTTTGAATTTATTATATATATTTAATTAATTGTTATTTTACTCATTTTATTTTATTAATTTGTGTATTATTTTACTTTATTTATTACTTAAGTTTACTTAATTATTAATAGTTCTGTTTATTTAAATTTAGTTGGTTTTGTTTGTCTTTGCATTTTGCAGTTGTTTACTCAGTTTTCGTACTATTGCATTAGCAGCTCAACGCTTTTGTCTTTTCAGTTTTACTTTTCCTCGAAGGGTGTTAGTAAGCAGCATATGTTTTTAGTTGGGAGATTTTCACATCCAATTTGTACTTTTTAGGTGAGATTGTCGCAATTCTTTCAGCTGCTCTCTTCCTAACTTCTCTCTTCTCACAACGGATTTCTCATTTAGTTAACTGTTGTTGTGTAGGTGCTGGAATACCTATAATAAATAAAAAATCATATGTGTGCAGTACAATCATGACGTAATGACTGCCTATGTTGTTAACTGTTTATGTAATTGTTGATAATTTGATCATCAATGCTAGCAAAGTTACTGGTTGTGACGTCATTGTCGAGAGGATTGTGTGATTTGCCAGCGTAAGTAATTTTGAATTGCAAATTACTGCTAATTAAAACAGGGGGAGTTTTTTAAAAGTGACCCGGCGCAAAATACTGCGCAGTAAGTTTTCAAATAACTTTTCATTCATGTGATATTGCGCAGCTGATATTACACAGTTGAGAGAGTGACATTGGTGTGCTTGGTAGTCATTTGTGCGAAGTGGCGAAAATGGTGTTATTTCTGCAAAAGCGCATTTTTGTGGTAGAGCACTATGCACGGCATGGGTCATGAAAACAGTTTGCAGATGAGTTTAAAATTAAGTTTCAAGTTGGTGCTGTGCCTGCAAAACCTCCTGCTAAGAGTCCAATGCAAAACTTAATTGCGAAATGGCATGCAACGGGATCAGTTCTGATTGCAAAGAAAGTGCGCAAAAGGACGGTCCGTACGAGACAGCAACCATTGCTGCTGCTGAAGAACACATGATATGCAGTTCCAAAACGTCATCACGGCAGCTGTCTCAGCTACTGGGTTTGTCTCAGTTAAGTGCAATGAAGATCATGAAACAGAATTTACACTTACACCCCTTCAAAATGACCACTGTGAATCATTTGCATGATGTGGACAAGCCAGCATCCGGACAATTGCCCCCTGGACAACTGCCACCTAGGATAATTACCACCTAGGACACTTCCCACCTAGGACAATTGCCACCCAAAATGCCTCAGACAAGCACTTTAATTCAAGAAAATGTTTTAATTTAGATTTTGAACGAAGTTTTAAACAAAAAACCTTAAAATTCTTTCAGCTATGGTAATAGAGAGACTCAGTGATGAAAATGTTGGGGGAAATAAAAATAAAGAAAATATTAATAAAATTCTCTTTGGGGGGGGGGGGGGCACCACAACATTCGAATCTCTACCCTTCCCAATTATTCCATTCGATGGCTTTTAAATATGCTATTGTATTGTGCCTTTTTGTGGTGATTTCTTCATTAAACTCCATTCCTCGTTTTCAATTACATAAAATTTATAGTATACTGGGTGATCCAAAAGTGTGCTACATTTTCACCCATTGTTAACGACATTTTCAGTGTTTGCTTTCCAGCAATTCAATGCTTTCATAAGAATCACGAGGCATGTGCAACATGGTTTTGCTATAGAATTTGCCACAGCAAAACAATTATTATTTTCTTGAGAAAATGTAATACACTTTTGGATCACACGGTATAAGTTAACTCCATGTAGGAAGGCAGACTAATTTGAGAAAACTTGCCATTGGAGTTATACACATTCGTTTGTGCTATAACTTCATCATTTACAAACTTCATCATGTTAGATAAAGAGTCAGAATAAAAAAATTTTCAACTATAATAATAAACATTTTTTAAACTATCATTAAGTGAACAATTATACTGCAGGAATTATAATTCACAAAATTTAATTTTGTTTATATTTTGAAAAAAAATTAATTGCACTTTTAAAAAATTTTCATCAAGTTTAATAAAAAATATTTAGGTGAAGGCAGATTTTAAATGGGGGATTGTAAGTGAGGGTAGGACAACCTCCCCCCCAGTCTTGTAAGAATACAAAACCCCCAAATTCAAGAGAGGAAAAAAGAACCCAAGTACAAAACCCCCAGAGTAAAGCACAGATACAAAACCCCTAGAGGATATAAACTCCAAATGAAGCTTTAATTTTTATAAATTTTTTAATAATTTTTAGATCATTTTTATCGAGTTATCCGAAAATTTACTGAAGTTTTTTCCTTGTCTTTTATAAAATGTTTAATTTACTGAATAAAAGTTTTTCTAATCTAATTAATTGTTCTTATTACGGGAATTATTCGTACATTCGGAATAATTTGAAGTTCCACCACATTTTGTTGTAAATATAAAAAAAGTCGGATAATGAATTGGTCATAGTATTGTATTTCTTAATGAAATTAATGGACGCTCTACAATACGTGGTTGAATTGCTGTGAACATTTTAATAAAAGAAAATGAAAACATGTGTCAGTGCCACTGATTAGCACTATACAAATATCTTTAAACATTGTAGGTCTTAATTTGTAAATATAAATAGATTGGAATTTTTATTATAAAATTATAAAAATAATATAAATAGATGGGTCTATTTATATTACAGAGATAAGTGTAAAGTCATATGTTCCTCTCTTGACCTTGACCCCTCATTCCATTGACTTTTTTTTTCCTTCATACACCCCCTCCCGTGTTCTTTTTCCTTTATATCTTTGTATTTTATCAAGAACAGATAACCCCCCCTTCGTCTGTTCTTGATTTTATTCTATTTAATTTTTAATTGGTTAATTTTCAGTGTTAACTTCTGTTCTAAGGTGCCAATATCATTCAACTTTTAAATTCTTATACATATGTCCAAATAATTTTTTATTCTGTATAGATAACGTGCAGAAGCCGGGTACTTTGCTGGTCACGTGATCGTGACGTCAACATACTCGGTGAAAACAACGCGTAGTTTTCTACATGCTAATATGCAGAAAAGTTGCGTTGTGGTATTTTGCACCAACCACAATTTAAATAATGATAAAAAATGATCATTCTAAGAATTTCCAAGAAATAAAGAACGATGGAATTTGTGAATAGCTGCCGTAAATAGGGAAAATGTGGCGCAAAAAAAAAGTCCTTCAAAGTATGCTGTTATTTGTGCAGATCACTTTATATCGGGAATCAGACAAAATCTCGGGGTCTTATTTATAAAACAAAATCAATATACATGTATGAGGCAGGTCTACATTTTAACAATTTTATTTCATTTATAGTGAAAATGGAGCATGGATAAAGACTTTGAAGGAATCATAGAATTTTTGGAGCGTAATTTATATCCCTAATACCACAGGAGAAAATGCAACCACACGAAAAGCAACATAGTCTCAGGATCTATTAAACATTTGATAATATTAATACAAAATTAAATAATATACAATGAATTGGTGTTACTCCTGCCATTGGGTACGGATGCCATTCAGCGAAATAGGTGCCCACATTTACATTAATCATAAAAAATCATAAGCTGCGGCAGGAAATGCTTCTCCTCATCAGAAACAAGTGGCGCTCAGGCTCAAGAGAGGGTTCTGGTATTTGCGACAGACGAATGCCTGGCTCATTTACAAAAGACGAATGCGGGCGAATGGTCTCGTAGTGTTGCAACTCTGCTCTTTCAGCGGTTGCATACAATACCAGCTGCTGTATTAGTTGTCTGTACACTTTTCATGACATCCAAATCTCAATGCCTGTAAGAGAAAATGTTTCGAGCACTCAACGGAAGAACTCGGATTTGACTTAGATCCATACTGCCTTGATATATTCGAGCTATCGGACGTTGTATCCGTATCCGATGGCAGGAGCAGTACCTTTTTTCTGTATACTGTAATTTTATTGTTGATTAATATTACCTCATGTTAAAGAAAATCATAAATGAAATAAAATTATTGTTAAAATGTAGACCTGCCTCATTCATATTTATTGATTTTGTTTTCTAGTAAGATCCTGAAACTTTGTTGGTTTTCGTCTGTTGCATTTTGTCCTGTGGCATTTTATTCGGACATCATCCCTAACAGAGAGATCTTGTTATTCGAAAACATAGAAATGTGTAATATAAATAATAATCAGACCTTGTTCCCTTTCCTTTTTAATAATTAACTATTAGTCATGATGTTTGTATATTTGTTTGTTTTTTTATATACAGATATATTCATGTTTCACTTCACTATTAAAAAAAGGAAAACGTTTTGTTTTGGCTTTTTATTATTACCTCCTTGCATTGTATTTTTATTATTATTACCCTGTACTGTATTTCTCCCCACCTTTTCTCCTTATTTCCCAAGCTTTCCACCCACCTTTTTTAACAAAACTTTTCCACCTTAAATCCGAGCCATAGTTATAATATTTAATAAAATCCATAATAACTTTAATGTAAATTTATAGAGTGAACCTAAAAGTCAATTCACCTATTTAAACTTGGAAGGGTGAAATTATTTTTTAATCACCCTATATAATAATCTATAAAAATAAAGATTGAAATTACAGCTCAATGAAGAAGCATTGCAAAAATTTAGAACATAAATGAATCTTCGTTAAAATATAGACCTCCCTCATTCATATCTATTGATTTTATTTTATAAGATCCTGAGGCTTTGTGGCTTTTCGTCCGGTTGCATTTTATCCTGCACCCTAGGAATCACATTGATGTATCTGAAACTAATTGAAACGACGTGCTTGTTTTCACCGAGTTGTAGCCCCGCATATAGCGGTGACGTAATGTACACGTAATACGCACGTTATCAATTAGATTTGTTAAAGAATAGCTGAAGAGATGTCTGAGAGGATTTATTTAAGTGCCATATTCCAGATGTTTAAAGGCGTTTAAATCAATTATAAATGAAAGCAGGAAAGAAAATGAAAATTCCCTGGGATCGAAACAAGAACCTTCGGCTAATCGCGCCAAGTCATTGTTGACTGTAGGCTCTTGGCTTAAGTTTTCATTTAAATCTAATGTCATATCAAATTCGGATCCACGACAAAAATAAACAAACAAACAATTCAAACAATTATTTTATTATAACAAATAAGTCTGCAACAAGGCCATACCCAGAAGGGAGGTTTTGGCTGCAGTCCCCCCCCCAACCCCGAAATTGGCCACCCACAAGCAGCATTGGGCCAGCCCCCTTCAGCCCTGCCCCCCTGAAAAAAATTCTGGGTACGACCCTGGTCCTATACTATTAATACAACGATATTCAGCAAATTATCAGATTCCCTTTTTTTATCCTGGTACTAGAGAAAAAAATACACTCTGATAAATAACTCCTTGGTTGTTATTTTTGGATCTAAAAAGTGGATTTTCTAAATTTTCAATACCAAACTTTGGAGGCCATTTTGACTGGTTATTTTTGAATTTAGGGCATTTTGGGTAATAAACAATGTTGTAGAGGAGACTTTTATAAAAACAATCATGCCAATTGCAATGTTGTAACTTAACTGAGTGCAGAGATATTCAAATTAACGCTAATGTCTCCAAATTGAAAAACCGTCGTGCGCTTACAAATAAAAATGGCCGCCATTCAGTAACGGTGGAAGGTAATAAAATTTTAAAAATTGTTTTGAACTTCTCAATTATAGGGTAATCACAAATAAAAAAATCAAATATTTAAAAATGGTCAAGCGACCCTCATTGGATCACTTCATATGGATTGACCCCCTACTAACAGCTCAACCTACCTCCTGCCTTCCTCCCCTTCCTTTCCCCTTGCTTCTTGTCTGTTCTTTGGACGGTTCCTCATCGATAGGTTATCAATAGAAGGAACGGAATCTCCGTCAGCAGTCTCTGGTGTGGGTGGGCGTAAAAAAAATGTTGGTGATCTGTTTGAATGTTGATGATAATTCTAGTAAATCAAAATTATACAAAAAAGTATAACTGGGGCAATTGTCCGAGAAAGTAAAACTTGGGCAAATGTCCACAATTGAAACCAAGAATAAAGAGGTAATGTGGATAATCCCTGTATTATGATATTCATAGGAAACCCTCCAATCACCTTAACACATTCCCATCGATTCAAGCCATCCTTGGACCCAAAAAGTTTCAGCTTTTATTTTCATGTTGGATAGGGCACTCAATATCCCATTAAACAATACTTCATTCAAACAAGAGATTGATTTGATTAAAAAAAATAGCCGAGAAAAACGGGTACAACTCGAAAATGATTGACGATCTTTTGAGGAAGAGAAAGTTCAAAAAATTTCTAAGAGACATCACACCCCACCCCATCAAAGATAAGTATAGAACCATATCCGTCCCTTACAATAAACTACTTATTAAAAATTTAAATTCAATTTTCAAACAATATAACATTTCTCTTTCTTTCAGCAACCCCAACCAAATACGAAACTTGCTGGGCAACCCCAAAGATAAGGTATCGGATATACAAAAGTCAGGCATCTACGTCATCCATTGTTCGCAATGTCCTAAGCTTTACAAAGGTCAGACCAAACGCAGTTTATCCACCAGATTCAAGGAACACCTCGACCACAGAAGATTCGGTAGATGCAGTCAATCAGCCATAGCCAAACATTCAATAGAGACGGGTCGCGATTTTTCCATGGACAACTTAAAACTGTTACAATCTATCAATAAAATACACTTGCTATAGTTCATCCAACAAGAGAAAAGGAAGTGTCACAGGAAGTTTCAGATTAGCCAATCAGAGAAAGGGGGCCTCATGCGCTTACTCACTTCTGTCTCATGTCTCATTGAAGAAGCGCTTTATAATATTACAGCAGAAGCTTTAATATTATTCAGTTGCTTTGCTTTAATTATAATTAAAAATATTGTACACTTTATAAAATTGTCTTTTAACACAATTTTATATATATCGTTGTTCGAGATTCCCTGTGCCTTTTCTTTCAGGAGTCGAAAAGCGAGGAGAGGGGGTGGTAGCTTCTCATGAAGACGCTTCGTTTCCTTCTTGAACAATTGTTCGAACGCAAGAAAAAGAAACTTGCGTTGCCTTGGAAGTTTCTTTTATCAGAGCAGATGAGCTTTTAAAACACTATTTTCCTTTAAAGTAGCAAAATATGTTCCACACAAATCTCCCTAGCCTGGCTGTGAATAGTTTTTCCTTGTTTGGCTGAAGAGTTGTTGCACGGGCGTTGCCATTACAAATTGACTTGTGTAGCCACTGAAGGAGAGATCCCACAAAGCATTGCGGATGAGTGAGTAGTCGATATCAAACCGGAAACACACCCTGTTTTTCTCTTGTTGGACGAAGTATAGATGCTTTCGAGAGCATGGCTATCCATAAATCCAAGAACAACACGTTATTAAACTCCGACTTAGACCCTATTGGTGATTCCCCTCTAATTCAGTGGTGGTCTCAATTAGCCAACCAATAATATTGTTTTTATTTCTTTTCTATTATTGGTCTGCCTTGTATATTTCTCTCGCTATATAAACCGCTTTCTTCGGTTTCTAATCAGTTCACTTTAGGTTTTCCACGTGTTCTCCTCGGTTCCTGCCGAATGATGAGAGCTTTGCTCTCGAAAAGCGCTTCCAGGTTGTATTTTTCTATTATTTTTGTTTTTGTTATATTCTTTATTACTTTTGTTGTGGTATAAGAGCCCTTCTTTATACTTAATGTTTGAATGTTATTAATTTTGTCAAGCTATTCAATGGCTGCTAAGCAAGTAACTCTTCTTACTTACTTTTCAAACCCGCTTATCCGTTAGGGTCGCGGGGGCAGCAGCCCTATGGAGCATCTCCAGCGATCGCGATCTTCCGCCATCAGGCGCATGTCCTCCCTGGTAATATCCAAGCGACGCGAACCCAGATTCTCCATGTAGTCTAGCCACCTGGTTCTAAGCCGACCCCTTGGTCTCTTACCCACCGGCTTGGAAAATAACAACTGCCTAGGAAGACCAGTTTGCGCCATCCGTATCACGTGGCCATACCAGCGCAACTGAGATCTCTCAATGCGGAGAAGTAGAGGATCAACACCTAAAGACTCCCTTATTGTGCTGCTGTGCACTCTATCGAGTAGGGTAATACCTGCCTCTCAGAAATCTTATTTCGGCCGCTTGTACCCGCGATCGCACTCTTTCGGTCATTACCCAAGCCATAGGTGAGAATGGGGACAACGATAGATTTGAAGACGGAGAGCTTGGCTTTATTACCCAGCTCACGTTTCGTTACCACGGATCGCCACAGTTCACGTCTGACACAGTTTGGTGCACCGATCCGAGCATCCAATTCTTTTTCCTGCCGTCCATCACTCGTGAATGCAATCCCGAGATACTTGAATTTCTCCACCTGTCTCAATGAGGCTCCCCTAACATGGAGAGCGCACTGAGCAGGCTGTCTTGAAAGGACCAGAACCTCGGTTTGATCAACTGTAAAGCAACTTGTTCTGAACAGTTGCATTACAGGGAAGCTCCCTATTGCTGTCAATATTAATTGATGAAGTTACTTGTAGCAGCCCAGTGATACGTGATTGAGTAGCTTGACAAAAATTGATGGCATTCGCGTAAAAACAGATCACCAAATTTTTTTTCAAATTCTAAATCGTTAATAAATACAGATTCAATGTGTTTTTTCCAAATTGTTGAAATCCATTGGGAACATTAAAAAAAATTATTTTGTTTACATAAATTTTTTTTTCTCATTCTTTTTTGTTTTGTTATGAAATATATACGTTTTACTTATTATCTTTAAAATTTCAAAGAGATTTGAAAAAAATAGCTTGAGATATGGCTTTTTAAACAAAAAGTACCCAAAAAATGTATTTGTTTATAACTTTTTAACAAATGGAAATTTTTCAAAAATATTTTGGGAATTTTAATACTCCATTAGGTACTACCAAATTATAATAAACATTTTAAAGTTCACGACATGTTTGTTTTTGAAGGGCCCACTTCAGGAATTCTTACCCAGTACATTTAACCTTCCTTACTTGCTATCATGAACAGCAGCTGAGAATTATTATTATTTTTGGCGACATTTCTTGAGTTACAAGGACATTTGGTGCCAAACAATTCTCTTCGAGGGGCGTTCCCGTTTGCCCTTCACGGATATTTCGTTGGCGAAGCGGGAGGTGTTACAACAAACGAAACCTTGCTGTACCAAAAGGAGAGTGTTCTAGAGGAAGAGAGCTCCCGAGAGGCAGCACGAGATGTGAAAGGCAGGAGATCCGGTTTCTGTAAAGAGGAGGAGGAGGAGTATGGAAAGGAGAAAGAGAGAGAGTGGATTCACGTAAGTGGAGAGGAAAAAGAGACACACGAGCAGATGGCAAGTAGAGAGTTAGCGAAGTGGTTAGTCCCAGGCGAGAGGCAATGCAGAAATTAGAGAAGAAAGCTACGAGGCCGAAGGAAGAATTATTAGCGTCGGATAGCGAACGACGTGGCTGTGAAGACGGTATTTCGACTACCCCTGCAGCAAGCCGAGCAGCGAAACAGCAATACATTCTTCTCAGCCAATATTGCCGTCTATATTCGACTTCGCTTCAACGGGCTATATCACGCACTTGGAGCTATCTTTCTGGCAGGAAAGAATGCGGCTGGAAAGCAACGACTGGATTTGCTGCTTGGAAAAGCGTCCCTCACGGACTATTGCATTCATCGTCAGCAGCATGGGTTGCTTCTTCAAGCGGAATTGAATACATCAGGCGCACTGGCCGTAGACGAACAGTAAGCACGTAAATTTTTATTCTTTTCATGTCGGACTTATCGTGTATGTCATGCTGTGAATTTTATGGCTTAACTTTTTACCGTATTAACGTGTGTTAGTGTAAAGCAAACTTTTGCGTTTACGGAGTTCGAAATATTTTCTCCGTCGTATCCACCTAATGGAATAGTCTGAGTAGATTTTTTTTTACTCTATGTGAGAAACTTAATTTCGTTGCTAAGTTATTATCCATTTTTGTGCTTGCTGGTTATTTTTCTCCGCCCAGGACACCATATGGCGGACTGGCCAGTCCCAAGCCAGGATAAAGGAGGAGGGTTAGCGTCAGGAAGGGCATCCGGCTGTAAAACATCCTGCCAAGCCTGTATGATGAGTGGTATCCATGACTCTGAAAATGCTAGGGCGTTCCCCGCTGTAGGCGACGCGCAGTTCCTTAAGCGCCCGAGGACTGTGAAAAGTATGCTAGGGTTATCGCATCAAGAGCGGTTGCGACTAAAGTAACTAGCTCGAAGACCTTTACTACTCAGGACTGCATCACTCAATGTGGGCACAGGAATAGGAAGAGAAATTGTGGACATAATGGAAAGAAGAAAGATTGATGTCATGTGTGTACAAGAAACAAGATGGAAGGGAGACAAGGCAAGAGAACTAGGAGAGGGGTACAAGATATTCTACAGCAGTGCAAGCAAGAAAGGCAGAAATGGTGTAGGGATCATCATCTCACGAAAGATGAAGGAAAATGTCATAGAAGTAAGCTGCAGAAGTGACAGGATTATGAGGATGAAGCTGGATATAGGGGAAACAATTCATATAGTGAGCGCTTATGCCCCACAGATTGGTACAAGTATGGAGATGAAGGATGCTTTCTGGAAAACCATAGATGAAGAGCTAAGGCAACTGGAAGAGAAAGAGAGAGTGATCATCGGAGGGGACTTTAATGGACACATTGGAGCCAATAACAGAGGCATAGAAGGAATCCATGGAGGGCATGGTTTTGGAGAATTGAACCAAGAAGGTGAACAAATCATAGATTTCGCTGGAGCTTTCGACTTTGCCCTGGCCAACTCTTTCTTCAACAAAAAAGAAGAGCACTTGATCACCTTCAAAAGTGGTGGAAATAAAACACAGATTGACTACTTTCTGTACAGGAGAAAATATCTAAAGGAAGTGAAGAATTGCAAAGTCATCCCTAGTGACCACGTGGCAACGCAACACCGCCCATTGCTCATGGACCTCCAACTTTCGATGCATGCAGTCAGGGAGAAAGTGAACAGTAAGGCTAAGGTGAAGAAGATCAAGTGGTTCAAATTAAAGGATACAGTTTTGAGGCGTAGATTTAAAGAGGCAGTCCTGCAGAGAGTTTCCAGGGATTTTGAGGATGTTCAAGAATGTTGGAATAGAAATGCAGAGGCCATCAGGTGCGCTGGCAGGAAAATTTTGGGGGAAACAACAGGAAAATTCTGGGAAAACAAGGAGAGTTGGTGGTGGAACCAGGAGGTGCAGGCAGCAGTACAGGAGAAAAGAAAAGCAAAACAGAGGTAGGTTTCAACACATGCCCCAGCAGCTCTAGAAGTCAAATCAGGAATAAGGAGGCAAAGAAGAAAGTGGCACAAGCGAAGGCCAAAGCATGTCAAGAGATGTACCTTGACTTAGAAACACCGGAAGGGCAGAAGAAAATATATAGCATTGCCAAACAGAGAAGCCTGACAGCAAAAGATATCACACACATCAAGCTGATCAAGAAGGCCAATGGAGAAATCCTGAGGAACACTGGGGAGATACAGGATAGATGGAAAGGGTACTTTGAGGAGCTACTGAACATAGAGAATGAACTAAAATACCATGAAGATGGAATACCAAACGAGGGCTGACAACGGACATCACAAGAAGTGAGGCTAAGATAGCATTGAAGCATATGAAGAGAGGGAAAGCAGTTGGACCGGATGGACTCCCGGCTGAAGCCTGGAAGGCCCTTGGAGAGGAAGGGCTGGACTTGCTATGGGATCTCTTGAAGAT
Source organism: Rhysida immarginata (assembly GCA_023313115.1). NCBI lineage: Eukaryota > Metazoa > Arthropoda > Chilopoda > Scolopendromorpha > Scolopendridae > Rhysida > Rhysida immarginata. Next base: position 3,479 of record JAHWFO010026836.1, on the reverse strand, counting down.
CTACAGAGAGGAGGAGATGCCAGACGAATGGAGAGAAAGTATTCTCGTCCCAATCTACAAAGGTGAAGGGGACATCCAAATGTGTGACAACTACAGAGGAATTAAGCTAATGTCACACACCATGAAAATCTTGGAGAGGATCCTGGACAAACGACTGAGAGCTGAAGTTAATATTGGGAGTCAACCATTTGGTTTCATGCCACGAAAGTCAACCACTGATGCAATCTTTAGCTTGAGACAAATGCTGGAGAAGTTCAGAGAGAAACAACAAGAGCTTCACCTGGTCTTCATTGACCTGGAAAACGCATATGACAGAGTGCCAAGGCAGGAAGTTTGGAGGATCCTCAGAGTTAGAAACGCACCGGAGAAATATGTCAGGTTAATTCAAGAAATATATAGGAAAACCAAGACAAAAGTGCGAACCTGCCAAGGAGAAACGTGTAGCTTTGAAGTGAGAGTCGGTCTCCACTAGGGCTCGGCACTGAGTCCTTCCCTGTTCAAGATAGTGATAGATGTCATATCAGAGAAAATCAGGGAAGAAGCGCCTTGGAACATGCTCTATGAGGATGATATAGTTTTATGTGCAAGATCTAGAGCAAAGGTCGAAGAAAAGCTAGAGGATTGGAGGAAAGCTCTGGAAGACAGGGGACTGAGAATCAGCAGAAGCAAGACAGAATATATGGCATGCAACATAGAGGCCCAGAAAAATGAGGAGCTGAAACTGATGGAGACAGCAATCAGGAAAACTGACCACTGCAGATACCTTGGATCGACAATTGATGAATGAAGTGAGACGGGTAGGGAAGTGACTAGCAGAATACAGACAGGTTGGAAAAATTGGAAAGAAGTCTCTGCGATAAGAAGATCCCTGTGCGTGTAAAGGGCAAAGTTTACAGGACGGTGGTGAGACTGCAATGCTGTATGGAATGAAACACTCTCTCTACAAAAGTCCAATATACAAAGGATGAAGGTGGCAGAAATGAGAATGTTGAGAGGGATGTGCGGAGTGACACAAACAGACAGGATTAGAAATGAGCGCATCCGAGGGACAGTGAAAGTTACAGATATTGAAAATAAAATCCAAGAAAATAGACTGAGATGGTTTGGCCATGTAATGAGAAGAGACGAGAACTACACTGGCAAAAGAGCTATGAACATGAAAGTGGAGGAAATGAGGAAAAGAGGACGACCCAAGAGAAGATGGCAAGATATGGTGGATGAAGATCTGAAATCAAAGGTTCTCAGAAGGGAATGGACAGAAGACACAGAGAAATGGAGAAAGCTCATCAAAAACAGTGACCCCACATAGAAGTGGGAAAAGCTGGAGATGAAGAAGAAGAAGAGTGCTTGGTGGTTATTTAAAATATTATGCATTTGCTCTATTGACTAGACTGTGAATTTTTGGAGAACTGAGTTAGCAAATTCTGTTATTTGAATTTTGAAATTTATTGAGATTTATGCAACTAAATTTATTTATGATATTAGCTCATATAGTAATTATTTGAATATTTTCATTTACAGCCTAAACAAGTTGGTGTGTGTTATAAGTAGTTTTGAGTACTGATAGTGCCTCAAAAATATTTTACTTACCTTATAAGACTTTACTGGACTGGACTTGTGTGCAATTGGAACGACTTTGTTTAATGAACCGTTAAGCTTTAAAGTTTAGCTTCTGGTGTTCTATTTGATCTGAGCTATACAAATTTATGAAAGCAATATTGGAAAGTAAAGTATATTAGTAAAGTGTCTGAATACGTAAATTAAATGTGATTGAGGAGCGATTTCGATTATTAAAACGCTTTCTCTTTGTCACCAAGTTTGGTGACAAATTCTTGGGCCAAAACTCCCGATCGCTTAAGTCAATCGGGGAGCAAGTTTGGCTTTGGAGTGGCGCCATCTATGGACAAAAATGTCCATAGATTAGGTTCCATTTCTCTCCAGAGCACAGAGCAAAAGCGCTCTAAGATTAAAAAGCGGAAGCGTGGCGCAAGAGGGCGGAAGCATGGTAGATTCGAGCGGGAAAATGAAAATCGTGGAGAGAGCTTAAGAAACCGAGCGAGATGGACGCATAGGAATCGCGCCCGTTCTAAGAGAAAAAGAGAGCGTTCGTTCAGTCGCCAACGAAGCAATTTCGTAGCTCTTTGGACTGCACATGAAAAGATTTTAGAGCCGAGTTCGCCGAGAGACGAACGCTATCGAGCAGACTCGAACCCGCATCAAGTATCGAGCATTAACGTGTTTGTGTCTAAATTAGCTGTGTCTATTCGTCCCATGCTTTTAGCGTCCGACTACGTTGGAGAGGAGCAGCCCACGTCTTCATTGAATGAAGAATTCGCCCTAAGCTCTATGATAGGAGAAAGAATAAGGAGCGCTGAAACAGCGGTTCGTCCCGCCAGCTAAGAGTCCACATTTTCACTTATCGTCGCAGCACCAGCGGCCGTGAGCGTCACCCGAACGTTGGTCGTCGCAGCAGGAGTGGAAGCCCACGAGTGGCATCAGCTACGGACCTTGGATAAGGAGCTCGTGCCAGCAGGATTGAGTGCCTGGATCACGCCTTGGACCCAGGAAGCCTTCTGGCAACGAGAATTGGGTGCCTTCGTACCCTTCACAAGGTGGGTGCCTTTTCTAGTCCATTAAGGAAAAAAGCTCGCTGTTTGGTTTAAAAAAAGCTCTCCCATAGATTTTCAGATTAGCTCCGCTCGAGCGCGTTGTTTTTAAACTTAGCATTGTTGAGTGCGAGAGGGGATGGGGAATTTTTGAAGTTCGTCTTTCGAACGTAAAAATATGCATTCCTCGCATACAATGCCTTCTAGCATCGCGCTCGAACGTTTGTTTTCTGTGAAAGCGTTTTGCGTGCAATGCAGGCTTTAATTGGTTCTCTCTTTGTTCTCTCCCTAGCTATTTAACCACAACTAGAAACGCTTAGTCGTCGCCGTTTTCTTACGGTGCAGCGGAGACAGAGTTCGCTAATTGCTTTCAACAGGAGAACCCCAGGCCCCATTTCAAGCGACCGGAGTTTCTACCCAGCCACGCGTCTCTGTGTCTCCTGCTGTGGACTCAAGGTTCCTACGCTCAGCTGTCTGAAACATTTTCTTTGGTTTAAGTCCTTTATAGTCCTGTAGGGACTTTTCTAGTGATTCTTTGGAATCCGGCCGTTGACGGCCGCTCCCGTTGAAGGGAAAAAAAAAAAAAATTGTTAAGAAAGTCGCAATTACGCTTTCTTATTCCGGGCGCGTTTTCAGCTTCCTTTGGTGGGGGCGAGCGCCTTATCGACTGTTATTATACACATATGCACCTCTACAAATACGTGTCCATATGTTTATCTGTTTGTGAATCTGGGGTTTATCCCGCAGATGGGCTTTAACCTTTTTATGGTCGTTTCGGTCGAAGCAGGTTCCTGTTCGATCGGTAGCCCTGATATCAGTGTGATAGATATCATTGTTTGTTTATTGTTTGGTTGTTAAACGGAGCGTTAAGCT
>JAHWFO010026835.1:0-13979 GCA_023313115.1 Rhysida immarginata | reverse complement strand
CTTTTTATATAATTTTGCTCTCTCTTTAATATAGCTACCTGGTTCCAGTAGCATGAGACAGGAGCTCTGGTCGTTTTCGACAGGAGAAATTATGCTGATTTCTTAAACAAAGTACTCAACACAGGGCTTTCCGTCCGATAAAATGTACACAAATAATAAACTCGTAACTGCGACTTTCTCTATGTGATTCGCTACTTAACAATGGTGAAAAACCTACATTTTCTAAATTAAGTTGTAAGTCAATTCTAAATAATAATCTTAACAATTTAAAATTTCCTATATGTAGATGTAAATTTTGTGTGGTGTGTGTGCGTGCGCTTGCTGGGTTTCTTTTCTTGTATAAGCGCGAATTGAAGAAGTTGAACTGATAAAAGCCCTTCCTTCACAAGCTCCTTCTTATTAATCCCTAATCCCGACGACTAGACTGCCCTTAAGATTTTACGACTTTTGACTTTTTTGATAATGCCTTCCTTCCCTGAGTGATTGCACTGTTTTAAATTTTTTATTCTACATTTGCGGTAAAACGCTAGAGCTTTAGATTTTTCTTTTTTTCTCTAGTCTCAGTTCGTTTCTTCGTCGTACGATTTCTTCACATGGCTACGAACGATAAGAAAATGAGCTCCTCGGGCTTCCATGTATTGAGTGATTCGGTCAATTGCTCTGTCGTTTCACTTCTCCCTCTGTCACTCTTTGTTTGCGCCCTTTGACAAATTGTGTGTTGGCTTGCGAAAAATAAAAAGATGGTCTCTAACGACCGACGTCTTGGGACAATCGACTTTGCTACATTTTATTCCTCTTCTTGCTCCTTCGTTCTATTTCGATGTATTGGGGGATTGGTTTCATCCTTTCTACACGGAGGGATATGCTTGCGTAATGTCCCTATCGGGAGTCTTCTTCTCGCGGTGTCATAATACATTGCAGCTGGTTGGAATCACCGGATATCATTTTTTAGTTTTAGAAAAAAACCTTATGGTTTCTTTTTAATATCTGTAAACAACCCGCAGAATTTTCTTATGTCGACATTTTTGTTTTACATTTGAAAACAGAGTGAAGAGAATGATGTGGAATTTTCAAAATTTTAACTTTACAGCGGAGAAGAGATTTGTTAATGTTATCTCTTGGTTTAACAAAGTCAACGAATGAAGTGAATATTTTCCATTTTGGCGGATCATTTACAGTTGCTTGAATGTCGTTTTAAATACAACAACTCCTGTTACGTGTGTATTCTTCTATTTTTTCATTCCATTGCAAAATGAGGTGGAAATGGAAGTAATGTTCAAACTTTCAAGAAAAGGCATAAAAATGTACGTTTTTATACAATTTGCAAAAGCCATTAATGAATTAAACATTAATGGCTGTAATCAGTCTGTTCTTTAGGTAAAAACGTGTCGTTTAACGGTTACACAGAGTAGTTACGTCAGGTTTATTATGCTTAAATTGTTCAATGAAGATAAGTCTAAATTTTCCCTAAGCAACATTTAATGAACAAATATGCAAAACAGGAATTTGAAAAAAACACCTTAGGTACAGTCGTCAAAGGGAAATATCCACACTTGAATTTTACTCTAAGTTTTATCGTTTCAATATTAATTTATTATTAATAATTTAATATTACATTTAGAGTTAACATTATTAAGATTATTAAATTTAAATAATTATAATTAAAAAAGCTATTAAAACAACACATTAGCATGAAATGTAATATTAAGTATTAAACTCGTGTGGATTATTTCCTTTGGTTGACTGTACAGTCGGCAGCAAAAGTAGCTAGCCACCTTGCAGGGAAACATCCGCGTGGGGATTGCTATTGCCATTCAACAGCATTCCCATCACCCCCGTGCTGTCTACCGAAGTGTGTTAACCCAAAAGAAAAAAAGTCACTCTTAATTTAATCGTTGAAATTAGAATACAAAGATTAAACCTGGATGTTAAAAGTTGGTTTTTATTCAATTTCTTCAATATTTTCTATAAGAATTAATGGAGAGAATTAATGGGCCGATTTCTCAAGAAATGAAAGGGAGCATTGTAGCATTATGGAACACGGGTGGTTTTACTAAGCGGCAAATTGCTAGAAACTTAGGTAATTTCAGATGTTTGTTATGATAGTCGCCACTATTAAGTAGTTGGATGTTTTATATAACCAGCAGAAACAATAACTCTTTTTTATATCTATTAATTGGTAACAGATTCTTTTATAACAAAGAAATGAAATTCATTAGTGGATACTTAATTATTTAATCGCCTGTTCATAAACGGCTGTCGTTCAAGTTCCTTCGTTATGTTGTATAAATATGCCTAATTTAAATTCAGCATGAGCATTCACAACCGCATCCAAGATTTCTGAGCGTAAAATTCAGATTACCAAAAAAGAAACAAAAATAATTCGTCGGACATCGCCTTTGACGTTTCAGTTTTTACACAGAATTATTGCAGATGTGTATGAGTTTTTCGTTATCTATTATCTACTGCTGCTGAGGATGAGGCGATAACTAATGAATCGTTGGCACAGCCACTAAACAATGCTGTTCAAATAAGAGAATCGTTAGCAATTGCGACAAGCACTGATACCATTCGTCGACGTTTGAGAGAAAATGGGCTTCATCATCATCTTCCAGCTGTAAAGGAAATGATAACGCAGCAACACCGAGAAACCCGTCTTGGATTTGCGTTGGAACATTTGCCAATGAACGCAGAAGAATGGAAAACGGTAATCTTCACGGATGAGAAAACTTTTAGTTCTGATTGCTATGGACAGTTGCACTGCTACAGACGTCGTGGCGAACGTTATAAGCCTTCCAATATAGCAAAAATTGCACGTAGCGGACACGCGACTGCCAATGTGTGGGGTTGGATGAGTGCAGCTGGTCCAGGAGAACTGGTGCTGATTGAGAACCGTTTCACTGCTGACGTCTACATAGACATTCTAGAAAACGTATTGCTACCAACTGTCCATTCTGTGTTTTCGCCTGAAGAAGAAATTATTATGGTTCAAGACAACAGTCCAATCCACACAAGTCGCAAAGTAAAACACTGGTTTGCTGAACACCCACAGATTCGTTTACTTCCTTGGCCTGCAAAAGCAGCAGACTTAAACCCTATTGAAAATTTATGGGGGATAATGGTTCGTCACTGGGAGTGGGACAATCCTCGTGGTCGGAACAAAGTGACTGTTTTTGATCAAGCACAGCGCTTGTGGGAAAGTCTTCGTCATTCACCAGAAATTTGTGAAAACCTAGCTTTGTCAATGCCTGAACGACTTAGGAAAGTCGTGGAAGTAGGAGGTGAATGGATAAAGTATTAATCCACTCACAATGGATCTTTTCTTAGGTTGGAATCTTGTATTTATATGAACTTTGGCGCTTAGTGTAGTGTATAGCTCGTAACTGTTCACCGTTCAAAAATAAAAGTCAATTTTGTTTTTCTAAAATGAACACTGTATCCATACAAAATGTAATGGATTATTAAGTGGTAATGCGGAAAAAAATTTCAGCAATAATACATAAGTTTTGACAATTACTATTGCAGTTTAAGTAAGCTAATTAAAAGTGTTATACTTTAATTAAGTTCATTCAATTAAAATTTTAATTGAATTAATTTGATTGAATTTGACTGAATTAATTTTAGTGATTTGTTAAATTTAAAAAAAAATAAAAATACATTAATTGAAAAATAGTAATAGATTTCTAATCCTCTTTTGTATTCGGCTTTTTTTATTCTGTTGAATTCCGAAATTGTACTGAATATATTAAAATCGTGAAAAGTTAAGCACTCTTTGCTTATGGGTTGCTGCTATTTCCACGGATCATTAAAATTTTTCTTTTGGGTTAATGCACTTCGGTAGACAGCACAGGGGTGATGGGAATTGCATTAGCGTTCCCCACGCGGATGTTTCCCTGCAAGGTGGCTAGCTACTTTTGCTGCCGACTGTACATTTGCACTTTGTCATGAAAAGAGGAAAAAAAAAAAAAAGATTTTTATTTTCTGTTTGGGGAGGGGAGGATGGTGGTTTAAACATCTTAATTCCAATAATAAATAAATCAAGAATGTTCTGTGAAGGTTTTTTACACATCATATCTTTCTTCACCTTTTTTAGCTCTCTCCTCCCTTTCAGTGGTCAATGGTGGTCATATTTGAACCCACCCTTAAAAATTATGTAGTCAAAGAAGGTATTAAACCCACCCTTAAAAATTAGTTACCCTTTCCCCAACGAAGGTATTAAAATGCATTTTGCTTCATTTTAAAATTAATTTGTCCACATGGATAGTACTTGATCCCTCTCCCTCCCTTTTGTGGTCATAAGTAGTCAAATCCTGACCCCCCCCCCCCCAAAGTTGACCACGTGGGTTTGTCCATGGATGTATTCTATCTCGTTGGGTTTGTCGCTTATAAAGAAAAAATATTCTAGGTCATCACACCCAAACAATACTTTTATAAAGAAAAAATATTCTTTTAAAGAGGATCCGTACATGTTGAATTTATTGGCTTTTGTTCGCTGGAACATTAGAAATGAATTAGAACATGAATATTATAAGAATTTCTATATTTTTATAATAACACTAGATCATTCCCGTTTAGAAAAATAAATTCCTTGTTTATTTGAATTTACCCACCATCTACCCGCAATACGTTTGCATATTCAAATTTTGACAATAATTGAAAATAATGAACTGGCGAACTCTGATTTAATTTTATTTTAATTATATAATTAATATCTAGTCCCAGGTGGGTCTATATAATTTTTTATATTGTGTGTGTGTGTTTGTGTGTGTGTGTAAAAAATATAAAAAAATTAAAGATTTATCAATATATAAAAAAGGATTAAATTTGATGTTTATTTCAGCGAAAATTTAAGAAGTCCTTTCCTAGTTGAATGCTCTGGCGAATATTGACAGATTATTTTCACTTCTTATTTATTCATGATATGGACACGACATCAGCGAAAACTTATATACAAAACTTATATACATTTATATATCTGCAATATATCATTTAACAAATTTTAAAAAATTAACAAAATGTTAGAAAAATACGTTAAGTTGGGAACACATAGATCCCAACTGAAAATTAAAAAATAAATATTAAAATTAAAAATTTATTCATTTTTATTTAAATTTAAAAAAAAAACGACTTCAGTGAAAACATATATATACTTTTAAATATACATTTATATACCTGAAACACATCTTTAATAAAAATTTATAAACAATAAAATATATAAAAATTTACATTTCATTGAGAGAAAACAATGAGATTTCATATCAAATTTCCATAGTGGTGTTGGCTGGCCTGCATGCTTTGATCAGTGAGATCAGGTTTTAGTTGCACCCAAAGGAAACGCATGCGCACAAACAGTCATTGGGGTCGCATTGCTATTGGAGCTTTTGAATAGTTCAAGTAACGTGCCTTTGTGCGTAAAAGGAGGAAGGTAGATCTGCGCTGAAAATAGGGAACTGACGACTTTTGTCAACGATAGTGAACGGGCTGAAAGTGTGTTTTGAATGAATATTCCCTGTTAAAATCGGCTCGCATTTTATTTGTTTTTTGTGAGACCTGAAGCGATTAATCGTAGTTCAAAAAGACCAAGGAAGAAGGAAAGGAGTAAGTAATCTAAGTGATATTTGAATTCTCAATATTTGTGAACATTTTCTCTTGTTTCTTTTTACTTAAAATGGGTTGAATGTAGGAATCGTGTAATTTTGCATTGATTAACTACTGCCGTCATGTAGCAGCAAACGCTTTTTACATTTCACAATATTGTTATTCATATAAGAATTCTATTGAAAAAAGAGTGAACATTTTTAAATCAAATTAGTTCTATCCGTTTAAAAATAAATTGCTTATTAGAAATTTCCCACCACTACCCGCCAAAAAAATTAATAACTTAATAAGGGACTGTTCAAAAATCACGTACTCACTTTTTTACGCCGTTTTTACTCAACACCACCTAAAGAGAGTTGGTGATGATTTTCTCCCTCCTTCCGGCCAGGTGGCCGAGAGGGCTAGGGCGTAGGCTTGCTAATTCTCGAGTCCGTCTGGTCGTGGGTTCGAATCCCGCCGTGGGCATGGATGTTTGTGTTTGTCCTGGGCTGCGTGCAGATATAACTTGTGTAAAAGGCGCAAAATGACCTTAGTAGTCGACGCCAAAAACTCTAATAAACCAACCAACCAACCAACCTTCTGTGGATATATTTGCCCACCTCCCAACTTTCAAAATTATGTGATCAGAGAAATTAGCTACTCCCCTAAAAGGGACCGTTCATAAAATATGTAGGGGATTTTACATTGGGGGATTTGGTGGGGATAAAATGTAAAAGTTTTTTAGTAGAAACAAAGAAAAACAAACGAACTTAAACAGATCAGAGAAATAAAAAGGGGGGGTGGGGAACAAAATGAACTTACGCCTGATATGTAGTCATTTTTTTTTTTTACCCATCCCCCTTTTGCAGTCATATATTACGTGGTGAGAGAAATTAGAACCCACCTCCCTAAAAAAATGCAGAATTTTGAATGATTTTAAAATTAGTTTGACCAAGTGCCCCCCCCCCCCTTTTTTTGGGCGAAATCCGCCCCCCCCCCCCCAAAAAAAAATTAACCAAATGGTTTATGAACGTCCCCAAACCTTCGAGCATAAAAATCGATTTTATGGTCTATTTTTATGCTCGAAGCCCCAAACGAAGATATTAAAATGCAGATTTTTTAAAATCATTTTAATATTAATTTTACCACATTGTCTTTACTTGAACCCGCTCCTTACCTTTTTTGGTCATAAATAGTTAAATCTTGCCCCCCCCCCCCAACTGACCACTTTTGTTATGGGAAGAAGAACGTTCCCTAAGGAGGTAGGAGACGCATTACGTAAGAATTTCAATGCTAACAATTGTGAGACGTAAAGCCAGATAAGAAATGTATGGATGTCATTTTCAAATTTATTTTAATTTTTTCATTTTTTATAATCTATATATTTAAGTTACAAGGCTGATTCTTTAGACAGTTGGTTGATGAAAACTACTGCATCTGTAAAATTCATTTTGGTCTTAAATGAAAGGTCTTGGTCTTTAGATTTGTCAAATTTAGTTTTCCTGTCCATTATTACCATAAATAAGCGCTAATTTACAATTCAAAATTCCTTTGAGAGCATGCATAATAATAGGATAAAAACTGACAATTTTGCATTATCAAGTACCGAAAGGTGCTTTATGCTATCAGTGTGAGGAAACGTGTCTGTCTGTCCGTCTGTCTGTAACTCAAACTTCTCCGAGGCTATCAAAGATTTTCAAAATCTGTTTTCGTCAGTCGATGAATATGGTTGATGGCACGAACCAGTTACAAATATTATCTAAATCGGTTCATTGGCACGTGCACAAATGGTACCTCTATTTTCCCGCCTAGCAATTTTCAATGGGAAGATATATTGAGTAATATATCAAACAAATCGTAATGACGAGATAGAAGCGGTTATTCATTACTACTTTCGTCAGTCAATGAATATGGTACAAGGCACAAACCAATCACAAATATTATCTAAATCGGTTCAATAGCACGTGCACAGGTGGTACCTTCACGACCCCACCTAGCAATTTTCAATGGAAAGATATATTAAGTAATATATCAAACAAATCGTAATGACAAGATAGAAGCGGATATAAATTACTATTTTCGCCAATTAATAAATATGGTTCCGGGAATGAACCAGTTTGAAAATGGTTGAAATCGAAACAATGACACGTGCTCTAATAGCACCCTTTTGACACCCTCAAACATTTTCTGTGCTAAAATATGGCATGTAATATATCAAACGACTTGGAATGATGTGTCAAGAATGAATATAAAGTAAAATTAATGGTAGTCGAAATTGTTTTCAAGGAACCTGGTTTAGTGGAACCATTATGGTTCATTGGAACTTTCAATGCTAAAATATGGCATGTAATATAACAAACAACTTGGAATGATGTATCATGAATGAATATAACGTAATAATAATGATAGTTGAAATTATTTCAAAGGTACGTGGTTTAATGGTATCATTATGGTCCATTAAAAATTCCAATGCTAACATAGGGCGGTTTAAAAATATAGTTCCGCGAATGGTTTAGTTTAACCTTTCGGTACTTGGTAATGTCATTCCTTAATTGTTTATTGTTGCATGTTTAACCATTGTTGGCGACGGATTGAAACGTCACCTGACTATTGTCGTCTGAGCATCATCTATATATTTAAGTTACAAGGCTGATTCTTTAGACAGTTGGTTGATGAAAACTACTGCATCTGTAAAATTCATTTTGGTCTTAAATGAAAGGTCTTGGTCTCTAGATTTGTCAAATTTAGTTTCCGTCTTCAATATTACTATTAATTAATGCTTATTTACAATTGGAAATGCTTACGCTGGCAAACCAAACAATCTTCTCCACAATAGCGTCACAATCAACAGCTTTGCTTCCATTGATGATCAAATCAACAACAGTTACGTAAACGATTAACGACGATAACAGTAAACAACATTATAGGCAAAATAAAATGGAGATGGGTTGTTTACCGTCAAGTTTTGACGGAATCTCTTTTTTTATAAATAGTGAACAGATATGAATGTATATGACAAAATTGGTTTCCATCTGGAGATGTCAAATTTTAGGCACTTAAAACAAGTGAAGAAAATTTTTTTTTTTCAAAAAACAACGCTTATGTCAAAATTAGTAGAGCGACGCCATTTTGAGTTTAGTTCTTCTCTGCATATAAAGGGCAGTATGGAGATTACGTTGTTTTGTGAACATTTTCTCAAAGTATTCACGTCGCATTTCGAATAAAATGTTATGATGTAATATTTTACGATTTGTAAATTCACTTAATACACGATAAATACGTTTTTAATATATTGAATGTGGTAAAAATAAAAGATAACTCTACTGCTCAAATTAAATTGTTACATCACTTCTTTTTTTAGGCCATTCAATAACAAAACATAATCTGTATTTCGTTAACTTATAAAATTTCATAAATTTAATATTTAATTCAAATGAATGTAGAAAGAATTTTATATTTTACATGGTATTTATAAATTTGAAATTAAAAACAAATAGACAATTTAATATATATTTTTTTCTAGTTTATTTTCTTTTTCTTTTTCACATCGTTTTTGCACTGCTTAAGTTAAATATCAGTGATATATTTCGTTTAAAGTGGACAGGACCGGCCCGATGGCCGAGAGGGCTGGAGCGTAGGCTTTCCAGTTCTCGAATCCGTCGGGTCGCGGGTTCAATCCCGCCGTGGGCATGGATGTTTTTCTTATTGTTCTTCCCAGATGGAATGTAAAACATTAATTTCCTTTTTCTACTGGATTTAGTGCAGTTTACCGCGCAACAATTTGGCATAATGGCCCGGATAAAGCGAAAGCTAATTGACGATATTATTCATCTCTAAATCTTAGGAAAACTTTATTATTAATAAATGCAACTGCTATCGATAATATAGTTTCTGCTTATCGATTGAAACTTACTATTTGTTGATTAAAGTTTTAAGTGCTCCCAAGTAAGTTTCAAAGCTCACTGAAGTACATAGAAACGATTAGCAAGCATTCACTCTGGAAAACTCAAAATGGCTGCGATTATGCCACGTGATACCGAAAAGCCAACCAGAAGCCTCTCAAATGCGATAATCTTCCTATAAAGCAAGGCTTTTTCTATACAGGTTGGAAAATCCCATGTTAAGAATTTTGGACATTTTTTCCTCTGGTCGACAGAGCGGCGCTGCGAACACTGTAGTGGTAGAGTGCCTTTATAACCACACCATAGCTCATTCTTAGACTATGACCACACATAGAGTATGTAGTGGGGAAAAATTCTATCGCTCAGTAAGGATTTGTATAGGTTTTCTACTTATCGATTGAATTTTTTCTCAAATATTTTAAGTTTTTTGTTTCCAACAAGTTGTGAAAAATGAAAATTTCATCTGTAACGAATCGCAAAACGGGTTATAAGTTGTATGATCCGAATATTAAACTCTTTAGAGCTCCAAGTGATACAGTTACAATATTTGGATCGTGTGTTGACGGCGAAATATTCGTGAATTTAAAAATTGTAACGTCGTTATTTGCTTTGTTTAATGAAGACTTTCGCGATTGTTCCGTGAAACAGCATCAACAATGATGCAAGTCTTTCGCGCCAAAAAAATCTATACGTACTTTACTAGATATCATCTATAATTTTTCCGTAACAGCAAAATCGAAAGCTTACACCCCAGTACTATTACATGTATTGAATGAAGACGATCCCGATAAAAGAAGACCACAATTGCTACCTAGACATAGGAGATTACTGATAAGAGTTTGCTAGGAAATGGATAGGAGCAACTGTTCGCCGTATTCAAAAATATCTCAACGCTAATGATAATCACTTTGAACAGCTGTCGTAATTGTAGAATTTAGTGTTACAACTTTTATATAGTTTTTTCTTTTGCTGAAGTGTGTATACATTTTTTGGCGGACACTGTATAGAGGATGTTCTCGAATAACGTGTACAAACTTGGGGGGGGGGGTGATAGAGGGATCAAATCTAAGCAACATTTCCCTCCGGGGTATTGTTTTTGAGATAAAAAAATGTTGAAATCCTACCTGCAGGAAACAGTTGTTTATATTCTGTGGGAACACTTGCAGACATTCGTATGCGAGACACTTGTGGGATCTGACGAAGAGCTGGTAGCCAGAATCGCCGTAGCTGCGGACCAGATTCGCGAAGAACCAGGAACATTTGAACGTGTACGTCAGTCCATGCGGCGACGTTGTAAAGCATGCATTCATGCCAGAGGGAGTCAATTAAAACACTTATTGTAAAATGTTTGCATGTTTCATAAAAAAACAAGTCACATTATTGTATTGTATGCAATGTGTTTTTGTTCTTTTTATTGCATGATTGAGCGTAATTTTGACGTGTTCCAGAAGCAGGGATTGAGTGGCATATTACGTCTACGCGACATCCAACATTTTTTATCTCAAAAACAATACCCCAGAGAAAAAAATGAAAGAGGAAAATGTTGCTTAGATTTGATCCCTCTATCACCCCTCCCCCCCCCCAAATTTGTACACGTTATTCGAGAACACCCTGTATACATAAATATGAAAAAACTACATTTTTCTCCGAGCGACGCCGGTTGCTTCAGCTAGTTCACTATGTTACTAAATAAACTTACATTTAGAGAACTAGTGTTATGTATATAATAAGTTAAATGTCGATTTGTTGAAAACGGTACATGTTTAATAAATCCGTTTACATAAATTATCAATTTATTGTCGTCAGCCTCGGTGGTTCAGCGGTTGACTGATTCCCGAGGGCGCAGGTTTGATTCCGGTCGAGGATGACGAAGATTTTTCATAGGGGAATCCTGAGATCACGCACTTCCTTCGGCAGAGAAGTAAAGCCGTTGGTCCCGTGTAGTGGTTTGCTGGGTACACGTTAAAGAACTCTTGCAAGGCAAAATTTGTGGCCCCTAAAACGCTTTCCTGATACGACCATAGTAATTGAAAGGGACGATAATACCAACCAATTAATTCATTGTGACATTTCTCCAGAATATCACAAAACGATAATTAAAGATGATTAAATTAACCACCACTATTATAAAGGGTGTGTCTAAAAAGTCCGACCTGTCGCGACCGATCAAAACCATTTTTGACCAGTGAGTGACTCGAAATTTTGACTATGTCCGATCGACGCGGGAACGATGCAGGCTTACATACTTGGCTTTATTAATTTTAAATTTTCTCCCGATTCGGACGACACTCGATTCATAACGCAGGAGTCTACAGGAGTTTTACAACAGCAGGAGAGAGTTAATTTTACTTTTCAAAATGCCTATTAATTAAAATCAGAAATTTAATTGGAATCTCCCAATTCATCTTTCATTGACCGGTCGGCCTTTTTAGATACACTCTAAATAAACCTCAAATAAACTGCATAATATAAAATTTTTTTTTAATCATTGTTTAATGATAACGATTAAAATTAATTATTTATTAAAGTTTAAAATGTTGAGGTGAAAATCAAATACAGAAATCAATTAAATTGAAATTATTTCAGCGATCTTTGTTGCCAATTCTATAGGATGAATCAGAAATCTCCCTGTCTTCTGCGCCATCTGGCGAGCAAAGAAAAAATAGGACCAAACTTTGCTGTAGTGACGTCACGCGTCAGGCTTTTTCTATTCAGGTTGGAAAATCCCATGTTAAAAGCTTTGGACATTTTTTTCTCTGGCCGGCAGAGCGGCGCTGCGAACGCTGTAGTGGGGAAAAATTCTGTCGCTCTGTATGGATTAGTATAGGTTTTCAACTTACCGACTGAACTTTTTTCTCAAGTATTTTAAGGTTTTTGTTTCCAACAATTTGTGAAAAATGAAAACTTCTTTAACGAATTGCAAAACGGGTTATAAGATGTATGATCTGAATATTAAACTCCTTAGAGCTCCAATTGACCCAGTTAGAAGGAAAGCGTGGATAAGAAATATTCGGATCGTGTGTTGACAGCGAAATATTCGTGAATTTAATTTTCAAGCCAGTTTTCTCATGAAATACTGGGTGGGCAAAAGAAATAACGTGAGGTGTTCAGAGCTCGCTCGCGGGAATTCGATTAGGCCAAATGCAGTACATTTTGGTATATATACTTAGTGGAACATGCAGTTTCGATTTCTGCAAAAAAAAAAAAAAAAATAGTACCAAAAGTTGCCATAGGGGGCGCTTATTTCAAGAAAACAATGAATACCTAATTGTCAAATGAACAAATACCGTACAAACCAACTTTAGTAACAACAATAAACAATGTTTTATTTTTAATTACAAATGTGTTTTTCCATATGACCACCAGTGTGCTGTTCCAATAGCTGCATCCGGTAAACGACATTTTCTGTGGCAGCTCGCAGCATATCTGCATTAATTAGTCGGATATGTAACGTTATTTGATCCTTTACAGTTGAGAGGTCAGGAACATGTGCTTGATACACAAGACTTTTCAAATATCCCCATAACCAAAAATCACAAGGGCTGAGATCAGGCGACCTGGGTGGCCATACCATGGGAAATGCACGACTAATTATTTTATTGTCTGAATAACGTTCTCGCAAGATCTGCTGCACCTGACGTCCGATGTGCGGTGGCGCACCATCCTGCATAAAAATGGTAGAATCCAGACAACCCTTTTCCTGCAATCGTGGTATCACAAAATTCTCAAGCATATCGGCATACCTGGCAGAATTGACGGAACAAGTCACCGGTCCACGGGGACGGATTTCTTTAAAAAAGTACGGGCCGATGATGAAAGAAGCAGTAAAGCCGCACCATACTGTTAGTTTCGGTGAATGCATAGGAGTTGGTAGACACACTTGTGGATTTGATGCAGCCCAAATACGGCAGTTGTGGGTATTGATATCACCATTCAAATAAAGATGTGCCTCATCACTCCATAAAATTTCCATGGCCATGCATCATCCATTTCCATACGTGCTAAACATCTCAACGAAAAGTCAGTTCGGGTACGTTCATCTCCAGGAAGCAATTGTTGAACAGGTGTGAGTTTATAGGGATAAAATGTCAATATCTTATGCAATATTTCCCTCACCGTCGATTATGGGATATCTGTTTGGCGTGCTATTGCGTGTGCACTGCTGGTACCCTGCACAGTAGTCATCTCTTGTTCCACAATAGCAGTTGCAACTTCTTCAACGTGTTGCTGCCTGATTCGTTTGCGTCCCCACTCCTAGAGTTCCGGTAGATTCAAATCGTTCAATCATTTTCCGTAAGTTAGTTATGCTCATCGGTCCTCTTCGTAACGTTTTCAATCGCCGGAATTCACGAAGGGCAGCACTTGCATTGTCGCTCTTCTGATAAAACAACTTGACTAATAACGCCCGGTCAGGCAGAGTAAGCGTCATCGTCAGGCCATTCGTTCGTGAATGATGGGAAATCCTCAGCCTTGCCTTTTATTGTCATGATTGCTCAACAC
>JAHWFO010026827.1:0-26439 GCA_023313115.1 Rhysida immarginata | reverse complement strand
AAAAAATGCTGGCACAGAGACAATTTCAAGGTTTCACACTTTTATTCTTCAGCTTATACAGGGTCGGTCGGTATCTTAAGCATATAGGAGGGGCCCCTCTAGAGCTACGACTATTTTCTTACGTTCTAAAGGAACACATGTACAATTTTGGGCATAAATAAACCAGTCATGCACCATCACAAATCCGAGCATACGCAGATGTGTACATCGAGTAGCACAATCAGGTCTCTGCACTATCGAAATCTGCTCCAGTGGATCAAAATACAACCAACTCCCGTAAAGTATTCTTTACCACACGCATGAACGCGTGATGTGACCCCTTTTGTTAAAATGCTTTGAGGGGAGGGCACCTTAACCCCTCCTTGGCGAGTGGTTGTATTTGATTTATTACAGACTCTCTGCGGAATCCAATGGGATCGGGTGTTTTGACTGCTAATCTCAGTGCACCCTCTCTAATGGCACTTCGCACTGCAATTCCACGGATATGTCCAATAGTTTGACCTGTTTCATGCGTTACTCCCGCTCGGACTCGATGGCCCAGCTGGCTGATTCATTTTATCCTATTCAGCAATTAACAACATCAAAAGGAAAGAATAATAAACGTAACACCAGTCTCAATAATTCTCATCGCCGTCTGGGCGCACTAAATAAAAGGACCATCAGAAAACGGTCTGAGGAGAATGTTTGGACACATTATGATAACGTTCTTCCTGTTGATAAACTGGCGTTGCATTCTAGTGGCACTTCATGTGGCTAGACTTTCCTGCTTTATCTACACGAATGTTTTCCGCACTTGGGGGGCTTCAGAGCGGACGCATTCCAAAGCGCAAATTGAAAACAGACGAAAGTTACTCACCCCAGTCGTCATCTAAAATGCACGAATATCTTCAATTACTTGGTAGTATTCTTTCCGTTCTCAGGGTTAAAGTTGTCATCGCTGGGCTCGATGGAACACACAATGGCCGCCATCATTCTGCCAACACCGCCATTTCCCTGTATTGCTAGATAAAATACTATTAAGCCCTGAATTACATCTTAAATGGACTAAATATGTTCATCTTAAACTTCTACATATAACCTGGGTGCTAATTGCACCAAAGTTCCAACCAGGGTTTACTACAACACATAGGATATGCAGTCCAGGGAGCAAGACAACCACATGTCCGCTCAACACGGCGTTCTTTTGGGGAAGACAAGAAAATAATAAAATACCAATGCTTTTTTCAACAATACCACATAAAAGATAAAAATAAACGATTGTTTGCTGGAGGCTAAATAAAACTCCAAAGGAAAACCAACAATGTGAGTCGCCAACAAACAATGCAACAAAAGAAAACAAGGCACACGCGACCGACTCTGCACTATTAGCTAAATGCTCGTTAAAGAGCGGCCGCACCCCCTTCAAACTAAAACCGATCAACGAAATACTTTCACCCACCAATCTATACCCAACACACTAACTAACACAATCCACCACAAACCGAACACATCCTATTCACCCAAACAGAACAAACTACAAACAAACCGCTCACAACAATCAAAACAACAAAACAAAGCATTGCTCATAACACACGCACACATCCCTCCCATAACCAGTCGTTTGCTATTTACCCTTCCCGTCGGACATATGCAACCCTAACTGACATCAACATGTCACAATGGCAAGCTACACTGTTCCGGAAATGGTCAACATGATCTTCTGCTTCGGAGAGGCAAGGAGAAACCTACATGCTGCAGTTAGGTTGTATCGAGACAGATACCCTAACGATCGCCATCCATCTCGTCAAACAATGCGCCACATTATTCAAAGATTCGAGGCTAAGGGAGTGCTAATGCAGAACGAGGACGACCAAGGGCACAAGGAGACGAGGATACAACAACACTACTTCTGGCTGCAGTTGCTGCAAATCCCCACACAAGCAGCAGAGCAATTGCTGCTGATGTTGGGTGCCATCAGAGAACTGTTCTCAACATTCTACACGCACATCATTTTCACCCGTACCATATTCATTGTCACTAGGAGTTACTGCCATTGGATTATGTTGCTAGGGCCGCTTTCTACAACTGGTTACTTATCTGCCTGGATGACAATCCAAACTTCATTCATGAGGTGTTGTGGACAGATGAAGCCCAGTTCACCAGGGATGGAGTTATCAACAGGCACAACCTTCATCATTGGGCAGACGAAAACTCACGGTGTCTGCAAGAAGCAACTCATCAAGTGAACTGGATTGTACAATGGACACTGTGGTTGGACCGTATTTTTACGATGGAACACTGACTGCAGAACGCTACCGGGCTGAAATTCTCACGTGGTAGTCACACGTATTTGCCATTGTCCTCGTATCAGCGCACGTGGTTTCAGCATGATGGAGCTCCTCCACATTACGGGTTGGTCGTTCGCGAGCGTCTAAGTGAGATGTTTGGACAACAATGGATTGGCCGAGGAGGACCAGTTCGTTGGCCACCCCGCTTCCCTGATTTTACACCACTTGACTTTTTCTTACCTGAAGGACAAGGTTTATGCTACACAGCCCGCCTTACTGGAGAATCTGGTTCAACGAATCCAGGAAGCATGCCGAGGAGTGACACCAGCCGTGCTTGCCGATGTTTTGGCGTCAGTTAGGTTCCGTGCCCAATTGTGTTATGCTGCCCACTGTCGTCACATCGAGCATTTCGTTGATTAACTTTTTTTATAAACTGTTTGAAGTAACTTGTTTGTGCAGTGTGACTGTTTGTAAGCTACAAACAGTTCACCACGTGATTGTGGGTGATTGGTTGGTCCGATTTGGATGATCTTTTTTTGTTTTGTTTGTTTTTTTATGCTGAACAAGTTTGCAATTGGGTTTTTTCTGTATCCCTTACGGTTTTTGAGGTAAATTTTGAATGTGTCCTAATTTGCATACTTGGGATGATGAAAAGTGCACCATGGGATAGGCCACCCACAACTTCCTATTCATTGGATTCATCAAAATTGACATACGTGCTTCGGTTCAAAAAATAAAAGGGGGGTTCAGACTTTTGTATTCACTCTGTATTCTGTAATGTGTTGATTGTGCTGCTTATGTCTGGTGTGTGTTTTAATTTTCTTAAATTGCTGTCTGAAGCGTTTGTTCTGCTTTGATGAAGTGTTGTTTTTAGTGTACTGGGTAAGTCTACCTAACTGCTTGCGGATTTCGTCAATATCCGACGCAATCCGCTTCTGCCCTTCAGGTTCCTGTTGGTGTATAATTTTTGTGT
This sequence comes from Rhysida immarginata, assembly GCA_023313115.1. Classification (NCBI taxonomy): domain Eukaryota; kingdom Metazoa; phylum Arthropoda; class Chilopoda; order Scolopendromorpha; family Scolopendridae; genus Rhysida; species Rhysida immarginata. Next base: position 23,199 of record JAHWFO010026827.1, on the reverse strand, counting down.
GGGTTTATAAATTGGTTTCTTTCCTAGTGTGGATATAACTGTAAAAGCCCCCGAGTAAATGAGAAGGTATATGTGTTCTAAAGATAGATTTTCTTCAATGTACTGTGGTAAGATACATGTGTTCATGTAAAATAAAATTTGCCCTGTTTTGCTGTTTATGTTTATTTTAGGTATACCTGGTCTTTGTGTGGGAACTGTTCCCGTGTAAACTGTAAGATTTCTTTGTAGGGTGTCATTTAATGTTTCAATAAGTTTGGTATTCATGTTGTGGACGAATATCATGGTGAAGTTCATTGTTGAGTGCGTGTTCTTCAAGTTCATTAGTGATGTCAATGTTAGTGTTTGAATTCGTGTGTTGAGTGACGTTTGTGTAGATGGCTCGTGTTCTTGTAGCTGTTGTGCAACTTCTTGCTCTATTTTCTGTTGTGTGGGTAAGGGTATTAAATTTTTCCTAACGACTGTGCGACGCTGATATGGAAAGCGTTGTTCAGTGACTGTGATGTGAGGATATGTCTCTTTGAAAACGTTATATAACCGTTGTTTGTAAGCTGTAGTGACAGTTTCCAATTTAGTGACTGCGTAGTAGGCTCGCGTGATAAAATGGTTTATGTCATTGGTCCATTTCATGCCTGCCTTAATGATCGAGGGCAAAGAAGCTCTTGAAACACTAGGGACAGGTTGTGGCATTGCAGTAACCGAGCAGGGCTTGGTGCTTCTTTCGCCACCAGTGATCCTGGGAGATTTTAAATTATTTTTTGAACGCGAGCCTCTGCCTAACCCACGAGCGCGGACCTTGGTAACCGGGGTGACATCCGAGCCGGTATCAAATAACGCACTAGCACCAATCATAGTGATCAACAATACGGGTGGTCCTGTTAGCCATCTCCATCATCAGCGGGCCCGTGGCTAAAGTAATCAGCTCATCAGCCCTACTGGGTCATCTGGACCCTCAAATTAATGTAAGGGTAGAATAGATCAGACCTGTTAACCAGGACCTAAGATGTTGCCCCCTCGCATGACGCGGACGTAGGACCACACGAGGGTTATTATTATTATTATCATTGTTTGGGGAAGCCAAACTCGGATACAGTCCGGAAGCCAATCCCAGAGGCGGACCCAAAAGAGGGCCAAGCCCAAGGGACTCAAATGCAAGTGAAGGAAAGTAACGCACTCGTGGGAGTACTGATGTTTGGGTGTAGGAATTTCCGTACTATGTGACAGGTGTTTAGAATTGTGGCTTTTTATAAGGTTTTGTATAAGTGTGGGTTTAAATTTAGTGTTGACAGGCTTTTGTGTAGCGAGTATGGATGGTGCAGTGGCAGAAAGAACGATAGGAACAATGTGTACTCTGTTAACTCTGTTAACAAATGTGTACTCTGTTTCTGGTGTAGATCTATTATATCAATAAGAACGAGGCAGGGTGAGTCTTTCAATAGCTGTGTGTGGATGGTGGTGTCTGTGCTTTGTAAGCAGTTTACGTTGTTTCCTTTCAAGTCCCTCAAGATCTGTGTGTGTCCGCTGTATGACTCCAAAGGAGTAGGAGAGTATTGGCGTGGCATAAGTATTGATGGCCTTGATTAAATTTCTGGAATTTAAATGCGTTTTAAGTATTGTCTCTAGCCTATGAAGATATTGTTTAGTGAGTGTATTCTTTATGTGTTTGTGCTCCAGAAGCGTGGCTTGCTTAAATCTTAGATATTTATAAAATTCGTCATTTTCCATAGCAGCAATGTGATCTGGTTCATCTAATGTGAAGCCCCCTTCCCTGTGTACTCCATTTTCAATGTGAATGGTTTTTCATTTGTCCAACCCAAATTGCATGTGCATGTCTTTAGAAAAAGTTTCTGTAATGTCAAGTAATTAGTGCAATTGTGTTTGTGTGGAGGCGTAGATTTTCATGTCGTCCATGTAGAGTAAGTGTGAAATCGTGTAGTGGCAGCTTTTATTATGTTTAATTGTGTAGCCGTAAATTGTGCTGTTCAGTCTGTTGGAAAGTGCATTTAGTGCAAGACAAAACCAGAGTGGGCTCAGTGAGTCACCCTGGAAGATGCTCCGGTTTATCTGTATTTTGTCAGTCGTGATGGTTTCACTGTTGAGTGTGGGGTGTAGTGTAGTTCTCCAATGCAGCATTGTACTTTCTAAAAATGTGATAAGTGTAGGGTTTATTTTATATAATCGTAGTGTATATAAAAGCCATGAGTGTGGGACACTATCAAAGGCCTTTTTGTAATCAATGTAGGCTGCATGGAGGTGTCGATGTTTATTGTGAGTTTATCGTAGGACCACACTGTCTATCAGGATTTGCTCCTTACAACCCATGTGATTTCTACGGCATCCCTTTTGTTGCTCAGTGAGAATATTGTTTGTGTCTATGTGTGTATAAATTTTATTTGCGATACAGGTAGTTATTATTTTGTAAAGATATGGCAACATCTAGAGTGTTACTAAATAAAATTGAAGGAAAGTTAGTAAAACATAAATCAATAGCTGAATAGGAACTAAATTGGGTTGAATAGTGGGAAAATGAATTAGAAATTGGAATTTAGACCTGATCTAAGAATGGGATCTAAAAGTTTATTAAGTAAAAAAGAAGGTTTATTGAAATCAATATTAAAATCACTCAGCAAAACTAGAGTGTTATTGGTTATTAACGGATCGAGAAGTAAAGAAGAAATTAGCGAACAAAAAGAAGAAAAGTTACCTGAAGGAGGACGATAGATTGAAATTACAACAAATTTTGCATTTCAAAGTTTTTCAGTAACTTGTGTAAACTTAGGAATTATTGTAAAGCGATAGGGTTTTGCAAGGTATATACAAATTCCTCCTCCACGTTTTGTCGTACGATTAATTGAAGTGACACTGTAATCAGGAATTATGGGAAGTTCACAATGATTATAACACCACGTTTCTGTAAAGATAATTAAAGTGGATCTAAGATCAATACATCCGAGAGTTGCTAACGTAGTAGAAAAATTAGCTTTAATACTCCGCAAGTTTAGATAAAATATAGCGAAAATATCGTGAGAATAATGAATACTCTTTTCACTGATTAATAAGTTAAGAGACTCGATAGCGATCGGTACTGAAAAGGTTGTCATAAATAATCTAATGTTATAATCCAAGTAGCTATTATAAAATCGATTTACCTATGAGAAAATGAAGATACATACAATTATCATTTAGAGAAAAAGCTAAATATTACAAAAGCACTAAATCAGAAAAAAACACCTTTACCAACAAAGAGTAGAATCAATGAAATAAGTATTGAAGATGGCGAGAGAAAGTGAGAGGGAATAAAATAAATTTAAATAAAATTAGAAAAAAAAGCAAAAAAATAAGTTAAATAAAACAAGTAGATGAATTACAATATAAATTATTAAGAATTTATACTGTATTAATTCTAAGCGTTTTCATGTGTTTATTTTGAAGATATTGCAAAATTTAATCAAAACAAAAGTCCGAGCCATGCCGGGGTTATCACCTAGCTTATTTGGTAGCACATCAGATCCAAACATTTCATAAAAATACATTTTGACTATATACTGTGGGAATGTGTATATTATGGAAATTGAGATGTTGATAATTTGATGATTGAACGTTAGTTTCCAAGAATTATTAATAATGAGCATAGAATGATGATGACGTGACAACACATTATTAAGGCAGTGTCTATTGATGAGGCAAAGGAGTCACGCGCGTCTCCCTTGAGTACCTACAGGGTGATTCAGTCAATTTCTGACCATTTCAGTACTATGATTTATTGACCCTTTAATGTTTACAAACTTAGCATTCTCAGTAGGATATTTTAGGCAGTTCGGAGTTTTTATTCCCGTGGAAAAGTCTTGATGATATGCTCAATGTGGCCACCACGAACGTTTTGACCTCCTTGCAGCCGAATGGTGAAGCTGTTCATAACTCTATCCAGGATTTCTGCATCCACAAGGGTGCAGCAGTCGACGATGCTTTGTCGCAGCTGGTCTAGGGTTCTTGGTGCTGTAGTGGACACACTGTCTTTAAGGAAACCCTAGAAATAAAAATCACATGGGTTTAGGTCAGGACTCGTAGGGGGACAAAGAAAGCTACCCCCGAATCGATCTGGAAACCTGTTTGAAATGACACGATTTCCGAATTTCTGATTGAGAAAGTCTAGCACTTCATTAGTGGTGTGAGGCCTAGCCCCATCCTGTTGAAATCATTGATGTCGAAGCAGTATACGCCTCCTTCGCAGCTCGGGGATGAAGGAGGTTTCCAACATGTTAAGGTAAGCCTGTGATGTTACGGTGCTCTCAAAAAAGAACGGACCAATGATGCCTCTTTTGGAAATCGCGCACCAAGCCATAACCTTTCGTGGATGAAGAGGTGACTTATGGATCTCATGAGGGTGTTTGGAACCCCAAAAACGAACGTTGTGTTTATTAACGTCACCTGACAGATGTAAGAAGGCCTCATCTGACATCCACAGGTTGTCCACAATGTCCTGATTGGCTTCCATTTCTGCTCCAAACTCCATCGCAAATTGTTGTTGCTTCTGTCTTCCAGTGTCTGTTAACTCCTGATAAACATGGATCTTATACGGGAACAGGTGTAAATCCTTTCTCAAAATTCGCCACGTCGTGGTATACGACAGCCCTTCTTCAATGGATAGGCGGCGAACAGATTTTTTGGTAGGGGAATCGACCAACTTTGTGCGAACATTTTCGACAACTTCGGCCGTTCGAACACCAGCTTCGCTTCCGCCTTTTTTCTTGCCTTTAACACATCCAGTGGCACGAAAATGCTTGACAAAATCCATGATTGCTTGCTTGCCGAGTGCGTCTCGACACTTATACCCCTTCCGGAACTTTCTTTGCACGGTTACAGGTGATTTTGTCTCGAAATACCATTCGACAACCTTGCATTTCTGCTCTGTTGATAAAGCGGGCGCCATTTTTCAACAATACGATTTTCATGCAGCGCCGTTGCAACAATACAAACTCCAACTTTTTTTTGAAATTCGATATGGCGCTCATATTCTTTCAATTGTTTATCCCTAATGCACATCATTCGAGTGAAATGGTCAGAAATTGACTGTATCAAACGCCCAGACGACTGGCAAAAATTTGTGTCTGGAAAGGAAAGAGAAAGAATGAATATTAGTCAGAGAAACTCTTCAACTAAAAAAGATAAAGCTATAAGGGCATTTGAAACATCTTAACAACGGGAGTTTCGAATAAAGCAAGCGGATATAAGAGCTTCTACGTCAAGGGCAAGAAAAACTTGAGTCTAAAGTATCTGGCGATGCTCCGTAGTGGTGAGGCAAGTCAAGAAGAGTTTAGATATAGTCCCGGTATAATACCTAGAATTCCTGTTTTTCGTATTTTTCATAGAATGGATAATCCCTTTGCTCCGTGTTGTATTGATTGATTTATTATTTAATTAATTGGGAGTTATAATTTATTTTTTTGAAATTGTTCAATTTATCTATAAGTGTAATTATCCCGGGCAACGCCGGGCATCTCTGCTAGTCTATCTAGTATACGAGGGCGTATTGAAAAGTAATGCCTCCATGGCTGTAACTTTTTTATTTGTTAACCGATTTTAAAAATTCTTTTTGTATCTTATACTCACATTTGTCCTCTGTGTAATATACTATTCACTTTTCGAAATAGTCCCCATCCCTTTCCACACATTTCGCCAACGCGTGACTAGTTGGGTGAACCCGTCGGAGAGGAATTCCGGAGTTGTTGTCGACACCAGGATTAAATGGAAGCTTTGGACCCTCTTCTGGAGTACGATAACGTCCGCCCGCACACGAGACGCCACACACAAGAGGAGTTGCAGCGCCTACAGTTCAAAGATGAATAACTGAAGTTCAAAGATAAAAGACTTTGCACCTTGCCACTTTCACCGCTTCCCAAAGAAGAAAGAGCCCCTTAAGGGACATGAGTTGGTTCTGACGGCGAGATAAACGCTGCCATTCAATCCTGGTGTCGACAACAACTCCGGAATTCCTCTCCGACGGGTTCACCCAACTTGTCACACGTTGGCGCAATGCGTGGAAAGGGATGGGGACTATGTCGAAAAGTAAATAGTGCGTTACATGGAGGACAAACGTGAGTATAAGATACAAAAAGAATTTTGAAAATCGGTTAACAAATAAAAAAGTTGCAGCCATGGAGGCATTACTTTTCAATACGCCCTCGTATAAAGAAGGATGTTTGTGGGTTTGTTTTTTATACAAATCTACAGTTTTATTCCGATCTTGATGAAATTTTGCATACTTGACCTTCAAAGCATGAGGAAGGTCACTGTCTACCTCAGATATCGGAAAATTAATACTTATCGATAAAAAAATCGATAGTCATGGCAACGCATATTAATGAGAAAAATTTCATGACCAACAATGCAAGGCAAAGTTTGTGCAACAATAGGTATCAACAATGGCATCAACACGCAATTCCCAAACACTCTGCACGAACCAACAATATATATCCCATGACCAACAATGCAAGGAAAAGTTTGTGCAACATTAGGTATTAACAATGGTATCAACACGCAATGCACCAACACTAGGCAGGGATCAAAAATATATACCTTATGACTAACAGTGAAAGGCAAAGTTTGTGCAATATAAATAAATTCCAATTTGTAACAATGCATAGAATTCCTGTTATCCAGGCTTTTCTTAGAAAAGAGAGTTCTTAGTACTTAACAATTTCTTGAAAATCTTTAAAAATGATCAGTAACTGGAGATAATGGAGAGTTAGCAGACTATTGAGAAAGAGTGGAAAGACGACAGAGGAAGCACTCTTTTAGCTCCGTGCCCTATTGAGCAAATAGTAAGCATGTCAATAGAAGAATCGGCGATCGCTAGACTACACAAAGAGATGAATGGCCAAGTTTTGCTACAAGACATCGGGAGAAGAAAGGGAATTGTAACAACATCAAGTGTACATCTAAAGTAAGATTACGTGAGTAAGAAATTATTTAGACTACCAGTGGCATCCTTGGAGAGGTCTATCCATTGTGAGCCTTTAAAAAATTTTTTTTCCAATTTTCATTAAAAATTTTACTGTAATAATTCTAAGCGTTTTCATGTGTTTATTTTTAAGATATTTCAAAATTTATCCAAAAAAAAAGTCCGAGCCACGCCGAGGTTATCACCTAGCTTATTTGGTAGCACAGCAGATCCAAACATTTCATAAAAATACATTTTGTCTATATTCTGTGGGAAGATGTATATTTTGGAAACTGAGATGCTGATAATGCGCTGACTGAACGTTCGTTTCCAAGAATTATTGATAATGAGCATAAAGTAATATTGCAGTGACAGAACTCTAATAAGGCAGCGTCTATTGATGAGACAAAGGAGTCACGCGTGTCTCCTTTGAGCTCCCTATCAAACGTCCAGACGACTGGCAAAAAGTTATGTGCCTGGAAAGGAAAGAGAAAGAACAAGTATTGGTCAGAGAAACTCTGCAACGAAAACAGAAAAAGCTATACGGGCATTTGAAACATCTGAATAACGAAGTTTCGAATAGAGCAAGAGGGTATAAGAGCTTCTACGTTAAGGGCAAGAACAACTTGAGTATAAAGTGTCTGGTGATGCTCCGCAGTGATGAGGCAAGTAGAGTTTAGATAAATTCCCGGTATATCACCTGGAATTCCTGTTTTTCGTACTTTTCGTAGAATGGATTGTCCTTTTGCTCTGTGTTGTATTGATTGAGTTACTATTTAACCGATTGGGAGTTATAATTTAATTTTTTGAGATTGTTCTGTTTACGTACAAGTGTAAATATCCCGGGTAACGCCGGGTACCTCTGCTACTCATTAATAACCATAATTTGTATTAGCACAATTAACCCTTAAAGATACTTTTCATGTTTCAAGCTAAGATAAAACACTAAACTTTAAGGTTTGTTATAAATGACTGTAATTAATGTCCTATTTGTCTATTACTGTAAGCTACAATAAACTTTCTTATAGTCAGTTTGGTCATTAAACAAACCAAAGGGGAGAGCGAGGTTTCTTGATTTTGTACTGTGATGTTCGAATAAATCTCCCATCACATTTTTTTTCGGAATATAAAATGATTAATTATTCACCTCAATTTGCAGCCATTAAAGTTATACTTCATTTTAATTCTTGATAATGTAGGATTATTTATTTTTATTAGTTTTTTTTTGGTTGACCCGGGCAATATTATTAAAAGTTTTATATTTTTTTTTGTATTTTAGAGTAGGTAAAATGAAAGTTGTTTTATTATTTCTTTTCTGGCTGTCTGTGTCACGGAATTCAAAATCCAACGTGAATTCCGATGACGTAACCGCCCGCTTTCGCTCTCGAATTTACTATCATTTCGAGAGGAAGGCGGGGCGGCGTCATTGTCGTCACCAAAACGATCAACACCCACGGACCAATCAGCGCGAAGCATCGGGTTCGAGCGCGGGGTTGGAGAGAACGAAGAGAGAAAAGAAAAAGACGGTTGCGAGACCGGACGAGAGAGGTTCGTCAGCAGGGGATCGGTAAGGGAAGGCTCATAATGGCTGGAAATGAAGAGGTTTGCCTGCTTCAACAGCGAGCGTTTCGAAGTTGCTAAATGCGCAGTTAAAAGAAACTACGCTGTGCAGCGAAGCCAGGAAGGCGGGGATTTCGTCTATGACGATTCGCCTTCGCAGCTTTATGTGCCCGAGTCTCCAAAAGTGTTCCGTAGAACCGTCGTGGACTGCACATACTCTCTCGTAAGGGCCTTTTTAATTGTCGGCAGTAATGCCAATTTAGTCAAGGCCGCTTTCATGGAACTATCGTATCGAGAACTCCGATATGATACGCTCGTACGCGGCTTGTGGCCTTTCAGCTTGGCTGCTTATTTACGCCAGGAGCTGGGCTTCACAATAATATATGTATAAGTGCCATTGGAAACAGGTGTAACTTCTTATCTCTCCGTCTTTCTTACCTAGTGTTTGTGTGTGTGAAGGTTAAGAAAATATTCATGTTTTTATGTCAAGCAAGGCTTAGTTAAGAGTTACGTATTTATTGGGCGTTTCCATTAATTAGTGTGCTTACCTGTTCTTGTTATTTAAGGTCAAGAACTGAATAGCTATAAAAATTAGCATTAAAGACTTACCCGTATTGAAACAAATCTAATTGTGATTTTGTTTTCTTATATTTGGTTCTATTTTCGATATAACTGGTCCCGGAACTTTACTTCATAATTCAAGGACTCATTCCATTGAATATTGAGAGCAAGTCGCTTTTTGTAACTTTGAAATTAGGAAAGTGTTACTTATCATACATATTTATTGGTTAAAGTATGGGCAACTATAGATGTGTTTGCTTTAATTATTTGATCCTTACTTCAATAATTATTACACATCATCCTAGTAATTTACTGTATTGTATTGAATTATCATACATGTTTATGGGTTAATGTATGAGTAGCAATTGATGTGTTTGATTTATTAATTTATTTACCCATCACCATAGTAATTTGCTGTATTGTATTGATTTATCATACATGTATATGAGTTAATGTATGAGTAGCAATTGATGTGTTTGATTTATTAATTTATTTACCCATCAACATTGTAGTTTACTGTATTGTAATGAATTATCATACATTTTTATTGATTAATGTAGGATTAGCCACGGATGTGTTTGTTTATTTATTTGAGTCATGCTTCAATAATTATTATACATCAACGTGGTGGTTTACCGCATTGTATTGAATTATTATACCTTTTTATTATCTTTATTCCTTTATTGAATGCATTTTCACGAATTGTGTGATTATAATAATGAATTGATAACGGGAATATTTTTTGACATTTTCAACAGGTGTATTTGGATATTGTCTTATTCCATGCCTTTATATTACTTTAGCTAAGAGATTGCTATTGTTAAATTTGGGTCAATCAATTAGTTTTCATTTAAGTTTATTTGCTTTATTCATAATAAATATTCATTCTAATCATAACTCCGTCCACTGTTACATGCTTTAGTCTTCCACTGTGCCATACTCAGCTCACTTAGGGTATATACACTGAGTTAGCAAAACTCATGGGATAGTTACTTAATATCTGGTCGGGCCACCTCTGGCCCTGTGGAGTGCAGCAATACGGCGTGGTAGTGAGTCTGCAAGTCCCTGGTACACTTCTGGAGGCAGTTGACACCAGATAGTCTGCAGAGCCGAAGATAGTTGCTGCCCGTTCGTGGGCGAATGATCCAGTGCCCGGAGCCTGACTTCAACAGCATCCCAGATATGCTCGATGGGATTCATGTCAGGGCTCCGGGCTGGCCAGTTCAGTCGTTGGACCTCTCCTGCATGCTCCTCGAGCCATTCGCGGACGAGATTGGAGCGATGTGGTGGAGCATTGTCATCTTGAAAGACTGCTACGTCGTCAGGGTGTTGAAATGTCAAAAACGGGTGCAGATGGTCTCCGATGAGTTGACGATACCGTGGACCATTCAACGTTTGGTCCAGGATAACCAGAGGGCCCATTCCAAACCAGGAAAATGCACCCCAGACCATCACTGACGCCCCACCACCCTGCACCACCACCTGTTGGCATGCGGGATCCATCGTTTCGTGAGGTCTGCGCCACACACGGTGCCTCCCATCAGCGTGGTACAGTTGATATCGTGACTCATCTGACCATATGACGTTACGCCACTGTTGCAGAGTCCAGCCAAGATGGTTGGTGGCAAATGCACGCCGGAGTGTCCGATGACGCTGGGTAAGCATTGGCACCCGTGTAGGGCGACGGCTGCCAAACCCGAGGGCATGCAGATTCGGACGGATTGTCCACCGAGAGACGTTTCTAGTGCGGCCAGTATTGAACTGGTCTGTGATTTGCTGCACTGTTGCGCTCCTGTCTCTCTGAATCATTCGTCCCAGGTGTCGCCGGTCACGATCATTCAGGGCAGCTGGACGCCCGGTATGGTGCCTGTTGTGGACTGTGATGCCTTCATCCAGCCATTCCCGATACACCCTGGAGACAGTTGAGCGGGTAAAGCCAAATTCCTGCACCACTGCCGAAATGGAACATCCCATGCGTCGGGCACCTACTATCATACCCCGTTCAAAAGACGTCAACTCGCGACGACGTGCCATTTCTGATTAATCACTTATCCAAGCTCTTCCCATTAAAACGTCTAATGGTCCATTCCCAGAATCCGTTACCCCTGTGAATTCGTGAGCCATGCCCATCAATCAATGTGCTTGCTATCCCATGAGTTTTGCTAACTCAGTGTACATGTGACAGTCTGTCATTTAAACCATAAAAAACCATATGGTATTTTCTTTCCCCAATTTGTATGTTGGGCGGATTTTGAAACATCTTAACTCTAATATTGATTAGTAAAATAATGTGTACACATTCATTTATAATTATTTATTTGTAGACCTTTTCTTATAAATGTTTAGTTGTAAAATGTCTAGGCTCCTCCATCTGCTTTAGCCTCATAGGATAAGTGTGTAGTGCGTTTGCCCCCCCCCCCCTGGTGTCTCCTGGGGGAGGTCCTTTTTTTCCCTTCACTAACAAACTTTAATTTATCAACCGCATGGTTGATATGATTGCCGATGGCCCCTTCGCCGTCGGCATGTTCATGAAGGAGTTATACTCCAAAACGAGTATTCCTCCTGTCCTTCCGTCGGGTTTTCCCGCTGGTTCTGTCCTGCAGAGGCTTTCTCCGACAGAGTCGAAGATGCTCTGCAGGCAACAGAATGTTGCAGACCGAATTGTGGCTGCGGATTTCATCAAGGTTGGGCAAACCACCGTCCACCTGAGTTACGCCGAACCCGGATATGTTCCAGTTCTTCTCCGGGGCGCATCGCCACTGATGGCTGAGAAGTATCTACGTGACTACATGTCGGACTACGTGGTGGTGCGAAGAATCTCGTACCCCCTGCACCCAGATTCTCCCCTTCAGATGACGGGGACATCGTAGTCTACATGGAGCGACATTCCTGAGTTCATTGTAATGCGCGCAGTTAAAGTCACCGTGTGAGAGGTGACAGAGGCAGTGCTGCTGGTACTGCAAAAAGACTTCCCACGTTCGGAAAGACTGTCCTCTCCTTCGGAAATGTGATTCCTGCCACAAGACCGTGCACAAATTCCACCAGTGCCAGGAGAAGTCAGACGCTCTATCAGCAGCCCCAACGCCGTCGCCTCGAGGAATGTCGTCCCAGCAACCAGCAAAGATGACTTCACCGGCCAAGTCACCTGAGCCGAGCAGAGCAACAGTGCCTCGTCCTCCACCGAGGAAGTCGAAGACGACCCCACCATCGTCGCCTCCTCCTTCACCAAGGAAATCAAAGACGGCTCCATCATCATCGCCTCTTCCTACGACTCCTGGGAAGGAGATGCCGCCTCCCACTCCTCAGCCTCGTGTGGCTCAAGAGACTGTTTCTCGTCCACCTTCGCCTGATGTTTCCCCGATGGTGGAGGACTGCCACTCTGCAGAAGTCGTCTTAGACGATTCGTTGTGCTCCGAGTCGGTGTTTGATGTGGAGGAGTTTCCTGCTCTTCCTCCACCTGCTCCTTCATCGGCATCGCAGCCTCTTCGAATCGTCTGTGCGCCTACGCCTGGTAAAATTTCATCCTCTTCTGGGACTTCCAAGCCATCAGCGTCTGCTCAGCGGGATCTTCTTGCGACGCCTAACAGCCTTCGCAAGAAAAAGGCCCGACGTCATCGTAGCAAGAGGGACGGGATTCCTGTGTCCTCTTCATCTGAACGAGACAGCTGCGTAGACCGTCATCATCGCAGCCCCTCTTCCTCTTCGGGACGTGCTCGCTCCCCTAGACGCAAGACATCTGAGCCTCCTCCCTCGTCACTGAGGCTTAAGTCTCCTTCAGATACAGGTCAGCCCACGTCAACTTAATTCGCAGTGAAGCTCTTTTCCCTTAACGTTTTTTCCCTTGGTTCGTTCTTCAAGCAATCGGTTTTGTCATCATTCGTTGCCCTGTACTGGCCAGATATTCTCCTTCTTCAAGAGGTGAAGCTTGCTGCTTCGCAACAGCTTGCTAACCTCCCTGGCCTTCGCAGTCAATATCCATCTGCGCAGTTCATCAACTCATCTTCGCCACATGGGCAGGGGGTTGCCTCCATCATCTTCAACCCCTCCATTGTGGTGTCGAACTGCGTCTTTGACTGTGAGTGCAAGGGTAATTTCTTTGGACCTCCTGCTCTCTGATCTCAAATTCCGATTGCTTAATGTGTACGCCCCGTGTTTATCAGCAGAGAAACTGACATTCTTTGAAGACCTTGACTCTTACCTATGCTCGTCCTTAGCTGCAGTGGTTGCTGGGAACTTCAGTTGCCATCCGGAAGAGAACAACATCTTTTCGTCTGGATGTGTCTACCAGTTGTGCCAGCGGAATGCACTTTTCGATCTATGGGCGTCTTCTTCCAATTCCAACCAAGGTGGTCTACCTTTCACCGGGGGCCCTCTGTGTCTGTAAGGTTGGACCTTTTTCTAGTAGACGCCACTTTTGCTGATGCCCCTGGTTCCATGGAGGTCATTCCATGCTCCTTTTCTGACCACAGTGCCATCAAGTGGTCATGGTAACCTCCATTCCCAGTCTCCTCTGCAGGCTTTACTTCGAACACTTGGTTTCTGAACGTTTCTCTGCATCACATCGATAAATACAAGGGAATGTTCGTTCGGTTTGTGGAAAGACACCTTCACAACCTGCCTTCGTCGTTAGCTTCGTTGGCTTTCTTTTAAATCTAAGCTCCGTCGTTTCTTTAAAAAGATTGGGTGTGATTCTGCTAGACGCAATCGGCGCCATCTCCTCATGCTCCAAGAAATCCTGCGCCACCTCCGCTGTTCCATCCCGAAGGGGGAGTATGCTGATGACATCCGCTAGGTGAAGAGCGAGATCAACGCTCTAATGATCCGCAAGGCTGCCGGCGCAGCTCTCAGGGCCAAACTCTCCTGGGCGTCTGACGTCCGGAATATGTCGTCAGCTGTGTTCGCTGAGGAGAGGCGTCGCGCCAACAAGAAGAGGTGCCATCGTTTGGTGGTGGAGAATGGGACAGTGGAAACCGACGCTGACATCTTGTCGGCTTTCCATTCTCATTTTTCATCATTTTTTGGCCACCCAGTCTTTCCATCCGACGCCACGATGAAATGGATCGAGGCACTTAGACCTTTCACTCCTGACGCTGACCTGTCAATTACCCGTCCCTTTTCTGAAGATGAAGTCAAGAAGTTTCTGTCGATGGATGGCCGTCATCAGTCCAGCCCTGGATTAGACGGCATCCCGTACTCGTTCTATAATGCGACTTGGAAACTTCTTGGGCCTTTCCTGGTCCAAGTTTTCAACTCGATCCTCAAGGACCCTTCCTCCATCACGTCGGACTTTACCGCGGGGAGAATCATCTTACTCCCTAAGGTATCGAATTCTGAACTCGTCACCTAATGGAAGCCTATTACTCTATTCAACACAGACTATAATTCTTCACTGGTCAACAACGGCTCAAATGCTTCGCCGACGAGTTCTTCGATCCGGGACAATCCTTCTCCATTCCATCTCGCATGATGTCCGACAACCTTATTACCATCAAGTGTGTTATGGAGGAAGCGTGTGTCCGCCGTCAGACTCTTGCCGTGCTAAGTTTTGACCAGGAAAAGGCCTTCGACAAGGTGAATCACGTGTTTCTTTTCCGAGTGTTTCACCATCTTCATCTTCGGAAATTTGCTACGATTATCTCAGCTCTACATGCTTCTGCCACATCATGCGTGGCGATTAATGGCTCCAATTCGCCTTTCTTCGAACTGTCCAAAGGCGTTAGGCAGGAGTATCACATCTCTCCCCTCTTATATATATATTCTATTTGGAGCCATTATTACAATTTCTTAATCGCCACCTAGATGTCCGGATATATGATTTGCCAGCTGCTTCCATCAACATCCGTACGCTGGCATATGCAGATGACGTAGTGTTATTTGCATCTGATGCATATTCCCTGGGCATCTATAAAGAATCCTTCGATCTCTTTAGCACTTCGACGGGAAGTTCCATCAATCTCGTCAAGTCTAAAGGCATCGCTATTGGAAAGGGGACAGTGGGCTATCTTCAAACCTTCCCAATAACGAGGTGTGAGCAAATTACAGTTGCATTGACTGCTTTGTTCTGCTTCGTACTAAGTAATTTTTTTTTCACTTTTATTTATATTATTATTTATTAGTAATGGTGAGTATATATTAAAAGTAACTGTAAATTTGTAAAAAATATTCTTACCAAAAGAAAGGACTTGGAAGTCTTGGCCGTGCTCTTTGAACCAATTCCATACAATTCTGTCCGTAATACATATCGCATCATCCTGGGTACTATACGCTGACTCAAAAATAAATTATGAACCATAAAAAAATAGGATTCAAAATATGAAGAAAAACAGAAATGGCCGCCGTTTTTCAAAATGGCGGGTGGAGTGGGCGACCAGCTGGTCTTATGTTATCTTCTCATCAAAAATGGACTTACACATTCGTGCACACTTTTTGCCAAACTTTCAAAATTTTCACCGAAATGCACCCAAATGGGTGGATTTACACATTCGTGCACACTTTTTTGCCAAACTTTCAAGATTTTCACCGAAATGAATCGCTGGGATTCGTCTTCCCGATTTGGACTCTCGTCGCTGGGAGAGCAAGTTATTGATAAGCGTTTGTCTCGCCTTGGCAAGAACTTTCGTTTTGTCTACCTCGATGTTTGTCAAGACACACATTTTGCCTCTACTGACTTCAAAATGCCTATTCGCCTTACCATCTCCTCAGCTCTTGAAGAAAGTGCATGGTGCAGTTGTGGACTGTATTTGGAGGTATGCAGCAGTCCGACACCCCGTTCGCGGGGAACTGCTGTTTATCTCCTTTGATGGAGGAGGCCTGGGCCTGCCTAACATCCGGCGCTACCTCATTGCCGCCAGAATGGTGCTTTGATCCGGGTCTTCCTCCTTCCCCCTCCCATCTGGGCCAATTTTCTGTTCCTGCACCTGCGTTTCTTCTTTAAGTTGAATGAGCTACCAGTTCCTACTTCGCTGCCAGTGACTATCAACCTACGATCTCCTGGGGTTTACAACCGCATCCAGCGAGACTTAGCGACCTTTGTTCTCGACCTACGTCAGGTAGACCCACAAGACTGGGGGAGCCTTCGTCTATCTTGGTTCTTCCAGCAGGCCGATCGGGATGCGTCTTCTGATATCGTGCGCTGGCACCCCCAGTATCCATGGTCAGCCATCTTGAAGGCCATCAAGTCCTTCGCCTTCGAGAGGACTGTATTTAATTTCCAATGGCGCCTGCTGCACCATGGATTCTATACTCTCCAGCAGTTACATCAGTGGGGAGTAATCGGTTCTGTTGGTTGCCTGTTTAGTGGGTCTCCTGAATCCATCGACCATGTTTTCTTCGAGTGCACCTTCGCACGGTCCATCTGGGATCGCCTTTCGTCACACTTTGGTCTGACCGTCTTCTCCATCCAGTCAGTGCGATTTCTGATGGACTACTGCACCGGTGCTGCATACAAGCTGGACCTAGCCATTTCCATCGCCTTTTTCAACAGAGAGCTTTGGTTAGCCCGTCAGAAGCGATCCGATGGTGTTCATCAGCCAGCCTCAGCCATCTGGAGGATGGGCGCCATCCATCTCAGGTCCTTCTTTCATCTCGAATGGCATCGGCTTGGCCCAACTACGTTCCGGAGACGCTATTCATCATCTCAGCGTCTCTGCAAGGTCATTGGAGGGGATACGGACAATATCTCGTACCTCTTCACCTTTCCCCTCGAGATCGATGACCCACCGGTGGGCGGACGGGTCTCTTTTTGAGGCGTTTACATAGGTGCAGCCCTTGAGGGCTACCCGTATTCCTATCGCATGTGCGCCTGGGCACCCTGCCTGTTTTATCTAAGGGTGACCCTCTGGAGCCATATCACCGGCTCCAGTTCCAACAGCGACATGAAGCTCCTCCATATTCCATAGCCACTACAGTCTTCAACCTTCATCTTGATTCCTGAATAATTCTGCAAAGATAATGTTTTGATTACACCAATCCTTAATTACATATGTAAGCCTTTTTTCATTCTCATCTTCGTCCTCTTCTGTCGAGATGGACATTTATTTCTATAAACTGTGACGCAGATTTGTCTGGATTCCCCAGTCAATCTCTTCTAGTGTACTAGTCATGCCTATCGGGGCTTAAAATTAAATTTTTCAATTAGGACTTTTAACCTTTCTAAATTTTACAAAAGTCAATTTTATGTAATTTCTCTTTTCTTATCTTCACTCTTGGACCCCAATGTAATTCTAAATTTTCTTTTATTCATTTTAAGGGGGGTTTTAAGTTTTTTTTAATTTTGGTCCCTTTGCATCTAACAAAATGGCTAAAGTGGAGTAGTCAAGTAAATATTTTAATTTTTTTTTTTGTAATTTTTGCCTTCCATTTTTCTTATGGAAAATGGCAAGGAATATTATTTATATACTGGATTTCTTCTTAGTATTCCCTGTCATAAATTAATTTTTACAATTGTGGGTGAATCAAGCATTCTTATTACAGCTGAGGCTTTGTATCTTATGCAAATATTCAATTTTTTAAGCTTGATTAAGTTTAAATGCATTTTTCCTTTTCATTTGTGATGGCCACACAAGTGCTCTGAAGTTTGTTTTTTTTATGCATTACCATTGCATGCTATCTTAACTTTCATTAAGCAATTTCTCATGTTGCTATTTTTCCGGTAAAATACTTGATTCACATACAATTGCAGGCTTTCTTTTATATTGTATCTTTATTCTTGAATTTTTTGGGGATTAATGTGTAAAGTCAGATCTTTATAAAGCTTATTTCTTTAATAATATTAAAATATAAACTCAATTCTTTGACCATGCCTGTTGCTTATGTTTTCTTGTCTGCAAACACACCTTAACTGCATACAACCGTGGTTTAGCTTAAATATTATGATATTATAAGTCCTTTTTCCAGCTTTAAAAAAAAAACGCAACGCAATATCTAGTCTAAATGATGTTTAGATTATAAATCCACTATACTTTTCTTAACAATCTTTTTCTCTTATCTAATCTCACTCTTAATTTGTGAGAGTAGTTTATTTTGATAAAAGTAATAACTTTTGAAGAATTTAAATTTTTTTTGTGGTCGTTTTATAAATACTTTAAAGATTTAAACTCACGCTATTATTTTTAATAAGTTGGCGTTTATAAGTCAATAAAACAACTTTAAAGCTTAAACATTACATTTGATGTTAATGTTAATTTAAACAAAGTAACGTTCTTACATTTAAACGTTACAGTACAAATACAGGGTGATCCAAAAGTCAGGAAAAACTTTAAAATTCAATAATTTCTACACGAATTCAGATAAAAATATTCTGTTTGTAGAGAAACGATTGAAATGAAGTCTACTTTTTTCCAGGAAAAAAATTAATGCTGGAATTGTTCGGTATTTGACCAACAGATAGCGTTGTCATTTTACAGACATCAGTTAATGCAAATTTTCAGACTGTATAAAAAGAGCAGCGCTCGCTACAAACGCTATTTCGGAATGACGGAACATTGAACATTTGTAAGCCGATAGTTATTCAGGCATCTTACTATCTGAAAATTTGCATAAACTGATGTCTATAACCTGACCACATCTAATTTTCTTTGCCAGACTGGAACAAGCACGAACGGAATAAGCGCGAGTGGAATACGTCTCCCGGAATTGCCAGTCTGAGAGTTGGCAAGCCTAATCGCAGGTCATGGTCGGCCCTGGTGCGATCTATGCGGCACCTGGCGCGATCTGTTTTCCTTAGCTTCTCGAAACTACTGCCTACTTGATAACACTGTCTACTTGACCCTGCTTGATACTGAGACTAAAAACTGTCAGCTAGTAGTATCGTAAATAAACGTTAGAGGGCGCCACGTTTTCTCCCCATACCTGCATAAAACTGTTTATATTTTTTACAGTAAATATACAGGGTCTTTATAATTAAAGTTCAATTTTGACATGGCCATAAATAAAACTACTGGACCAAAAGCTATAATACTTGGTAAGCTATAAGAGGGCGTGGGAAGTTCATACCCACCAAAAAAAAATTAGTTCAAAAGGTCACCACCAGCAGGGAATGGCGCTCTTTGCAATATTCGTATACGAAATTAGACACGAAGACACAGGTTAACAAGTCTTTAATCGTTACTAAAATTAGTTACATGTTGAATGTGGCCTCCACCATTTACTGAAAGCAGGTTATACCGGATTACTGTGTCTAATTTCGTATACGACTATTGCATAGAGCGCCATTCCATGCTGGTGGTGACCTTTTGAACTAATTTTTTTTTGGTGGGTATGAACTTCCCATGCCCCCTTGTATAATATTACCAAGTATTATATAAAATAAAAAATCATATTAAAAGTACTAATGTTGTGATATAAAAGTTTAAAAAATGTAGAAATTCTTAAAGCAGACTGAGAGTATATCTAAAAATAAAAATTAAGGCAGGCTAATTAATTAAAGATGACATTATTTTATCTAAATTCTTAAAAGTTATCAATTATCTTCAAAGAAACCACTATAATGATCTCTTTTTATTAAATGTTTTGCAGATAATTCTTCATGAGCTCTATGATCAAACTACAGTTAGAAATGACATTGCACTACTGAAGCTAGCAACACCGTTGGATATTGAAAACAATGAGAATGTCAATGCCGTTTGTTTACCTGAATTTGTTGTTACGGATTTCGTTGGACAACATTGCGTGACAACTGGATGGGGATGTACTGATCGCTGTAAGCTGAATAATCTCTCTACTCAATTTATACAAAACTAACGGTTTACAAATAAATATTTTTAAAGAATAATTACAAATAAATATTTAATTTTTATTTTATCGCAACAAAACAACTAAATCCTCATTTAATAGTTTTGGACGTCTGACAATGATAATAATAATAGGGAGGAGGCCGTGGCCTGGTGATCTTCCACTGAGCACACTACTTCGGGAAGTTAAGCAACACCAGGCACGGCTAGTCACTGGATGGGTGACCACCAGTGAAATACGATCACCCCCGGCTGCTGCGACCATCCTACAGCAGCCGTTAATCCAGGCCCATCCAGGGACCCAACTCGTCGGCCTGTGGCCATACAGGCCCTGGATGGACGTATTGGATTACAATAAAAAAAAAATGGTGTGATCATTCAAAAAATTATTTATTTCTTGCATTACACAATAACATGTAAAATTCAATTATCATTACACTGATGTGTCTCAGCTTTAAACTTCAAATTAAATAGTCACGATAACTGTTATATTTAAATTCTAAAAAAATAAAAATCATACTATTAGAATATTACAAACCACTGGTTTAATATTTTGAATGATTTTTTCATTAGTAATTGAATAATCCTATAATGACTCTTACTTAAAAGCTTAAATATTTAAAGTTTATGCAAAATAGAATAAATTAGGATTCAATAATGTAAGGCATGTTCGGGTGACTGTTGACGTATCGTCTGCTTGTTCTGATAAACACTGCCTTGGAAAGTTACGTTAGGCTTATTCTCGTATTTCTTTTGTGTTACAATGGACCCTCCTATTAAATTTCCGTATAATGTTTCTGACAGCTGAGGACATTCCACGAGTTGACATTCATGCTCGGATGTTGAAGCATGTGTCTCGAAAGCAACCGTGTTGCGTTGGGCCAAAATGTTCCATAATGGTCGTGAGAAAACGGCTGTAAACCGCGTCCGAGCTAAGAAACGTGGTCAGCACCGATCAATTAAAGGCTAAGGTCAAAAACTCTCACCGGTGAGAAGAGTTAGCGTTTGGTCGGTCAGAAATCCCGGTGAGAAAACTGTGACGTCATTTTAACGCGGTCAGAAACGCCAGTTAGTGCTGCTATGCCTAACCGGTTAGTCTCACCGTCCTCACCGAGAAAAAGACGGTTAGCCCAGTGAGAAATTACGTCATCATTCTCTCACCGGTGAGGGTTTTTGACCTAAGCCAAAGATAGACGTGAGGATAGGCGGACCACAGCGGAATGGTTGTGGTCACTTGCGAAGGATCACAACGTCAGTATTGGTTTCGCATATGCTGTAGTGAAAAGCCTTGGAAATGGCAAGGTCTGCTGTCAGTGGGTACCCCGAATGCTCACGGAAGAGCACAAAGGGCTGCGTTTCAACTGCTGTTTGGATCATCTGGAACGTTACAGTCGCGTTTTTGAAGAAGATTATCGCGGTATATGAGACCTGGTGCCATTATTGGGAACCCTCCGGGAAGGTACAGGGCCATCTTGATCAACTACAGATCAAGATGGCCCTGGAAGGTATCTACAATGCAGTGGAAGCATCCATCGTCACCACGGCCCAAAAAATTCAAGTCGCAAAGTTCGGTCGGGAAGATTATGCTTACGTATTTCTTTGATTCCGACGGTCCTCTGCTTTTGGAGTTTATGAAACCCAAAACCCGTATTAATGCTATCGCATACACCGAGACACTGCAGAACTTGCGTCAAGCTGTGAAAAAGAAGCGTCCTGGTAAGCTCAGTGATGGGGTGATCCTCCTCCAGGACAATGTTAGGCCACATGTTGCGAGACTGGTGCAGGAAGCTATAACCAAAATGCGGTGGCAAGTTCTGCCACACGCGCCTTTTAGCTCGGACCTCTCACCATGTGATTTTCGTGTGTTTGGTCCTTTAAAGAAGGCACTGAAAGGTCGACGATTCGCCAATGATGAGGAGGTTAAGGACGCTGTTCGGGCATGGTTCAGAGAGTAGCAGAAAACAGACTTTTTTGCGGACGGTATTAGCAGATTGATGCCTCAGTGGGAGTCCTGTATTGCGGCAGATGGAGATTTTTTTTAGTACTGCGCGTCTATAATAGTGACTATAAGATGTTCTTCTTCCATATAAACTGAGGTAAATATTAATACTTTCATTTAATCCGTCTCAGTGCTCTTTGAATCACTTTCATTTGAACGTGCCTTATATAAAAGCAAAGAAGTTTAGTAATTTGTACCATATTCGTTGAAAGCATCTCATCTGGCTTGAAGGACATCATCACAAAACCCGGTTAATTCAAAAGAATATAGCTCAACAAGCTAACTGTTCTCAATCACTTATCTCCAGAGTCAACAAATAACAGATTTTGGCGTCTATCGTATGTCTCCAGAGTTTTAAAAATGCAAACTGAAGATGCTGTGCAATCAAATAACAGTCAACGTGGCAGTAGAAAACTGCCTAGATCAGCCCCGGATGAACGAGTTTTTGTTAAAAGAAACCGTTTCAGAAGTCTCAAACTTATTCATGTATTGTGGATTGCATGTGGAGTTTATGTTTCTCGGTCAACAACCTTGAGGCCTCTACACAAATTAAAGTTCCAGTCAAGTTCCCAAAACAATACCGTTGCTCTCAGCCAAGCAACGTTAGGCAAGGGTGAAATGGTGTAAAGAACGGCAACTTTGCGGGTAAGATTACTGGAATGAGGTACTGTTTAGTAATGAATCTGTGTCTTTTTGCGCCGTACACGTGTGTGGCGCTTGGGAGAAGAAGCTTTCGCCAAATGGTTCCACGTTTGCGATAAGCGTTCCACGTTTGCGATAAGCCTTCCTTTACGTTTGCGACGTCAGTAATGGTATATGGATATATGTCAGGAGAAGGTGTTAGGAAGCTCTGTGTGCTTACGGGAAGGTTAACTCTGACGTTTATCAAGACATTTTTGAAACTTTCATGTTACCTTCTGCCGAGGACTTATTTGACGACAAATTCATCTTTGAACAAGATGGTGCATCTAGTTATACGTCAAATAAAACAAGAGGGTGGCTCGAGGTAAACATTATTAGCGTACTTCCATGGACTTTAACTCAATAGAAAATCTATGGGGCATTATAAGAACAACTCCAGTCGAAGCGATGATTTTGCATCACAAAACAACATTATACCCAGCTTGTTAGCAATATGCTTCATCGGTTACAAGCTGTAATTGAAGCAAAAGGTGATTCTACGAAATATTAGAATAAATTCCAAGATCCTAATATGCTTATTTTACATTGTTTTTGAACTTTCATCTACGTTATTCTAACATTTTGAACTAGTGGTTTGTACTATTCTAATAATATATATTTCTAACTAGAAGAGGTACCCGGCGTTGCCCGGGATAATTACACTTGGATGTAAACAGAACAATCTCAAAAAATTAAATTAAATTTTGCAATATCTTAAAAATAAACACATG
>JAHWFO010026818.1:3776-20363 GCA_023313115.1 Rhysida immarginata | reverse complement strand
ACTTAAAAACGATTCTTAACAAGCGCAGAAAAAAGAAATAATTAAAATAATAAATTTTATTTAATTCTACTCTAAGTTAAATCCTTCTAAAACTTTATAAAATCTTAATTCCGAATCTAAATAGACAATTATAAACGCGAGTATAAAATAGCTTATCTACATAATTAATCTGAATATTCTAATTCTGGCTAATTAATCCTTAAACCTTACAATTGATATATACCCCAACCTATTTGGTTACAGGGGGCAGTTGGTTTCCCCCCGGCCAGTTACAGGAATCGCGACAATTCAGTTTGCGGAATAAGTCATCTCGCGATTTGTGCAGATAGTTCAATTTAACCTATTATTATAATACCTCATCCGCACTAGCATTTCCAAACTAGTTTAGATTGCCGAACTAGTTCCGATTTTCAAGTGCGTACACAACTGGTTTAAACGAAACCGGTTTCAGGCGTTAGAAACTGTCTCAGATTAAGCGAGTTTCCCAAACCTTCTTGAGACAGTTTAACTAGCTTCGCGCGTGGAATTGTGGGATCCCAGAATTCCGTGCGCTGATGCGATGCTCTTTTTTTTTTTTTTTTTGGATCGCCTTGCCTTGTGGCCTTGCCTTTCTCTCGTGCTCGTCAAGGCCTTCGAGATTAACAAGGCCTCCCGTTTCAATGCTAAAATGCGTGCGAGAGCGATTTCCCCAGTCTGCTGCCAGAAGTTCTTCTTTCATGTGTAGCATTTTTTTACGCAGTAAATAATTTATTTTAAAAATATTTACATAGCTGTATTTTTTTTATTAATTTATTTTTTATATATGAAATAATGAATTTTAAATTGCCATCTGATGGGAACCATGAAAACGTCGAAAGATTTTAACTTTATTCAGCTGTATAGCATTTTTTGACACAGTAGTACTTTATTAAAAAAAATTTACA
This sequence comes from Rhysida immarginata, assembly GCA_023313115.1. Classification (NCBI taxonomy): domain Eukaryota; kingdom Metazoa; phylum Arthropoda; class Chilopoda; order Scolopendromorpha; family Scolopendridae; genus Rhysida; species Rhysida immarginata. The sequence goes on along the minus strand of JAHWFO010026818.1, from coordinate 19,440 downwards.
TAATATTTTTTTATTAAGTAGCGGAAGAATGGAGCATTTCACGATGTCCATCCGTCCCCTTCATAATTTCCACATTTCTTGAAGTAGAATAGCGAGGTAGGAGGTTGAAATTTGGAATATAGCTTACTATGGGCATGTGCACCTTCACTATTTAGTTTGGTTTTGATTGGCCCACTGGGGTCGGAGTTTCGAGGGTGGAAATTAGAGGGGACCAAAATGTCTACGCATATTTGTCCATATAAAGGAATGAAATTCGGTATGCCAGTTCCTCTGAGCAAGATCAACATTACTTTAAAGTTTGGGCCACATTGTCCCAAAAGGGTCGGAGTTATGGGGGTGGCAATCACTTGGTCTTTAGAACTATGGCAACATATGGAGTGTCATATATCATTGTTCGAAAATGACGAGAAAGGAAAGAAGACATGGTTCTTCTATATTTTCTAAATACAAGGTTCGAGAAACTCAATTTTTGATTTTAAAAAATGGGGGGGGGGGGGGGTTCAAAAGTGCAGATGAAGGAAAAAAAAAATTGATGAACTCAGGGCTTCCGCTACTTTCCTATATCTTCCTCGGGAGGCTTAATTTCTTGTTTATTTTTGAATTTATCATGGTTACAAAAGCACATATAATACAATTGAAATAGCTGGCTTTCCGCTTGTTTATAAAGAAAGAAGGACATCTAGTGATGAAATTTCGAAATCGCTCACGTTCGGGAAATAAATGCTTGTTTGCTCGTTTCAACACCATGAGGCATTGAGCACATGTTTTTAACTCGTTTGAACTATTTCAAGTGCGGAAGCATATTTAGCTCTCCAAACTAGTTTAATCTAAAACTGTTTTCAAATAACATCTAAACTAGTTTACTTCAAGCTAGTTCAGGTAGTGCGGATGAAGTAGAACAGTATATGATAAAGTATCTTTTTAAAAATGAACAAAATTGCCCGTTAAACTATCACCAGTTGTATATTTTAAGAATATGTAAATATGCACTGAAGGAAATAAATATAGAATCTTTGAAAGAAAATTCGTATGATACGAGAGCACAAAAAATAAAGTAAGGAAATACCTCTCAATAAATATACTTCAATACAAAGACAAATAGATTATATTTTAGTGCGATATTTCAATCTAATCCCTTCAACAATAAAAAATTGTAAAAATAAGATGTTGCAAAATCAAAAGTTAAAAAATGGATTTTGTAAGAAAACATACACCAATATTTTAAGACATGATTTAAACAGTTTTGGGAATTTTAAATAATTTTATTTTTGTATCTTAAATTAAAGATTGAACAAAAAATATAATATTAAGCAAAGTTATATATGGTGCTAGATTTTAATTTGTATATATTATATTGGATTTCAAAATTTATATTTCATACAATCTTTTAAATTTTGAATACTGTTTTAGACTTGATTTTATTGCTGAAATTATATTTATGAATATTGTATTTTTTTTATTTTTATTTTTATAATCTGTCCGTTTGTATTTTAAAATATAGCGATTTTTAAGAGTCTGATTATTTATTTTATCTTTATTTATTTATTTATTATTTATATTTATATCTATATTATATTGAATGTGATTTAGATTTTAAACCAAATCTCACGAGCAAAATTGCTCATTCAATTTTGGTAGATTGTGTAAATTTTGCAAATTGATAAATTATTTTTGTAAACTTTGTAAATAAATAAAAAAAAATCTGATAATTTCTTCGTCCGCATGCGGACTCCGCATGACTGTGAAAGCAACAATACTTGTAATGGAGTTTGCTGATGCGGACGGTCTGCATTGCGGATGGGCCATGTGGACGGCTCCTCCGCATGCGGATGATCCGCAGCAGTGTGAAGGCACCTACAGTTACAATAGGACTTCGTCTCCGCGCATAGCGTCCGCGCGGACCATCAGCAGCCGTGTGAAATGGGCCTTACTCTGGCCCTTTGGTGTAGTTTTTTGGGGTTTGTCGTTTTGGGTGTGGTCCTTGTTTTCGGTGTTGGCACTCTGTTTTGGGTGTTGGTCCTCTGTGTTGGGGCGTGGGCCTGTTTTGTGTGTGGTACTTCTTTTGGGTGTTGGTCCTCGTTTTGGGTGGGGTCCTTTTTTGGGTGTGGTCCTGTTTCGGGTGTGGTCATTTTCGGTGTTTTGGGTGTGTTTTTTTTTACCTTTGATTTAGAGGTTCATTTTTGATTACTTTTTGATATGGTCTCAGATTGTGGGCAGGGTCACACAACTGGCTGATAATCTTTTCTTGATTAATCACTTGATGGCAGCTGTGTTCAGATGGCCTAAGGCTGAAAATAAAATTAATTTCATAATTCTTGGTTGTACCCCTGGTGGTGGTGCTGGTTGTACCAGTGTGACAGACAACGGGGTCCTGATGCACTCAGCAAAATACACTTATACTCGGGGGCCCGAAAGATGACCATTTCGTAGGGGAGGTGTGAGGATGTAACCATTCCAAAATATGGGAGGGAAGGGTATTGCTCCTCTTCACCCACCCCCATCCCCAAGCTAAAAAATCTAATTTAGATCGGAAGGGTTAGACAGTAAAGCACAGTAAATAATATCAAAGGATTAACCCTGACTATAATCCCTCTACCCCCAACCTGTTTTCTTTGTAGGCTAAGAAAATCTTTGTAGGCTAAAAGCACTTTAAATCTGATTTTCAACTCGTTTTTATTTTTTTTTATACAAATTTTTTAATTACTATTCGTATGGAATAAACGATGGTTTAGTAAATCTATATTTTTTATGTATTCTTAATGTGGAAAAAAATTCAGACACATGAAAACATCCATTCAACCAAATTGTATTGTAACTAAGTAGCAATTACAAAAGTTAATTAAAAGTAAACAAAAAGTTAATTACAGTTAAAAAATAAAAATAAAAATGACAATTAGATGACATTTTGCTGGATAGAGATAGTGTTGATTTTGACTTTGCAAAATCGGGTGGTACAAAAAAAAAGTCGGGTGTTTTGATGTATCAGTAGTCTATGATGAATCCTTTGATAGGTTATTTGACGAAGTAGGGGGGGTAGGTTATTTGTAGTCTATCTTGAATTCTTTGTTTTTTTTGTTTGAAATTATAAGTAGACTCTTAATTTTTTTATTTGCAATTGTGCAAAATTTTATTTATAAAAAAAATTATATTTTCTTATTGTCATTTTTATTTGTTTGTTAACTTTAATAAACTTTTGAAATTGCTATTTGGTTGAATGGATGTTTTCATGTTATACAAATAGCAACTAAACAATTTGTATAAAAATAAAATAAAAACGAGTTGAAAATCAGATTTAAAGTGCTTTTAGCCTACAAAAAAAAATCAAACAAAAACAGGTTGGGGGTAGAGGGGTGTTGGGGTAGGGGGATTAATCCTTCAGTATTATTTACTTTAATCTGATTTAACTTGGGGGTTGGGGAAGAGGAGCAATCATTCCCTCCCTTATTTTAGAATAGTTACATCCTCACATCTTCCCTACGAAATGGTCATCATTCGGGCCCCCCGAGTATAGGTGATTTTGTCTCACAAGTGAGCACGCCTAGATTCCCTAAGATAACAAGGAAATCATGAGTTGCTAAGATGACTGGTACTCACAATTAAATTGCCTAATCACTAATAACCTGTTGTTCCTCAGACAACCAAACTTTTTCCAAGCCCTTTTACATTTTCTTCTAAATAAAACCACTTCTGTTTCAAGGTGTATTGTTTGTTTTTTAATTTTCAGCTAATTGCTACATTGTTTCAATTGATAAGTGTGTATCTGGATAGTGATTAATGCTGACTAAAAGGGCGGGACTTAACTGGCATATACAGGTTTATAAATAAATGAATAAATACAGATGTGCTCTTTACATAGCTTAATTTAAATTTGGGTCATGGATGAAGCATTTTCTGACCCGGCTAATGCAGCCGGATTTGTGGTGTGAAAGGCTTAGCTAAACAAACAAATCATTCTGAAAAAGAGACACGTGAATGGTTAAGGGGTGTCAGAGCTTATACACTGCATAAACTGGTTCGGCATTATTACCTGCGTAATCACATGCATATATATGCTTCATTTGAGCAATTTCAAGTGGACTTGGTCGATCTAACAAGTCTGTCAAAACAAAACGACAGATATAAATTTCTACTTACCATGTTTTCTCAAGCTATGCATGGGTCATTCCCCTAAAAACGAAGTCGGGACTCGAACTTCAGAAAGCCTTTCAAAAAATTTTCACAGATGCCAGCATCCCTGTAAAAGTGAACAGCGATAAAGGGAAGGAGTTTTTCAACAAGCACGTTCAAGCCTATTTTAAAGAACTCAACATCGATTTGCCACAGAATCAGATTTGAAAGCTGTTACGGTCGAACGATTCAAACGTACGTTAAAAACGAGGATGTGTAAGTTTTTCACATTTACCAACAAACACAGGTACATCAACGTTTTACCCGACCTCGTGTTAAGCTACAACCACCGCAATCACAGACCCCTGGGTATGGTGCCAGCTGACGTCAATGAAAGAAATGCCCCAGCTCTATGGCTGAAACAACAGAGTTATTATACATCAGCACCACAAACAAATCCAAGGTTACAAATTGGAGATTACATATGTATTTTGAAAGTGATAAACATATTTGATAAAGGCTATCTTCCGAACTGGACTGAGGAAATGTTTGAGGTTTCAAAAATCATTTATAGAAAACCTGTTGTGTATAAAATTAAAGATTACGATGCCACCGAGATCGCAGGTGTATTCTACGATCAGGAGTTACAAAAGGTTAAAAAGCCTGAAATTTTTAATATTGAACAGATTATTCGCTGGCGCACGAGGCGCGGTGTTCGCGAAGCTTTTGTGAAATGGTGAGGTTACCCTGACTACGTGAACAGTTGGGTTCGAGAGGTAGATCTTTTAAACGCTTGTAAATAAGTATTAATTGACAGCAGTTGGATTCGTGAACAACTACTGTGTATGAAGACACTGATTTTTTTGTTATGTTATCATCAAACTCACCTACTGGTGAGCAAATTCATTCCAATACAACAGCTCATTTTATTAAACGACTGCCAAGGACGCTATGTTTCCAAGGGCGATAGGAGGTTGATTTAACTGAAGAACATTGCGGCTTCATACAAAACTTTCGAAATAGGTTTTAAGAACGATCTCATCGATAGAGAAGTCGATTTCAACATTGTTTCACTGGTAAGAATTCCGACATTCCAGTCTTTCATAATCGAAGTTGAATTGGTTCTACAAACCTATTTGAAAGATGTTCTCTTTTACCATAACACTTCTTTAGACCAAAACGTCAACATGAGTTTACCTCTGAATATAGGGATTAGATTTAACACTCCTGAATTCTGTAAGTTGTTCAATGTTTCACTAAATACATTCTACAAGGAATGTTTATCTCTAACTCTGGATTACAACTTGCCATTTAAGTGGATGTCCGATTTTTCTTTTACGTTAAGGTATCCCAAGTCAGCACCGCTGTACCAAAAAATTGTTGAATTTAAGAGTAACGAATTGCAAAGTAGGGTAGCAGCTATTGATTTTCTAAAAGATAGTTTTAGAATGGCGGGTATCAAGACAAAGATGGTTAATGATTTTGTATTGTTTACGGGGTCCCCAACACGGTTCATTGAATTCTCAGCATCTGTCAACATTGGATTTATACCTGATAGGTTTCTGAACAAGAAATTGAAAACACAAAAAATGCCTTTAAATGACATGGATGATGGGTTTATCAGGTGTGTTATTTTTGTTCCGCTCGACACTCCAGAACAGTGCATCTTAAAAATTTCCGAAGGGTATTATGATATTTGTAGTGATGTTGTTGATGCGCTCGTTAAGTTGATTCCACTGAAAGAACAGCCATTTTACAAAATCAATCTCACACTTAACAGATGTTTTCATTTCAAATGCACAGAAGTTATATTAGTTTTAGCGAGGGTCTATGTTACACGTTGGGTTTACAAGCTGAACTTTCCGACTTGGAACTCGTTATTGGTGAGGGTTCAACCCCAATAGATCTTACACGAGGCATACATGGTTATTATCTGTATACAGACATTATACAACCGCAAGTTGTGGGTAACACAATCGCACTGCTCCTACGAATTATTCCAGTTTCACCTGCCAGGCGAGAAGTGATTTATCAGGCTTTTCATTCACTTGACTAACTTTCCCTTAAGTAAAAACGTGATAGAGACGATTGAAATCACGGTTCATTCAGACCATGGGGATTTGCACTCGTTTTTAACAGGCAAAACTTCAGTGAAATTATATTTTCGTAAGAAACAACTGTAGCGCGAGGTTGACTTCTTTTCACTCCTCCTCAATTACTTCAAGATGTATATCCCGTATCATCCGAACCAAGAAGTAATTTCGCGTTACTATTTAAACCAGAGAGGTAATGGCTTACCAATGTTTAGAGGGTCGGTTTTCCAGAGGGGCAACGGGATTGTTTCAGTATTTTCAAATCTGTTTTGCTTTGCAACACTTTTACTCAAATCTATGCCCTAAAGGGTGGTGTTTCCGTTTTTCATGATGTGATACTTGGTCAAAATCTCAAACAGTCGTTGTCATCATGATTGAAAGAGGCTGGAGGTAGTGCTCTACAGGAAATAGTTGCTAGAGTTCAGTGTGGTAGGGGGCGTGTTAAAAAACGAAATTCGACATTTCCTACCCATTCACATGTAAAAAGACCCAGAGGCAATATCTTGGAGTCCTTTCTAGCGAGTGAATACAAACGAAGAGGCCGAGTGCAGCATTTAATAAAGTTGAAAAACAAGCAGAATAAACAGAAGAAGAAGAGGAAGAAAAAGAAGAAGCTAACAAAAAGACTTGCAAAATTACGTTCTAAGCCAGTTATAAACAAACGACCTTTATCATTAGTTTTCGCCTAATACATGCGTAATCAAGACATTAATGATACACCAGATGAGCACTGAATGTCTCAGCAACGATCTCGACATTTTTTCTATTCCCCACACGAGCAGTCAACAGGAAAAACGACACGTCACAGGATATCAACCAACAGCCATCATCAGCCAAGACGGACCTATTGAATTCTATGTACCTGGTTTGGCAGATTTTTACACGGATCTCGATCAAACTACATTAAGCTTAGAAGTCGTTATCAACAAAGGAGATGGTCAGCTACCAGTTGGTGATAAAACAGGTCTTGTGAACCTTTTCTTACATTCGCTATTCTCACAAGTCGACTGCTATCTGGGTGATACATTAGTAAGTCATAGTAATAACTGATACCATACAGAGCTAATTTTGAAACTCTTTTGAACTAGGGTCAGAATTCTAAACAAAGTCAACTCACAACAGCTGGGTATTGTAAAGACACGAGCGGTAAAATGGACAGTGCCAACGATACAAACAACGGGTTTAAGTTACGTAAAAAAACTCGCACGAAATGGCTTTTATTACATGGAAGGACCTCTCGATTTAGACATCTTTCGTCAGTGTCGTTTGCTACTAAACACTACGGCTTTTCGTCTGAGACTTTACAGAAGTAAACCCTCCTTTGCTCTGATGTCTAATGTAGCTAAGCCAAATTCCCAGATTACAATCCGAAAAGCAGCGCTGAATGTTGAGAGAGTTAAAGTTAACACAGCTACACAATTAGCACATGCAAAAACTCTGCTAACCGCAAACGCGTTTTACCCTATTGGGTGTGTTGAAATGAGGTCAGTGAGTATTGCTACTGGAACTAGAAATCACGTCATACAGAACTTAATTACTGTTCAGATTCCTTCCCGCTTGATTTTTGCATTTACATCGAGTGAAGCCCAGAATGGTTCTTTTACTTCGAACCCATTCAACTTTCAACATTTCAATCTATCTTTTTTCTCCCTCTCATTGGATACTCATGCAATTCCTCTAAACCCTCTGATGCCGAATTTTTCCTCTGGGGCATACCTGAGAGAGTTTGTTCATTCCATGAAGGCATTCAGGATTTGGAAAGAAGACAGAGATGTAGACATCAGCCACTTCGATTACGGTTCCGGTTACACATATCTGGCCTTTGATCTTTTGGGGGACAGGAATTATTATAGAGATAGATATAACCTTATATGTAAAGGTACGTTAAGCATCGAAGTTCAGTTTTCCGAGCCTATAGCTAATTCGGTGAACCTGATTGCTTATTGTCAATATCAGAATCTCCTGGAAATCAATAAAGATAGAACTGTGAGCTTCGATTTCACGATTTAAGGCCGATGGATACGCAAAAGCTATGGAGGGCCCTCGAGAGAGATCCATTGACGTGTACTATGGCATGAGGTTTTTTCCCAGCGGATTTGGTACTGCAGATCAAATCTATTTACCCATCTTTACTCATTGCTAATACGGATGATTCCAGTAATCCAGGCTCACACTGGGTGGCTTTTTTATACCATCCAGCAGACAAGCATACATCTTTGATTCTTTCGGAATGTTTCCTCAACCAGAATTTCAGCCGTTCATGTTTATGCACGCGGAAAAATGGATCTACAACACGAGAATAGTGCAACATCAGATGTCTGATACCTGCGGTCACCATTGTCTACATTGTCTGAAATTAGTAGCCAGGGGTTATTCTATGCAGACATCTTGAACAACACTTATACAAATGAACTGATTTTAAACGACTTACTCGTGAATTGTGAAATCATTCCAGACGAATATTCAAGCAACTCTGAATTTAATACCTGTCAAAAGTCCAAATGGAAACAAATGTTGCAAACCTTTAAATTACTCTGTTTAATTATTCTAATTATTATTATTATTATTTGTTTTATTCAATTTCTGTATACTTATTTGTTCAAATAAACTTTTCGTATTCAGATGGAATTTGTGTTTGTTTGTGGTTGCTTTTAATCTCTAATAAATAAATAAATAAATAAATAAATAAATAAATAAATAAATAATTTACACAATCAACGGTTTTCATGTATTTAATTACATTTTCATTCAAATTTTATAAACATTAAAATAAATTTTATCATTGCAATACAAACTAACTTTTTACGTTAAATTGTGAGCTTTGACATGTCAGAGCCGACAGCAGGCCCGTACACAGGATTCACGATTAATTCTTCAGGGATTTTTATATGATGTATCTCATTGGTAAACAGAGCTCTCCCGAGCAGAGGCTTCTTCAGGTTGGGATTGGGTGATAATACGTTTTGTATTAAACTATTAATGTTCGTTCCTCGTATTGATTTCCAGCCGATTGACACAGTTCCTGTTTTTATTTCACGTGATAACATCAGATCTCTTTCGTGTGTCCTGATGAGGCGTGTACGTGGGGAGGTCTGCTCATCAGCCAAACTCGGTAAGTTTCCTGGCCATCTGATCTCATCGTAGGTCTCGTCGGGTGCACTAACCATTGCGATATCGACATCATCATGGATTTTTTCTTTTAAACCTGTAGACGTGCGAAAATGGGGTGAATAGACGAGTTGTTGTGGATACAGATAAGTAAGTGTTTCTTGAGGTGATTGCGGTGACGGTGTTTGAGGCATTAAAAACGGGTTTGAAGGTGCTTGAGAATCGGTTCGGATTGGAAGACTTGTTTGTTTCGAATGGGCTTAACGGCACTTTGCTCTTAGATATTTTTGAAGTGTATTTAAATAAAGGTCCATTTTCTGATGCACATTCAAATTTGATGCTTTTAAAATCTCGTTGATTTGAGAATCCAGTTGTTTATTACGTTTTTTTTTTCAACTTCATTAGCCACACTCGGTTCAGCCTTAGGTTGGGTATGTTCTGCGGGACGCGATGATATCAGGATGCTCTGGATCATAGCGTGAATGAACCTTTAACATGGCATGTGCAGGTAGTAAAACGTACTTTTGCATGTTCTTAACTAATTAATTTATTCAAAATAGTTACAGCTGCGCTACCTATAAAAAGCGGTAGCAGGAATCCGCTTCCATGTTGGTTCAGATAAGTTTTCTTGGCCCTTAATGAAATTTTTTTATGGGCTAAATCTTTTATTTTCCACAAATGCTATTAACGGGTGGTGTCGAGTCGACTCGAATCTGTAGAATATTATGACAAATCTCACACACCGCTTTAACTTGATTAAGAGTTGCATGTTGCAATAATACTTTCTTATGCTGAGGAGTCGAGTGTTTCAAAGCTCCTAGGAAATGACGATGTTTCATAACCAGAGGAATCATTGTTGTATCATCTCCCTATTCAGTCAAATTAAAAAGGACGTTCAGCGTCTTTAAACTTGTGTTTTATCCGCATAGATCACGATAGGTGTTTCGTGAAGAAAAATCTTACTACACAATCGCAGAACATCAGGGCAACTCTGAGTTAAATCAAGTAGTAAATAACTTTGGGGCTCCTGAGTGGCATCTTTAAAGGCTACGATGAGTAAACGACCGTAACCTGTTTGCGATTCCAAGGTGCGAATCTGTCCTACATCTCTAGGTGACTTTAGCAAAAAGATGAACTGAGTATTTAAACTTATTTTACGGATGATTTTTGAATGAGCAAAGAGGTTCTGAGTTACTAACAACACAGAGAAGGTGAGATGATGACTATATCGCGTGCAGATTTTCTCAACAATTTCGTTATTTTTCACTTCATTTAATAAATCGTCTAAAATCAGTACAGCCTGTTGAGGTATATGTTCGTGTATCAACTTTTCATCTGGCACACCAGCATAAACGTAATGTTAGGTAGGTTCAGATTTTTAACAACCGGTGGGATTAAAGCTCCATAGCAGTAAATTATTTTCGTATGTGGTGGGCCCATCACTTCATCTCTATACTTTAACATTGGAGCTACTAATGAAGACTTTCCACTTCCCAGAACAACCAGCAACAAGAGCCGAAAAGTATTGTGTAAATTTAACGGTTGCATTTATTTCCATGATGAAAAAAGGTGAGACAGAGAAAATTATCGCAAGAGTTTACAAAGCCTATGTTGAATGTCGAATGATGTAAATCTCTTTTTTTCAACGCTCTTTTTTTGAAAATCCATAACATACTTAATTCAAACTCTATGAAATTATCAGATGTACAGTTTTATCACAACAGGATTACAGGTAAGGTTGTTTTTTGGCAAAGCCGGAATTTCTACATGGAAGGGTTTTGCAACGACAAAATTCTCTGTAGATAGTTTTTGCGAATGCGAAATTTCAACATAGACAGTCTTTACGATTGCAGAATTTCTCCATAAACGGTTTTTACGATTGCGGAATTTCTCCATAGACAGTTTTTGTGATTCCGGAATTTCACCGTAGATAGTTTTTGCATTTGCAGAATTTCTCGATATTCAATTTTTACGATAGCGGAATTTCTCGGTAGACAGCTTTTACGATTGTGGTATTTCTCTGCAGACAGTTTTAGTGGTGTCGATATTTATCGTTAGGTTGTTTTAGCTTACGTGAAATATCACCAAATAAAACTTGTACCTCACCAAGTTATTAAACAACCCCTACAAATGATTTATTTCGAGGAAAATTATATGTTTGGGTACTGGTGTTATTATCAATGTAATACATTATTTTGAAAATTTCCTCATAACCGTTCATACTATGCAATGCAGTCAACAACAATAATATACAAGCACTACAAATTAGAAGCAATGGTCCTTTCTGCATGGTGGGCGTAGATCGCTCCCTTGGCTTCATTAAAGAAATTTCAAAAAGCAAAAAGACCATGGTATCTATGCAGATATCGTTCAAAAGCTTTATATTTATGTGTTTACGGCGTGAATGTAGGCTGTAAACTGAAACAACAAGGATTTGAAATTGAAGCTCTCTCCATGGGGAACGGTTCCACATCAAACAGGCTCATTTATGGACTATCTACAGAGAATTTTTGTCGTTGCAAAACACTTCCATGTAAAAATTCCGGCTTTGCCAAAAAACAACCTTACCTGTAATCCCTTTGTGATAAAACTGTACATCGGATAATTTCATAGTTTGAATTACGTATGTTGTGGATTTTGAAATAAAGTGCGTTCAAACAGGCTCAAAGAGATTTGCGTGATTCGACATTCAACATAGGCTCTGTAAACTCTTGCGGAAATTTTCTCTGTCTCACCTTTTCTAATCATGGAAATAAATGCAACTGTTAAATTTATGCAATACTTTTCAGCTCATGTTGCTGGTTGTTCGGGAAGCAGAAAGTCTCTGTTAGTAGCTCAAATGTTAAAGTATAGAGAAGAAGTGATGGAGCTTTAATCCCAACAGATGTTAAAAATCTGAACCTACCTAACATTACGTTTCATGCCGAGGTGCCAGATGAAAAGTTGATACACGAACGTATACCTGAACAGGCTTTACTGATTTTAGACGATTTATTAAATGAAGTGAAAAATAACGAAATTCTTGAGAAAATCTACACGCGATAAAGTCATCATCTCAACTTCTCTGTGTTGTTAATAACTCATAACCTCTTTGCTCATTCAAAATTCATCTCACAATAAGTTTAAATACTCAGTTCATCTTCTTGCTAAAGTCACCTAGAGATGTAGGACAGATTCGCACCTTGGCATCGCAAACAGGTTATGGTCGTTTACTCATCGGAGCCTTTAAAAATGCCACTCAGAAGCCCCAAAGTTATTTACTACTTGATTTAACTTAGAGTTGCCCCAATATTCTGAGATTGTGTAGTAAGATTTTTCTTGACGAAACACCTATCGTGATCTATGCGGATAAAACACGGGTTTAAAGACACTGAACGTCCTTTTTAACTTGACTGAATAGGGAGATGATGCAATAGTAATTCCTCTGGTTGTGAAACATCGTCATTTTCTAGGAGCTTTGAAACACTCGACTCCTCAGCATAGGAAAGTATTAATGCAACATGCAACTCTTGATCAAGTTAAAGTATTGTGTGAGATTTCTCATAACATTCTACACTACAGAGTCAACTGGACACCACCGGTTAAGCCGCATTTGTGGACAATAAAAGGTGTAGCCCATAAAAAAATTTCATTAAGGGCCGAGAAAACTTATCTGAACCAACGTGGAAACGGATTCCTGCTACCACTTTTTCTAGGAAGAGAAGCTGCACCTATCTTCTATACATATAATAAAACTGTAACCGACCCGGTGTCTGTACATAGAACAAATTTAAGAAAATTTTATACGGCAGCTTTTACTGATACTACCAGAATTTTTGTCTGTCTGTCTGTATGTTTGTTTGTTACCTCATCATGCAGAAACTATGCATGAAAATTAACGCGGTTTTCATAGTCGCATTGTTTTAGGTGTATATTAAAAACTGGTGTTTGTTTTATCATGATATGCCTTCTAGAAGCCGAGTTTTAGGCTGAACTCTCTTAAGCTGGTGATCGATTAAAAGCTGATATGCTGTCAAGTAGCAATGTATTACGAGTTTGTATTCACAAAACAAACAACTAAGTAACAATGTATTACGAATATACCAGCAAATACTTAGCATTAGCTGGCAGTTTTGTTACATTGTTAAAATACATTGTTAAATTTGGACTGTAGCCAAACTCATGCAATAGAGCGGCAAAATCGATTCTTCAGTAAAACTCTGGATTACTAAAGTACGACAATTACCTTTCCCAATACAAGCAGCTAATACCGGTTGTTGTTGGTTTGTTTGAGGTCACGTGAGTTTATTTAACCATCATTGGCCTAGACATTTTTACATTTATTAGGGTTTATTATTTTAAATATTGAAAACAAAATTTAAAGGAAAAATAATAATTACAAAAAAATGGTTTCATGCAAATGATCTAATCTTACTTCTGTTTCTGCCCGACTTAAATGAGCATGATTGCGACGTCCAGCAGAAAGCTAACCGGAACGTGTTCAGTATTTGGAGTCGCAGCATTCTAGAGGTGCGATGTCTCGATCTCTGTAAACTCCATCCAAGCATGAAGCTCGGTTGAGTTACTACCGAGCGCACTCCGCCAACACCTCCTAAAGAGAAACTGGACTCTGCACGGATACCATCATACATTGTTACATCATCATAGTAGTGCAAATTATTACTGGTAGAAATACGAATAACCATGCACTACTATGATGTCGTAACAATGTATGACATTTCCGTGCAAAGGCTTCCTCTTTAGGAGGTGTTGACTCCGCTCGCGCTCGCAATCTAGAGACAAGCAATCATCGTGACTCACCTTTGGATCCAAAAGTCACGCACAACGAAGTAATAATAAAAACCAGATGACATTTAATAATATTATTTACTACTATTTAATATGTATTTACACAACACATCTATATTTTTTACAACAGATGTTCAAAATATAAAAGTTTCAAAGCAGCCAATTAAACTTTTCAACTATTACAGTATTTATAGACAATCGAATTTGGTTGTGCGCGACTTTTGGATCACCCTGTAGAAACTGAAATGCTGTGTTACGGTCTAAATAGAGTAGTGAAGAACGTGATCGTCGTTTGAATGCCGACCGGTGTCGCCACGCAGAAGCCTAAAGTGTGGAAACTCAAGAAGATTGTGAAATTCCTTTTCTCTCTAACTGTATGTGGCATTAATTTTCACGATCTCTGGCCACTGATGAAGAACGGGAATTGCATTTGTCTGCTGAGTGTTTCAGCCATGAACATTCACCTCTATTGGAGACAAAAGAGCAGCATAAGCTTCGTTTATCTGCCGCCCGGCGTCGATACAATGAGAGACGAGATGTGGTCGTGAATCATTTGACACAAGAACGCAGCCATTTGCAGGAAGAGCGTCATGCCATTTACAGGTTGTTCTAACGAGTCAATGGTTTACGAACCTGAAGAGCTGAGGTAATTATAAAAAGAAAAAAGCTTATTTGATTACGATTCAGCAATTACATATTTCGATTATTCCCACAAAGGCCCTATGGACGAAATGTGCACTCATTGTTGTGCCTTCAAGTGGAAGAGAGAATCTAAGGGAATGTGCTGTTCTTCGGGGAAGGTTCGATTATATAGAATCCAAGAACTACCGGAGCCTATCAGATCACTGAAAATGTATTTTTGCTCACATTCGAAATACAGAGTCAAGTTTATCACTTAATTGGCTTTTGCAGCCGATTACCAAGACCAGGTAAATGTTATGCGTCAACACATTTGTAAATCGAAAGGTGAATTAGTAAGTGCGTTGCAAAATATGCTCCACTTGTGTGAACCCGTATGTAACAGCTTCAAAATTGCACTTGATTCTGTTCCCAATCATGATCGGAATAACTATAAGTTTTTTAATTGCTGTCGACAAAAGACTAACAGGAGCTCACACAGGTCGATACAGTGCTCCTGCCACGAACGAAGTTGCTGTCCTTTTGGTCCTTTAGATAGGATGGATATTGTTTTACGTACATATGTGTCAGATCGCTTATCAAGGTCTTCTCATCGTCACACGAAGAAGAGGAAGCCATCTGACAAAAGTGAGAAGCAGACGACGCCCAAGGCTGAAGTTAAGCAACATCGAGCGGGGTCAGCATCGTGATGGGTGGAGAATGACGTCAGCCACTTCTCTCCTCCTTCGAAGATTTTTCGAAGCGTCCATCAACGCAGGAGGAATGCTGGAGGACGCTCATTCGCTAGGAACAAATGTATTCAATGCATGCAAAGCAGTTCGGCCGTTAAAAACCCAACGCAAAAGACAGTCAAGAGAGAGCGTCTGACGAAGCGACCCGATGAACAACGGCTGAGGGCGGCTTCCTTGTGCTTCGAATTTGTGAGTGAG